>CM032446.1:79071772-79282694 GCA_019049505.1 Pachyrhynchus sulphureomaculatus
TCCATCCTTGTGTTAAAATTTATTTTTGCCGGGCAAAAATAAATAAATTTCAGTACAGTGCGTGTGCAATAATATCACATATCTCTTTAATATAACGAGTTTATACATCAAAACTAAAACCAATGCCTAGTTAGGGCATGGCTCGAAAGCATTCTTCGAGTTCTTTCAATTTAATAGATTTGTAGTGCCAAATTTTGCAAAGCAGTTCCTTAACTACCTGAAAAAATGTTCGATGTTAAAACAAGTTTATGCCAAACCAAAAAAGAACATATGGTGATCATGCAAATTTCAAAATTGGTGATCAGAGTGGCCGAGAAGAAAAGTGTAAAGTACCCTGAAGTTAGTTTCACTTATTGTCGATAAAAGCAGCATATGTACCTTATGTTCGTAGACCCTCATCTCATTGGCAGAAGAAGACGGTTATTAGTGTTTTTACTTTCTTTTAAAAGACGGACATTAGCAAAGATTTTAACTAAAAGAGAGCAAAAATTTTTCTACCTGTCAACGCTCCGTTATTATACCAAAAATTGCTTTAGCAGGTCTCATCAGTAGTAGTTATGAGATATCTATAATTCGTTCAGATTAGCTGAATATTAAGAAAGAGAATTATAAATAAAACTGGCTCTGTATTTTCGAGATATTACAGCATCAAATTACAACATGGCAGTCTCTATTTGATCATTTAAAATTTATTGTTTAAATTATTGGTCATTTTACTGTTTTTTTTTTTTAATGGAAAAAGTACACATTATACTGGCTGTTTAAAAAACCTTAGTTTATAGAAAAAATATTACTCTCTGTCTATTGGAGCGATAGCTCTAGAATGAATTAAAATATTTATTATAAATTATGTACACATACACCACATGAATCAAGAAAGGCACTTACAGCTTCCAAGTGATATTGTTCTAAGGAAAGTGGGTGAAAAGAAAGAATCAGCTAAATTTTCTGTGGCAAAAATCAATAATGTTAACAAGGATTGGTATCTAATATGTTATGTTATAGGTTCTTATAGGAATCTTGGAGTAGAGGAATATGACAATTTTGTTATTTGTTCAATATTTCCAATTTTAAGATTACCACAAGGTAGTTTTCGGATTTAATATGAAGACTTGAATCGAATTATTATTTAGTGCGAGAAAGTTAAATGCAGTATTTGTGTGTATATAGGCGTACTTGCTAGGGGATTATTGGGTATAACTTTGCCAGTTTTTTATACTGGAGGACACTTATTTAATATGAAAAATGTGAAAAGTTGTCATTGCAACTAGGAAGCTCTAAGAATAAATTTATTTATTGCTAAAGTATTTATAGTACATACGAGTATGAATAGTATTTTAATTTTCCGACATTTCTCCTTTATTTAGTTTTCTTATATATTATTATTCTATTGAGACAACAGAAATACAAAAAATTCGAACAACTTTATAAAATACCCTTATCTTAGTAATATTGTGTCATAAACTATTTAAGGTAACATGATAGCTCTTTTATAAAATAATATCTTTTTTAAAATTATTGAAAATATACACCAATGTTAGCAATTGTAACTAATACCATAAGTATCGTATGTTTCGGCTAAAAAAGATAGAAAAATATTTATATTATTCGATACACGACGTGAAACCCAAAACTGCGTCCACTTTAATGTTTTTATTTTCATAATATAACGAAGAGTATATAAAAGAAAAGCTAAATATAATATCTTTTTATTTTTCTATTCCAAAGGGAATTGTAGTAAAAGCAAAATTGGAATATATATGAAGTTGTTAGCCTAGACATACTTATAAGGATCACAAATAATAGTTCTCAGTTTCTCATAAAATGCCTGTCCTAGTTTGTTAATTAAGTTAAGATATAAGAAATTGTTAGTGTATTTTGCTTTGAAATGTTGCAGTTACTTCTTTGTTGTACCTAAGATAATTCCTGTTTTTTTTTTATAACAAAGTTTCTGAATTATCTAAAATTACATAAAGAGGAGATATAATACATTTATGAACAGCTATAAAAATATTTTACTTTAGAAATACCTATAATTTGTACAGTTTCTGCCCTATTTTACCTATATATAAGCTTTATTTTAACCATTTTTGCTGTGATAGGAACCGTAGTAAATTGGGTTTGTCACAGGGAAGTGGCGTGATACTAGCTGCGAATAATAAATATAATGTATCACAAATTGATCTTCTAGGCATACGCAATAATGTCACTAAGATAGATATAGTTGTTTATAAGGTAAGCATTTACTGGTATTGATTTCCTACTAACCTCTACATAGTTCCCAACAAGAACTAAATAGATTGTTTGAATGCATCGAAGTATTTCACTTCATGTACAATTTTGGGTGACGTTAATATTCCTAACATAAGTGAAAATCCAGTTGAAGATCCAAAAATTGATATAATAAACGATTTTACTAATTCGATTTGAAAACATTTAACAAGATTCCCAACACGCATTATAAGTTTCTCAATTTAGTTCTTTCAAATTTTAATTGTGTCGTTTCCAGAGACTATGTTCCACTAGTAGAGAAGGACATCCTTCTTTGAACATTTCTTTATATGTTTAATCTAGAAAAAAATCTGTGTTGTCGGCTAATACATTCCAATCTCTGTATAACCTTAAAAGAACTCCTTTATGACGGGATTTTGAATGTGGATTGGTCTGATTTATACAGGGTGCCCCATATTCCACAGAATTCATTAATCAGTGTATCAAAAAAATGTTTAAATAAAAGTTATAGGGTGTTACACGGCGCACATGCTGACGTTGATAGTAAAATGTTTTGAACTGTCACTCTGTCTGTCTGAACTGTTCGAAGAAATTACGCCATCTTTTTAAATGGAAGGAACTGTATATTATTTTATTTTTGAGTCCTACTAAAAATTCTAGATATTGTTTGTCTAACATGCCATATATCTAAATTGAACTGTTTTGGAATTAATAAAAAGAAGACAAAAAACTATTAGTTTATTTTTAAGATAACAGTTCCTTATAATGACTACCGTTAACAGCGAGGCACTGACCCAGTCTGTCATAAACAGCCTAAACAGAATTTTGCAGGGAATCCTGGGTGATCTGTGCTACTTCATATTGAATTCCTTATTGTAAATCTTCTACAGTTTTTTTGCAGAGAATCCGGGGTGATCTGTGCTACTTCATATTGAATTCTTTGTTGTAAATCTTCTACAGTTTCAGGTCGACTTCAGTAAACTTTGGTTTTCAAATGACCCCACAATAAAAATCGAGTCGCGTAAGGTCAGGACTCCTTGCAGGCCATTCTACAGCACCTCTTCTGCTTATCCATCGATTAGGAAAAATGGTATCCAAATATCTACGAACATTGATTCCACGGTGAGGAGGTACTCCGTCCTGTTGATATCACAGATTCCTGTTAGAGGTATCCAAATTATTTTCATTGGGAAAAAGACCTGCACAAGTTGGAATAATTTGCTTTTCTAGTAACTGTAAATACCGCTGTCCTGTAAGATTTTTATCGATAAAAAAGGGACCATATTATGAATTAGGTTTTCTGGATCACTATTGATTCGTTACATCATGACCTCGCAAAATTCAACGGGTTTATCGTAATCATCTTCAGATAATTCTTGTAATAGATTGGGTTTGTATGGATGCAATTTTTCTTCATTTAATATACGACTTAAGGTAGTTTTACTTATGTTCTGGTCTAGGCAAAGCTGACGAGTGGCTGTATGGGTATTTTCTGTAATTTCCAATAAAACATCCAACTTTTTATCATCGTTTGTTTTAACTTTTAGAGGTTCAGATTTAGAACGATCCTTAACATGACCTGATTGTCCAAATCGTCTTAATGTTTTGCTAACTACGGATTGAGTAATAGGTTCTCGATTTGGATATTCTGCGTTAAAAAGATCACACACACCTCCTGTTCTGTTCTATGGTTTCAGTAACCAACCATCATTAACAAAGTGATTATTTCAGTTTCTGTTAAATTTACCATTATGATATTACGCTCAAATTACACTTTCACAAAATGCAGTAATAAACGTTTTCGTCAATAAATCATTTTTTGGCGTGTTAAAATCGTTACCTGACAGTTTGACCCAAGCCAGGTTAACTTTTTTTTTAATTTGATCTCCTTAATTTTAAATATCAATAATTTCAAAATAGTTCAATTTAGACATATGATATGTTAGACAAATAATATCTAGAATTTTTAGTAGGACTCAAAAATAAACTAATAGGCTTTTTATTTAAAAAAATTTAAGATGGCGTAATTTCTTGGAACTGACAGTTCAAAACATTTTATTATTAACGTCAGCATGTGCACCGTATAACACCTTATAACTTTAATTTGAATATTTTTTTGATACACTGATTAGTAAATGCTGTGGAATCATTATTCCATACATATGGGGCACCCTGTATATACTCTATAATGTCAATGAAGCATGTGGACGGTTTCACGAGATACTATATAAAGTAGTTGATCGGATGTGTTTCTAAAACTAATATTCGTAAAAGAACGTAAAAAGTAATATTTATATCTTAAATAATCAAACTTATCAGACGAAAGCATAGAAGTTTCAAGAAATTAAAAAAAATTCAGCTCATCAATATTGGAACAACAGTATAAGGAACTTTGAGCAGATATAAAAGGAAAGATTGAGATTGACTATCAACATTACACCCTTAAGGCTGAAAGTTCTATTTCAAGTGATCCAAAAACCTTTTGGTCTTTTATTAATTCTAAAAAAGCAACAAATTTACTAATTGAAATACTTATGGACGATAATTCTCAGTACCCCGATCTTGAAAATATTGTAAATGTATTTGTAACTTTTTCTGGTACAGTGCACGTTACTCCAACCAATCTGACCTCTTCGTACAAGTCTATTAATGACAGGTCTGTCATACTTGAATGCGTACCAGAGGAACTTTTATGAGGACGTTAGGAAGCTCGAAAAATAAATTGACCTGTGGTCCGGATCAAGTGCCTTGCTTTGTTGTATTGCTTAAATCATTATAGTTTCTTTTTAACTTAGCTATTGAAAATAAGACCTTTTCGGAACTATGAGAAGAGGTACAGCTTACTCCAGTCTTCAAAAATGGAGATCGCAGTGAAATATCGAATTATAGGCTTATGTCTATATTATCTCCATTTGCGAAGATTCATGACATGTTAATACATGTCATGAACAGTTTATTTAATCAAATTAAATACTTAATCTTTCCTAAATAAAACGGTTTCTTTAGTAATTGCAGTATAGTAAGTAACTTAACCGGTCTTACTCAACATGTTGGGCGGAACCTAGATAATCGTAAACAAGTTGATGTTGTTCGGACAGACTTTTCAAAGGCCTTCGACAGAGTTAATCGTTTTGTTTTGTCTCAAAAATTGTCTCAGATGTAATTCACTGAGAACATGATGATATTTTTTTTAAATCGTATCTGAGAGATCGCTTAAAATATGTTGAAATCCGTGGCTATAAATTTGTTAAATTTAAAGCCATAATGGTGTTCCTAATCTTGTACCTTGCTCCTCTATTATTTTCAATTTTTCAATGATATTAGTAATAATATTTCTAGTAATGTATGTTTGCTGACGATCTAAAAATATTCAGACAAATTCAGGAGATAACTTATTGTTATTCTATTCAGAGTAATCTTAGTGTTCTGGATAGTTTGTGCAGTACCAATAAGTTAACTTTAAATGTTAACAAATCTACAACATTTTCAAATAAACTGACTCTAATTAACTTTAATTACCACATAGGATGTATACCAACTAAGAGTTGTAACACTTTTAAAGACCTTGGAGAGTCATTATTGATCCCAAACATTCTTTTTTATAATATATTAATAGTATTTGCGGTAATGCAATGAGAATGCTCGAGTTTATACTAAGAAATTCGGGTAATTTTACAAATATTCAAACAACCTACTTTAGCTTTGTAAGGTCTAAGCTGGAATTTGATGTGGTTGTATGGAATCGCATTTCTAATAAATATATTACTAAATTGAAAAATATCTAATGAAAGTTTGTTAGATTTCTTGCATTTGAGATATCCTCCAAAACGTCTGGAACAGAGCATTTTTCTGCATAGATTTCAAATATATTTAATCGGAGAAAAGATATATTTCAGCTTTTATTTAAGGTATATAGATTCCTTATGGATTGCTCTGAGATATTACCACCAATAAACTTCTTACCTACACCTTGTAGAAATTTCGTAATTAAAACACCACTATACCAGTCTATAAACATCTTTAATAAAACCTACAATGACATTGAACTGTGCGACCTATCTTCATCTAATTTTATCAACGCCATACTGATTACTACACTGGATTGACTGGACTGACTATGCAGAAGACACTTCCCCGGATTAGGATGCGGCGCTTACCTGAAGTCGGACTTGAAAGGTCTAAGAGCTGAACTACGACAAACTTGTAGCCGGTATGTTGGCTGAGAGGCCATTTGAGCCGGAAAACCTAGGATGAAGACAGTATCCTTGTCGTCTTCGAATGGGATACATATCTGAAGTCGGACCGGAAGATTCAAGCCGTTTATAAAGTAGTGGAGAAAGTAAAAAGGTAGGTCTTGCCGAGATTCGTGGCAAGCCAGAAGTGCATAACAAGACTGTAAAAGATAGTAGGCTTGAAGGTATCATTTGTCTATCACGTGGTTGGAATCGCACGTTTAAAAACTCTAGGTTTCGCCTGGCTGACATTACCCAGATGTTAATAGGGTTGGTAAAAAGGATCTTTCTGGTCTGTTTGCTTTGGCTATGAGCCTTCCTACCCACTTCTACTACTACTACTGCTCCACTTCCTCGCTTGGGTTCCATTGTCGCCAGTTTTACACTTTTGATTTGCTATCTATTCACTTACATCCCTTACTTTTATTAGTTATTCTTTTATAATTTTCTTGTGAATCATAAAAAGGAGACAGATCGAATCAATTGGTTTAATAGTTTTGATTTGAGGTATTGGGGATCTTTTTACCCAGGTCAACTCGTCAGTTTTATATGAAGCGTCCATATTTTGTAACTGATAGTTGTGCTTTTGCGATTCTGTTTATAATTTTTAATTTATTTATTTATTTTATTTTAACTCAAATTAAATTTATTTTCCCAGCTGAATTTCTGGATGATATCATCATCATCATACAATTGTAAATTACTCTTAGAAAAATCATATATTTTTGGATCAGACTTGGATCTCTCTTCAGATTATTGATCATGACATTAATATACAATTAACTTCAGACGACTATTTTAATGTCATCAAAAAAGCAGCCAAGTGCAAGTCGGACTTGCACAATTAGTATTCCGAACGGTGATTGCTTCTAAAATAAAAAATTTTCTTACGGAAGTATAAAATGATCAGTAGCTTCACAAATCACACCTTAGATGACTTTTCAACAAAATTTGTTTCAGATTTTTATGGAAAACTGATGACTTTGAAAAATTTGTTTTTAATGTTCCGTACGGAACACTTCGGTGTCTGTCTATCTGTCTGTCTGTCTGTTACACCCGATTTTCTCTGAAACTATTTGATATACAAAGGTGAAATTTGGTAATAATATAGGAACTGATAGCCTCATCAGAGCCATGCTGTTTTGAGAGTTAAATTTTGACTTAAGGGGTTAGTTTTGGGGGATGAAGTCGGAAGTGAAAAAAAAATTTTTTTACTAGGTCATCGAGTGTGGTGTCAAATGAAAGCGTGTGAAAACACGAGTAATAATATATATATATATATATATATATATATATATATATATATATATATATATATATATATATATATATATATAATGTTATACTTGCGCGCACTTTTCTTTGTATTATTTTTAAAAATTCGCGAAAAATCGCTGTCCCGCGCCTTATCTCGAAAAGTACTTATCAAAAAATTTCGAAAAAATTCTGGAATATTCTCCATGGGGTGTAGATTGAACGAAAATTATCACGAGTGCATTACCTTTAATAATTTATCTGGTATATAAAAAAAACAAAAATTTCAAGGTCATCAGATTTCAGTAAAGATTGGAAACGAACTTTCTTGAAAACTCATTTGGGGTGTATTTTGTGAAGTCACTGATCATTTTATACCTCTGAAACAAAATTTTTTATTTTAAAAGCAATCAACGTACGGAACACTAATTGCGCAAGTTCAACTTGCACTTGACCGGTTTTTATTTATTTTTTTTATATACTAGATAAATTATGAAAGGTAAAGCACTCGTGATAATTTTCGTTCAATCTACATTATGGAGAATATTCCACAATTTTTTCAAAATTTTTTAATCAGTATTTTTTGAGATAAGGTCGGACAGCGATTTCTGGCGGTTTTTTAAAAATATTATGAGGAAAGAATTGAGTATTTTTGAACTCGCGTTTTTACAAGCTTTCATTTGACACCCCACTCGATGACCTGGTAATTTTCTTCTTACTTCCGATTTGACCCCCAAAACTAACCCCTTGGGTCGAAATTTAACTTTCAAAACTACACGGTTGTGATTCCTATATCTATGTCAAATTTCACCTCGGGTGTGCCAGACCGACAGTCAGACGGATATACAGGCGGGCACACAGACGCACACCGAAGTTATTCCATAAGTGTTCCTCGGAGATCTCCGAGTAATGTTATTAGGAGTGCTTATAAAGTCTCAAGAACTATTTACTATTGCAAATCGTAAGTATTTATAACGAGATTATATTAAAAAGATGTGGTAGATGCTGTCATAATCCTGCAGATTACATACAAAACCTGCTGTTTTATTTGGATTTATGCCGTACATTTTCATTAAAAAATACGTTAAATTATGTTTATCACTTAGACGTTTAACAGCAAAAATTCCGGAAATAACTAGCTTAGCTGGAATACTGAGTTCTTATAGGTCCAGGCTTTAATTTGTAATAACCGTTGTAACTTCTTGTTATGGATAGATAACTGAAGCAGACGAGAAAAACGAGAGTTTGGTATCAGCTCGGCTTCCTCAACAGTAAATCTTCAAGAGCATTTAAACCTAACTTAGAAACACTACTTGGTATGTAAAGTTAAGCTTGTATTTCTTAAAAGCAGAAGCAAACATGTTTTATATTCTTGCAATGTATGCTATGTATCTAGGTGCAAAATTGGTTAACGATAGACTCAAACAAATTGCTACATGCCTTTTCCTTACAAGTCTATCTTTAAAATGTTTAATAAAACTAAATCTCTGTAGCAATAACAGTGGGTTTTGAATGTTCCGTCAAGATTCACCTTGTGTACCATAGCTTTGAAAGAGCCATCCAATGTCAGCCAAAAACTAGCGAGAAAAAAAAAAACTAACAAATACAGAGTATGTATTTATTGTGTTTAATAAGTATGTTCTATTACTAAATACAAAGTATCTAGTGATGAGTTTGAACTTTATATAGATTTAGAAGATGTCATTGGTTATTTACTAATACGGCTGCGTAATACTTAATAATATTCCAAGCTTTTGAGAAGCCTTTTTTATTATGTATTCAACATGATCATACTAACATGTATTTATTCCCAAGTTACCCACTAGTGAGAATAGTGACGAAGCATTAGTGATAAATTTTACTTAGTTATTCTCCCATTAGCAGAATTTCTTCCAAGTCTTTACAAACGTGTTCATTTCCTTGTTATTTGTGGATAATTAGACATGTAGCTGGTGAGTAAATGAAGTAGCGAACATGCTGACGTCTTGAACGCTAAATATAGGATTTCAGGTCTTTTTAGCCCACTAGCAATATAAAAAAGCAATATAGAAGAAGACAGTATGTGGTCCGGTAATACACTAGCATTTAACGTTTGTGGAAAATTACTAGCCATAAGCAATCTCTGTCAGACATACCATACGAGTACAGATTTTCCAATAATTCGTCATACCAAAGTGTTTTTTGTTTTTTGTTAATAAACATTTTAGACTCTCATTCATTCTGCTTAGCACAAACAAAAACTGGAAACAGCAACACATCTATAGTTTGTAAATACCTGAGTACGAACCTAATATTTAAGGACTCTAATGCCGCCCAGACTTCAAAATGCTTTTCAATTCGTGAACTTTAAATACTACTGCTAGCTTCAAGGTTTTCAATACACCAGATGCCCACACCCCTCCTTTATTATCATTTCTCTAGGAGGTTGCCACATTATAACAATTATGAAAATTCAAAAGTCAAATACTTTCGTTGTTATACCAAGTTTCATACATACACAAGATATCAGAGTCATTGGACCAAAATATTCGGTAAATAATTCATCTGCTTTATTTTGATTTAGAGATTGATATTTCAAAAAATAAACTTTGTACTTACCTATAGTCTCATTCACTTTTATTGGTTAGTATCTTACGAGAAAATCTTAATTTCCAGTGGGTTAGAAAAGTTCCTTATTATATTCTGAGTTTTTGGGTTAAGTCTATTAAAAAAAATATTTCTTAGCAGCCGCCGCCAGAGCTGCACTAATCGAATCAATGCCAAGAATTCCTGAATCATTTCTGTGCTGCAGTTTACTGTACTATGTTTCTATTCTAATTTATTCATACATAACTTTTTCCACAACTTGCAATATTACTAAAGAAAAAGCGATTGGTCGGTATTTTCTCTTGTGTAAGTATCATTGGAACATGGAATCATTCTAGTGGAAAGAAAATATTTCTTTTCGGATAGAATAGGTTGAAAAATTTACAAAAAAATAGTGACACATTTTTTGTATACGATGAAAGTTATATTACCTAGCATTATTAGGGTAAGTTGTGTGATACCCGGTCTGCAAACGAAATCAAACATTGTAGACTGCACTTTGTGAATAATCTGTAACATTTAAGTATGAAAATTGAAAACATAATATTAAGCCTGCCATAGTTCTCAAAAACTGTGCACGAGAACTAACACCAGTTTTCTGTAGACTTTTCAACCTATCCTACAGAAAGGGAATATTTCCGTCCTGCTGGAAATGTGCCACAGTTCAGCCGATACCTAAAAAAGGCAAGAAGACTTTGCCAAATAACTACCGACCAGTCGCACTGCTTTCAATAATATCGAAAGTCATGGAAAAGATTATCAATTAGCATCTTCTAAAATATCTTGAACGATTCAATATTATTAGTGATCACCAATATGGCTTTCGTAAATACAGATCAACAGGAAATCTTCCGACTTATGTAACACATGTTTGGAACAACGGAATTGAACACTTTGGAGAATCTCGAGCGGTTGCTCTTGACATATCCAAGGCATTCGACCGTGTTTGGTACCATGGACTGTTGGCTAAGCTACGCTCTTGTGATATGTCTGAAAAGTTCTGTTTGTGGCTCTCATGTTTCCTCAGAGAGCGTTCTTTACGAGTGGCGGGCGATGGATTTCTTTCTAACACCTTCACTATCAACGCCGGTGTGCCCCAAGGCTCCATACTGTCTCCTACTCTCTTTTTCATTTACATTAACGATCTGCTGGAAAAGACCGGGAATCCAATCTACAGTTTTGCAGATGACAGTACGCTTGTCTCTTCATTCACTTGAACGCTCGGATATCGGCTGCTGAGGCGAATTCCCAGTCAGCAGGAGGTCGTTCAACTTAATAAAGACCTGGAAGAAATTCTATCTTGGGTGACAGTAAACAAGTGGAATTTAACGCTACAAAAACCCTAGCGGCAGTTTTTTCTAAAAAAGTTAACGTTGCTGAACCCGACATAGTTATGTTGGGGCACTCCGTCCCCCTAGCATCGTTGCTCAATTTGTTAGGCGTTAATTTGGGAGCAAATATGTCCTGGCATGAACATGTTGCAGGCATAGCGAGGAGAGCTTCTCAAAAGTTGGGAATATTATTCCGAACCAGAAAGCTTTACACTCCACAATAACTGTTAATGCTTTACAAAGCTCAAATTTGACCAACTATGGAATACTGCTCTCATGTTTGGGGTTCCGCTCCCAAACATACACTGCATTTGTTGGATTCTATTCAGAGAAGAGCTGTTCGTCTGATTGAAGACCCGGAAATTACCGGCGGCCTTGATTCGCTGGAACATCGAAAAACAGTTGGCATCTTGAGCCTATTCTACAAGTATTTTCATGGAAAGTGTTCGAAGGATGTAGCCCGCTTAATTCCTCCCAGAGTAGTGCATGTTAGAAATACAGGTCGCGATAATACTTTACATCTGTATGAGTTGCAGCTTGTTACTCTGCGTACAACGCTTTTCAAGCAGTCTTTATATGGACAACATCATCCTTTTGGAACAATTTGCCCAGCGCTGTGTTTTGCACCAAGTACAATTTACAGAACAACGTGAATTGCTTTTTCCGAACACATGCCGCTCCTGGAGCGCTTTGGGGACTTCCCTGCAGCACGTGTGCTAGATCCATAAAAAAAAAAGCAAATAGTTCAGCTAACAAACTGACTTTTCTAACAAATGTGTTTTTTTTTTAATAATACTGTGTTACCGGACAGTGATTTACAATTACGATGTAATATAATTCTAAACTACTCTAAGAAAAATCATATATATTTCTATCAGACTTAGATCTCTCTTCAGATAACGGATCATGACATTAATATACTGATATTAAAAAAAAGAGAAAACAATTAACTTTAGACGACGATTTTTTTCTCAGCCAAGCCAAGTGCAAGTTGGACTCTTCTGAACGGTGTAGAAAAGTGTTTTTTCAAAATAACAATTTTTTTTAATTCCAAAACGGTACTTACTTAAAAAACATGCTTGCGGAAGTATAAAAAAAAAACAATGATCAGTAATTTCATAAAAATTTCACACCTTAGATGAGTTTTCAACAAAATTGTTTAAAATCTTTATTGAAAACTGATGATGTTTTTTCTAAATACTAGATAAATTATGAAAGATCAAGCACTCGTGATAATTTTCATTCAATCTACACTATGAAGAATATTCTACAATTTTCTCAAAATTTTTTGATCAGTATTTTTTGAGATAAGATGGGATAGCGATTTCTGGCGGTTTTTTAAAAATATTATGAGGAAAAATTTTCGCGAGTATTACATCAGATATATTTTTGGACTCGCGTTTTTACAAACTTTCATTTGACACCACACTCGATGACCTGGGAATTTCCTTTTTACTTCCGATTTGACCCCCCAAAACTAACCCCTTAGGTCAAAATTTATCTTTCAAAACTACACGGTTCTGATTCCTATATTTATGTCAAATTTTACCTTTCAATGCCAAATAGTTTCGGAGAAAATCGGGTGTGACCGACGGATAAACAGACGGACAGACAGGCGGGCAGACAGACGGACACACAGAATGATTCCATAAGTGTCCCGTATGGAACACTAAAAATAAGCACATATGAACTGGGATAAATTAAGAAAAGCATACATAGGTTTCTTAAGTGTAAAAACCAGCTTTTCCTGTTATCCTGCAAGATATTTTAGTTGCATCAAAAATATGACTAAGGAAATTTATTTAAATTACAACTTAAAACGTTATCGTTAAGGTTATAAAGTACTTCTATTTGAGATAGGAAGTTTGTAAATGGTCCATAATATGCCATTTAGCATTTGTTACAGCCCAGAAACGACTCTGCACGGCCAATTTACTCGGATAATGTACGTGTATAAACCTTTTTTTTGGAACTTATTTATATTTATAGTCGAATAACTGAAAAGAAATTGTAGAACAAAATAATTAATAGTTGAGTTAAAAAGTCTTCGTTTGAAATCAAATTAGTTTAATAACACTGAAAAAAGTTACTTGGGTCTAGGTTTGTTTAATGTTATCGTTATAAAAACACGCTACTAAACACATTTTTTTATCATTTCACCAATCGTACTGGAGTTCATCACATTCTATTTTTTGATGTGGATCGTCAAAAATATTAAAAACTTGACAATTGCATTATATGAGTTCTCATACACTAGTCAAAGCAATTGGCGGATATCATTTCGACACCATCACCATTAACGCCTTTGTACACTAGTAATATCATCTTTACATTAAGGATTAACCAAAAAGACCCCTTAAAGCTTAAGGCAGTTAGTACAGACGTCACGTTTACTAATGCTACGTGAACTGAACGAAACATATTGATTAATAAGCAGCAAAACACCAGCGTTGGACGAACTCTAAAACCGTTTTTAGAGAAACTAGGTAAACAGCACTATTTTAACACTAAACGAACGCTTGAAAAGACTTGATTATACTGGTAAGGAAAATAAACCTAATTCTAAATAAAAATCGTAATTCTCTTAAAATATTAGCACGAAATCCTAAGAGAATTCTCAATCATCAACTAGCGCTTCAGCCGGTTTTATAGACAGAAATTATTGACGTGTCTCATTCCTGAGACGTAACTCATTTATTAAATTCTATGCCTATAAACTCTATCACATGAGATATCCTGATAAATATGTTAAGGAAGCAAGTGCAGCGATCATTAAGGAAAATATATAACATTATGGAGAAATCTACTACGCTATGGAGAAAACAAATTCATCAATTTATTAACAGTGACAGGAACTTATTGTCCTCCATATTATGTATATGAGACCATTTTTTTTAAACCGAACGCCCCCAACAAGCCAAAATGTAGTACCACATAAAGCGGCTTGCGCTGGCTCAAATTAAAGCTTAAAGATTCTAATTTTGAAAGCGTTGGGCCATTATAAAAATAAAGTATTGCGCATGCGCAGAGGTCCCAGAAAGGAGATTCTCAAAAAATATCATTAAAACTAAAAAAAAAAACAGTTAGGATGGCATTTTTTTTCTAACCTCACTATACTACTCAATTTGTTTTCGAAAAACAAAAAAAATGACCTATCCGTGGATTTTTTTTGGAGGTCCCGATCGCGAATTATAATAGGTTTTGTTGGTGCAAAAATTCAAAATTCGAAAAATCGCTGGAAAAAATTTAAAGAAATACATGCTTGTCCCTTATAGCAAAACAAAACTTTTTTGTTCTACGAACCTACATTCTAAAGTGCGTTGCTCTCGAGAAAAAAATTCTGAAGGCATTTTTAAAATTTTTTTTTTTTGAAAGTATCGTACTCCAGGACCTAGGTTTATAGAGAAAAAAGGATTTAATAAGGAAGCTAAACCGGTCACAGGAATATTAAAAAATCATTCCTTTACCTTTTTTAATGATAATACTCTTTTTATGAAAAATATTCTATCGCTAAAGAAGGAGTCAAGATAATAGAAGTACCAGGAAGTAATAGATATACTTCTGTAATGAAAGACTAATATTGTCAAATTTCCACTTTATTTAGTTTCACTGAAACTGTATGACGCGTTTCGCTATACTATAGCTTCTTCTGATACAAAAATGATATTTTATATTTTTTTAGCGATTCAAGAACAACGTGAATCGCTTTTTTTTCCGCACTTGCCGCTCCTGGAGCGCTTTAGGGGACTTCCCTGCAGCACGTAGACCCATAAATATTATATCATTTTGTATCAGAAGAAGCTATAGTATAGCGAAACGCGTCATACAGTTTCAGTGAAACTAAATAAAGTTTAAATTTGAAATATTAGTCTTTCATTACATTCGTTATGAATTTCCATCAAGTAACAGCCACAACAATTCAAAGTTTAATAGATATACTTACGTAGAGCAATCTGAGTAATAATAATTTTCAGCAGATCTCAATTTTTTTTTTCAGATTTAATCTCTATTGTTATTTTCTTTTCAATATTTATTAAATAGTATTTATAAATGTTTCTATGTTCATTTTAATCAAAAGATATTATAAAACATAGTGCCGATTAAATTACACTTGTCGAACAGAAATAATTACAAAGATGACAAATATAAAAAAAATTACTAAACTTTGGTTCATTTAATATAAAGGTAAAATAAGATGGTTCATAATTCAATTAATATTTGTTGTTTATCTTAAGAATAAGAGACTACTTTTGTTATTTTTAGATTACAATATTGCCTTATTTTTTTTAAATATATTTTATTAATTTTACTTGAATTGTTTGAACCAAATTGATGTTAATATATCCCTGTTTGATTCTCAATGCGAGACTTCATACAAAAATAATTATGGATTTTCTTCGATTAAAAAAGAAAAAAGAGTTTATGCAAAGTATAAAGCAAAAATAAAAGAGTAAGACTTGTAAAAACACAAAAATACTTTTCTTTACATAAACAATTATAAAACATATGCGGTTTCGTCCTAAGGGCATTGGTGGACCCATCAGTAAGAAAAAAAGGCAAGTGAAAACAAAGAAACCACATAAAATCTTGCCTTTTCCCTTTTTCCATCTTTCTTGTTTCTTACTGATGAGTCCACCAGTGCTCTTAGGACGAAACTGCATATATTTTATAATTGTTTACGTAAAGAAAAGTATTCTTGTATTTTTACCAGTCTATCCTCATATTTTTGCTTCATACTTTGTATAAACTCTTACTTCTTTTCTAATATAAGAAAATCCCTTACTATTTTTGTATGAAGTCTAGCATTAAAAAACAAACAGGGTTATATTAACGTCATTTGGGCAGTGTTTGGCACTATGGACTGTTGGCTAAATTACGCTCTTATGGTATGTCTGAAAGGTTCTTTTTGTAGCTCTCATGTTTTCTCAGAGAGCGTTCTTTACGAGTGGCGGTCAACGGATTTCTTTCTAACACCTTCACTATCAATGCCGGTGTGCCCCAGGGCTTCATACTGTCTCTTACTCTCTTTCTCATTTACATCACCGATCTGCTGGAAAAGACCGGGAATCCCATCTACAGCTTTGCAGATGACAGTACGCTTGTCTCTTCATTCACCTGGAATGCTCGGACATCGGCTGCTCAGGCGAATATCTACAAACAGCAGGAGGTCGTTCAACTTAACAAAGACCTGGAAGAAATTCTATCTTGGGGTGACAGTAATCATGTGGAATTTGTTGGGCGTTAGTTTGGGAGCAAATATGTCCTGGCATGAACATGTTGCAGGCATAGCAAGGAGAGCTTCTCAAAAGTTGGGAATATTATTTCGAACCAGAAAGCTTTACACCCCACAACAAATGTTAATTCTTTACAAAGCTCATATTCGACCAACTGTGGAATACTGCTCCCACGTTTGGGGCTCAGCTCCCAAACATACACTGCATTTGTTGGATTCTGTTCAGAGAAGAGCGGTCCGTCTGATTGGAGACCCGGAAATGACCGGCGGCCTTGATTCGCTGGAACATCGAAGAACGGTTGGCGACTTGAGTCTGTTCTACAAGTATTTTCATGGAAAGTGTTCGAAAGATGTAGCCCGCTTAATTCCTCCCAAAGCGGTGCATGTTAGAAATACACATCGCGCTGGTGCTTCACATCCGTAAGAGGTTCAGCTTGTTACTCCGCGTACAACGGTTTTCAAGCAGTCTTTAATATGGAGAACGTCATCCCTTTGGAATAATTTGCCCAGCGCTGTGTTTTCCACCTAGTACAATTTACAGCGATTTAAAAATAACGTGAATCGCTTTTTCCGCACACATGCCGCTCCTGGAGAGCTTTAGGGACTTCCCTGCAGTACGTGTGCTAGACCCAAAAAAAAAAAAAAAAAAAATTGGTCCCAACAGGTCAGTATTTTATAAAAAAAAATTCTAAGATTCTCTATCAGCTAAAGTGACATCAAAAACCTCTATGGGATAATCAAATAGGTTATCAGATCTAAAGTTAAGAGTTTATGCTTAGGAGAATCAAACGTACAATAATGTTAAATTTACGAATAGCGATCAAGGATAGATTAAGAAATTTAGCGATCCCACCACGATCCGTGACGATTCATTGATAAAGATTGAATAAAACTACAACTAGTTGTAGTTTTGCCCCTTGCTTGTGGGTGATATGTGGATACTAAACCCAGTTAATGTAAATATTAAAATCACCCGAGATGTAAAAAAAATCGATGATATTTGCAAAAGAACAGAAAGGGTCCTTACTAGTTAAGGAAACCTGCACCTAAACTTTATGGTTAATCATTCTGTTATTTTTAACTACATAACATCAAAATTAGTTGTTTCTGGAGCCAAATCTCGTTGGCGCTTCTGAGAGAAAGACACATTTCAAAGTTATGTTCTAGACGAAAATTAAACTGGAACCCTGGATATAAAAAGTTTGCTACGCTTGTGAATAACCTGAAGTTTTCTATCTCATGTACTTCCTATGAGGTTTATATTATTATTCGAGTTAAACTTTGAATGCATCAAAAATCTGCTAATAGCTGTAATTCTTTTATTTTATTTTGGCTTTCATACAGCTAACGACTGAACAGACCACAAGGCTCATCTGCATCCTCTATCGACCACCAAGTGATACTAACTTTAGAACACTTTGCGCTTCTCTTGCAGACACCATCGATCAGTTACAAATTAACTATCCAAATACCAACCTGAAACTGGCTTAAATATTCAAATACTACCGACGAACAAAGTCGTGAAGCACAATCAGTTGTGGCTTAACTCAGCTAATTGACGAACCAACACGGATCCCTGATCGAGACGGGGAGTTCGCCAGTCTTCATGATCGTTTTTAACCACCAATCCGGAGATTTACACGGTCACCGTAAATCCGCCATTAGGTTCTTCCGACCATAAACTACTTTCGACATCGAGTATCTTACCAATCAGTGACAGACAGGCGCCTAAACCGCGCTGTTCATGGGAAGATCTCATAGAATATTTTTGAACTTTCTCTTGGTTAGACGTTTGTTTTCGATTCGACGACCCATCTGTATGCGCCCGGGAGGTTTCCGTTCTTATTTTGGCTGGTATGGAAGCTTACATCCCTTTTTCGAAGAAATACAACGGCAAGCCTTGGTTTTACCGAAGATGCAAAGAAGCTGTTGCTTTTAAACATCTTGCCTATCAACAATGTCGTGAAAATCCTAAAACTGTAAATCGTAACACCTTTGTTCGTGCCCAGAACAGATGCAAAGAAATTATCGACGAAACCAAGGAGGCACACAATCGACGAATTAGAAACAAACTTCTCGCTTGTCCCTACAACTTCAGGTCCTTTTAGTCAGTCGCTAAGGCAGTTAGCCAAATTTCACCAAATCCACCATACCACCGCTCACACGGCCAGATAATTCTATTGAAACAACACCTGTTGAGACTGAACTCGTTACTTCACATTCTACTGTCGATTTCCAAGGAAAAACACCACCTATTATTCCCATAGTGTAGTCAAGGATGCCCGACATTGTCATCAGACAGCGTATCATAAAACGTATTTTAATGAAGCTAGACACCAAAAAAGCTTCTGCCGCTGATGGAATACTTGCCATAGTTCTCGAAAACTATGCGAGGGAACTAACACCAGTTTTCTGTAGAGTTTTAACTTACAGAAAGGGAATATTTCCTTCCTGCTGGAAATGTGCCACAGTTCAGCCGATACCTAAAAAAAGGCAAGAAGACCTTGCCAAATAACTACCGACCAGTCACACTACGTTCAATAATATCGCGAAAGTCATGGAAAAGGCTATCAATCAGCATCTTCTAAAATATCTTCAAGGATTCAACATTATTAGCGATCACCAATATGGCTTTCGTAAACATAGATTAACAGATCTTCTGACTTGTGTAACACATGTTTGGAACAACGCAATTGAACACTTTGGAAAATCTCGAGCGGTTGCTCTTGACATATCCAAGGCATTCGACCGTGTTCGGCACGATGGACTGTTGGCTAAGCTACGCTCTTCTGATATGTTTGAAAAGTTCTGTTTGTGGTTCTCATGTTTCCTCAAAGAACGTTGTTTACGAGTGTCAGTTACTTTCACTATCAACGCCGGTGTGCCCCCAAGGCTCCATACTGTCTCCTACTCCCTTTGTCATTTATATTAAGGATCTGCTGGAAAAGACCGGGAATCCAATTTACAGCTTTGCAGATGACAGTACACTTATCTCTTCATTCACTTTGAACGCTCGGACATCGGCTACTCAGACGAATATCCACAGGCAGCAGGAAGTCATTTAAATTAACAAAGACCTAGAAGAAATTCCATCTTAGGGTGATAGTAAGTAAGTGGAATTTAACGCTACAAAACCCAGGTGGCAGTTTTTTCTAAAAAAGTTAACGTTGTTGAACTCGATATAGTTATGTTGATGCACTCCATTCCTCTAACATCATCACTCAATTTGTTGGGCGTTAATTTGGGAGCAAATATTTCCTGGCATGAACATGTTGCAGGCATAGCAGGGAGAGCTTCTCAAAAGTTGGGAATATTATTTCCAAACAGAAAGCTTTACACTCCACAACTGTTAATTCTTTACAAAACTCAAATTCGACCAACTATGGAACACTGCTTCCATGTTTGTAGCTCCGCTCCCAAATATACACTGCATTTGTTGGATTCTATTTAGAGAAGAGCTGTTCGTCTGATTAGAGACCTGGAACTGACCGGCGGCCTTGATTCGCTGGAACATCGAAGAACGGTTGGCGTCTTAAGCCTATTCTACAAGTATTTTTATTTTGTGTCGAAGGATGTAGCCCGCTCAATTCCTCTCAGAGCGGCACATGTTAGAAATACACGTGGCGATAATACTTCACATCTGTATGAGGTTCAGCTCGTTACTCCTCGTACAACGCTTTTTAAGTAGTCTTTTATATGAAGAATATCATTCCTCTGGAATAATTTGCCCAGGACTATGTTTCCCACCGAGTATAATTTACAGGGATTCAAGAACCACGTGGATCGCTTTTTCTGAACACGTGTTGCTCCTAGGGGACTAGGGACTTCCCTGCAGCACATGTGCTAGACCCATAAAAAAAAAGTCGCTGATTGGAAGAATTTATACTGAGTTGTCAGTACATCAAAAATTATTCAAAGAGAGAGCTATTGCTACTTAGTAACAAGTGATAAAAAGAAGAAAAATGACCTTCCTTAATAGGAAGTCAGAATCGTGATCTACACGTAGCGATAATTCCGAACTACTATCCGGGGATCCTAATGACTATTCTTCCTCCGGCTTTCTAGTGTTCCGTACGGAACACTTATAAGATGACTTCGGTGTCTGTCCGTCTGTCTGTCCATCTGTCTGTCCGTCCGTCTGTTTGTCTGTCTGTCTGTCTGTCCGTCTGTCACACCCGATTTTCTCCGAAACTATTTGTCATAGAAAGTTGAAATTTGGTAATAATATAGGAATTGATGGCTTCATCAGAGCCATATAGTTTTGAATATTAAATTTTGACTTAAGGGGTTAGTTTTGGGGGGTGAAATCGGAAGTGAAAAAAAAATTTTTTTACTAGGTAATCGAGTGTGGTGTCAAAATGAAAGCTTGTGAAAACACGAATAAAAAATATACATATGATGTAATACTTGCGCGCACTTTTCTTTGTATTATTTTTAAACAATCGCGAAAAATCGCTGTTCACCCGCCTTATCTCGAAAAGTACTTATCAAAAAATTTTGAAAAAATTCTGGAATATTCTCCACGGGGTGTAGATTGAACGAAAATTATCGCGAGTGCATTACCTGTAATAATTTATCTGGTATATAAAAAAAAGCAAAAATTTCAAGGTCATCAATTTTCAGTAAAGATTGTAAATAAACTTTGTTGAAAACTTATTTGGGGTGTGTTTTGTGAAGTCACTGATCATTTTATACTTCCGTTACAACATTTTTTTATTTAAAAGCAATCAACGTACGGAACACTAATTGCGCAAGTTCAACTTGCACTTGACCGGTTATTTTATTTTACAAGCTTCATAATGCTAATAATTTTTGGTAACATCGACACGGAGACAAAATGTTACTTTTTAGAGTAAATTTACAGTGCCTAAGCTAATTTGATTGTATAACCTCAGGACGTGACAATAATCTGTTCTCATAATAGCGTTCTACGACATGTTAAACATATAGGAATTGTACTCCAACTCGAATCCTTACCGGTTTATATTTTATGATATACGAGAGTTATATTTATTAACAATCGGACACCTTATAACAATTTGTATATTCGCATCATTCCATCATTAACACATATGTGTGGCTTTGCCTAGGATGACGAATAAATGTAAGAGTATCTTGTAAATTATTGAGTCTATTGTATTCTGTATTTTCCAGTGAAAACTGCCTGACCATTTTCTATCGTATATGACTACTGACTAAGATATTCCACGTATTTTATCATATAGAAATATTGATATTCTTATCTTCGATACCAGATATTTTGCGTAAATCTCAGGTGAAGCTCTTCGTAGTTTGTTTATAGTAGCATTGTATTACTGGTCTGCCATTGATTGGTATTGTAGTTATGAATATGGTTTTTATATGAAAAGGAACATTATTGGCAAACTGTTTTGTTGTATATATATATATATATATATATATATATATATATATATATATATATATATATATATATATATACATATATATATATATATATATATATATATATATATATATATATATATATATATATTTACATAAATTATAAATACTTAGACATAACCCTAGTTTAGAATTTATTATGACAAAGCTAGATAATTAAAATATGTTTTTGTTAACACTTAAAATCCATGCTAATACAACAGAGAGACATACTTCAATTCCTTAACTTATAGTTCACAGTGAAGAACAGAATATAATGAAACAATGACGCACAAACCCTCATATGATTATTATTAATGACATTATCCCCTTCGCTCGCTAATATTCACGTTCCTCTATTAGAATATTCAACTCCGCTTCTCTACCGCATGGTTAGAGCCGTTGTTCTGTCTCTACGAAATTAAGCTTAATACGTAGAAGGAAAATTTTTTGTTAACTTCGTAAATATATGTGTATTCTCGTGGTGTCTGTGATAAGTCCTGTGGATTATCCCGAACTTAAAGGCTTTCTAAAGAAAAAGTTTTTAATTACTGTACTACGACGTTAACGTTTACAATTTTTTAACAGGTTTATATTTTAGGCCTTAGATATTTAACATGAAAGGAAAATTCGGTTTACTTTTTCACATATTTTTCAAAAATGTTTCTTTCTTTGAAGATAGATTTGAATTTATTTATTTTAAATTCTTGTAAAATATAACGATTTCCCCACAAAATTCCCTCTCCTTAGTTCTTTTTTTTTAAATAACTTTATTGGTATTTTAAAGAAAGAATCCAGTTTACTGTTCAATAACATATTAGTAATTATTGTCTTAATTCAGTGAATTTCAACATTTTTTGTGACATTGTTTTCTAGCTTTTTCTTGTTTAAAGAAATTATATTGTTGTATTGTTCGTAATTAATTAACGCTTCCAAAATATAACATATTAGTAATTATTTTTTTAATCCAGTGAATTTCAGCATTTTTCTTATATGGTTGGTGACATTGTTTTCTAGCTTTTTCTTGTTTAAAGAAATTATATTGTTGTATTGTTTGCAATTAATTAACGCTTCCGAAATGCGTTTCACAAGTAAAAGCCTTTTCAACTATTGACGAAAGAAAATTTAACTCTTTTATCAAAAACAATGGTAGTCAACCATTTACAAACAATTGAAGGAAAAACATTTCATATTTTAATAAAGTAGCACTAAAAGCAATATTATTAACCAAATATAAAAAGGTCAGATAGCAGTGGCGACCTGTCACCCCAAGATAGAATTTCTTCCAGGTCTTTGTTATCGATATTAATACAAGCAGAAAAACAAAAATTAATTTTAATTATTTAAGTAAAATTTCATAATTTTCGTGACAATCCCAAATACAGTCAAAAGTTTATCAGAGAAAATAGAAAATTTTATAACAACTCATAGGCCAAATTTAAAATACGAAGTATGTAAATGTTTCAAATATCTCAAATTGATATATTACAAGTTTAAAATCAATTCAATTTAAAAAGAATTAAAAATGATAAAGTATGGTAGAAAGAGGTAACAGCTTCTTTCCGTAGATATTAATTGCATCAGTCTGTGACAAACATTCCAAATAAGTCATTATTCACATCTTCAGTTATTATTTAACTTTAATCTTTAGACTTTTCAGTTAGTTTCAGTAAGACTAGAGGACTCTTGAATCTTTTTAAGTCTATTGAGTTGTTTGCAGCACTGTTAGTAGTTTAGTACTTAAGTTATGATGACTTCGCTTGCTTTTTTGCAAATAGTAAAAACAGATGTAGAGAATTTAATAAGTATTCTAAAAAAAGATCTTTTTTTGATAACACAATATAAAAGCTCTTAAACTTACCAGTCGGCTAACATATCAACGGGATTTTTGCACATTTTATCGGAAATAAATCATAAATAATCTAAAATTAAAAATATAACAGCGGCCCAGTTATTTCTTTTAATCTTAGATCACTTATTTTTGTAAGTTTGAAGCATAAGCTATAAGCGTGATAATCGATTCTTCTTCTTCTTAAAGTGCCTATTCGGTTCGAATGTTGGAAATCATTCTGGCTATTATTACTTTATCCACTGCAGCTCTGAAAAGACCGGTAGTATTTGTTGAGAACCAATTTCGCAGATTGTTTAGTCAGGAGATACGTCTGCGTCCTGGTCCCCTTTTTCCAAATTCCTTTCCTTGGAGTATTTGCTGGAGAAATCCATATCTATGGGAATTTCCCATTATGTGAACAGTTTCCATAATTTCCAGTCCCTTGTTTATGCGATGTAAGACATTCTCGTTGGTAATATGGTCAGTATAAGAAATTTTAAAATTCTGCACAATTCAAATGCTTCAAGTTTTTTAGAAGTGGCTTCAGTCAGCGTCCAAGTTTCTACACTGTAAAGAAGGACACTGAAGACATAACATCTTAGTAGTCTTATTTTTGTGCTTAATTTTATTGCTGAGCTTTTGAAAACTGATATCATTTTGGGGAACACTGCTCTAGTTCTTTCGATATGGCAACGAATTTCCTGCGACTGATCCCACTGTTCGTTTATCATGGTACCGAGTTATAAATATTGTGGAGTTTTTTGTATTTGTTGATTGTTAATCAACAACAAGGTAGCAAGGACCGGAGACTTGCTGATTACCATGTACTTTCTTTTGTTGATATTAAGTTCGAGGCCGTATCGATTACTGACTTAGTTGTAGACCCTTTAGGTTATCAGCCATAACCGCCGTATCGTTAGCGTAACGAATATTATTTATTCGCCCCCATTAAGCAGTATTCCTTCATCAGCCTGTTCCCATGCCTCTCTGAAGATTTGCTCAGAGTATATATTAAACAATAGTGGAGAAGACACAACTCTGCCTTAATCCACGCTCAATCGATATTGCTTCTGAACGCTCCCCTGCTGTCTTAATATATGTCATCTGATTCCAGTAGAGGTTGCCAATAATCTGCAGATCCTTTCCATCTATCCCAAGGTCTTTCATAATTTCGAGCATTTTGAGATGTTGGACTCTATCAAAGGCCTTTTGGTAGTCGATTAGGTACAGAGATACGTCACGGTTGACGTCCCTATATCGTTGATTCAAAACCTGCATAGAAAATAAGGCCTCTGTGGTTCCCATGGTATCACGAAAGCCGAATTATGTAGGTGACATGTTTTCTTTGCACAACTTGTATATTCTTTTGTGAATGATTTCTGGTATTCTATCTAAATCATAGATTTTATTGTAGATCACTGTAAGCCACTTAATCCCATTTTCATTCAAGAGCTTCCGAAAATCCCCGTGGAATTCATCGGGCGGTGGATTTTTTCATTTTTTAGTTGATTCATTGCAATGCGCAAGTCATCGGTGGTAATACAGCGCCCAACTAAGTATACTGAACGTTGTGGTTGATTTGGTCTTGCATCAGAAAATAAGTCTGTAATATAGTCTGATCATATCTTCAGTTTCTCCTTCTTATCGATAAGCGATTACCGTTAATTAAATAACATAAGCACATTAGACCAATATCGGATATAAAACATACACGATTTTAATACTAGTAGCATTATGTTTCCATTGAAGATAAAAATGCTCATAAAACTGCCATGACTATTTCGCCATTTTTGAATTTTATCGCAGATTATGACCTAAAAGAATACCAGGGCAAATGAAACATCCCGAATATATTCCTTTATTTACTAGTAATATAAATACATATTAAAGGTAATTCTACTACAATTGCTGATACTGTATACGATACAATTTATATATGGAGGGACAAAAAGAAACACATAAAACTGCAAAACAGCTTTAACACTCTAGTTCAATTAAATAAAAAATTCAATTTCCAATATTATAATTTGGTGTAATGCTTGTACGACCAAAATGAACCCATATATATGTCTTAAATATTTTTGGAACTGACAAAGTTACTAGAATCACAGCCAATTCACAATCATAAGTATCACCCACAAAGTAATAGTCTAGAAATTTTATCGGCATTAGAATTAGATTAGACAGAACTGTATTCACTGGATAGGTAGCGGGTAGATACTCCCCTACGCCCCCGGTAGAAGATAGATGCGACCTCTGCCTACGCAAGCCTTGATTATCTTCCAGCGCCTAGTTTTTTTCTAGGGAGAGATCAGGTTCAAACCTTGCCTGCTCTTCAACACCTATATTATCCCTTCCTATATCCTTCCAACTCACCAACCCGCTTGGCCAGCTTGGTGTTTTAAGGCCAAATTACTCCTCATGAATACAAACATAGAGAGAAAACCCCGAGTTCCCGGCGGCCAGCGTAACCACAGCCAAGACAGCGGTTCGGCAAGGGCGCTGACAAGGGGTGCTAAGAATCCCCGGAAGAGATCAGGCTATCAAACTAAGACGACTTTGCAAATTGGAACGCTTAACGTGAGGACACTATTGGGTGACACCCAGCTATTTGAGTTGGAGCAGGAACTTCAGAGGGTGAAATGGGACATTGTTGGGCTATCTGAGGTGAGACGTAAAGGAGAATAAGCCGTAACATTGGAATCAGGAGACCTGTTTTATTATAGAGGATCAGATAGTGACAGCCAGCGTGGAGTTGGGTTCATGATTAGTAAGAAGATCAAACACAATATCCTCAACCTGGACGGCGAATCAGCTAGAGTAATTAGTTTAATTCTGAAAATGTCCCCAAAGTGTAAGTTGAAAATAATACAATGCTATACTCCAACATCAGCAAGCAGCTAGAAAGATATAGAATCTTTCTATGATGACATAGGAAACAATTTACATAAGAGTAATACTCTGATTGTGGGAGACTTGAATTCAAAACTGGGCAAGAGACAGGAGGAAAATGAGGAATTTCTGGGCAAGTATGGCTTAGAAGAAACAAAGAAAGTGGACATAGCTGAGTCAGGACGGAAACACAAAGAACGAGATTGATTATATACTATCGTTTTATAAAAGAATCGTCCGGGATGCGACTACGCTAAATTCATTTAATATAAATGGTTACAACCGATTGATGCTTGCCTCAATACGTTTTGACAGCAAAATAATGAGACCCAGATCCAAACCTTTCACTGCAAGCATGGATGCTAAACTTCTAAAAACAAATGCAACCACTTACAAACAAAGACTGGAAACGGGACTCAAAGCAAATGAGGAAGGATGACAAAGTAAAGATTTAAATGAGGAGAACAATATAATTGTGTCACTGCTGAGAGAAACAATAGAACAAGTCGCTAAGAGAACACCGAGAAAAAGTTGAGTCAAGACACTAAAATTAAAATAGAATTTAAACGAAACCTATTTAGAGAGGGAAAATATACAGTTTAGAGCAGCTGCGAAGGAGACAAGAAGAATGATAAGAAAAGACTTGGAAGGATTGTACGAGGATGATGTCGAAAAGCTAATAGAAAATAATAAAGGCTTGAAAAGTCTTAGGAGGGGTAAGAAACAGCAAATTATATCCCTAAAAAACGAAACAAAACATGTATAAATCAAAAATACCTAATCCAACTCAGGATAAAACAAAACAAAAAGTAGTGAATGTGGGCTCGGAGGAAATTCCGAACATTGACATTGGTGATGTTCGACATGCACTTATGGATATGAAAAGTCATAAAGCTGCTGGGGATGATAATGTACTGATAGAGATGGTCAAAGAAGGAGGTAATGAAGTCCTGAGGAAACTATGTGACATCTTCAACATGTGCCGTGAAGAAGGCAGGATTCCTGAAAACTGGAAATAATGCCACAATGATCATACTATATAAAAAAGGAGATAAAAGTAACCTGAATAACTATACCTCTATCAGTTTATTATCATTTATTATCACAAGTATTTAAGCCATTCACAAAGATCCTGACAAATCATAGAGTAACAAAATGGATAATTACCAGCCTGCAGAACAGGCTGACTTCCATAAAGGTTACAATACAAGCGAACACTTGCTTACAATGGTGGAATACAACCTTGACTTTTACCTGGCTTTTGTGGACTTCGAGAAAGCTTTCGATTCCCTGGAACACTGGGCTACTGTAAACTCTCTTAACAACGCTAGAATAGACCCTAGATACACACAACTTATAAAATACATATACCAATATCTACAGTACAAATCCAAGACACAACACAACCTATCAAAATACAAAGGGATATACGGCACCAAAGTTATTTACGCTTGCTCTGGAAGATGTGTTTAAGAACTTGAAATGGGAAAACAAAGGCATTCTGGTGATCGGTAGAAGACTGAACCATTTGAGATATGACTATGATGTTGTCTTAATCACCGAAAATGTCGAAGAACTTCAAACAATGATAACAGAAGTATCAAGAAAATCGGTATGAAAATGAATATACAAAAAACCAAAATAATGTGTAGAGAAAATCCATATATTACAGTTCGACAAGAAGAACTCGAAAACGTTGACAGATATGTTTATCTAGGACACATGTTGACTCTAGGATGCGAAAATTAGACTATAGAGATCAATAGACGAAGAAGATTGGCATGGGCTTCTTTTGGTAAGCTGAGCCGGACTTTGAAAAATCAAGACATCCCCATCAGATTGCGTAGTAAACTGTTCGTGTAGTGTGTCACTCCAGTGCTAACATATGGCTCTCAAACATGGACGTTAACAAAGCAGTCCATGGAAGAACTTCAAGTGACTCAAGGAGCCATGGAGAGACAGATGTTGGGTATATCGCTGAAAGACCATAACTAAACTTAAGGATGTTGCTGAGGTGATAGCTGAGTTGAAGTGGAACTATGCCGGCCATGTTGCCAGATACGCAGATGAAGGATAGTCTAACAAGACCTAGGGGACCTCCGCCGATGATCTGGACGAACGATTTTAAACAAACAGCGGGACTCAACGGGATGGGTGAAGCTGAAAACATAAGCGGGTTGCGAAGCATGAGGGAGGCCTATGTCCAGGAATGGACCGGAGACGTCTGAAGAAAGTATTCGTTGAAGTGACGAAATACTAGTCATTTTGCTTAATTTTCGAATATTCCCGGCCCACACCTGTTAGATTAATCTGGACACTGCCGCTGAAGAAATTTTTAAAAAAGTGTAATACAACTTAATAACTAATTTCCAACCGTTTTAGAAATGTACATAATATGTAAGTCAATAAATAGTTATTAATCCACTTAGATTATTTTATGTTTTCCTTTAGAACAATAAATAAGAGTAAATTAACTAACGCGTTAACTTTCGTATCTTACAAATATTATCTTTGGGTTTACTCAAATTGATTGTTATTTGTAGTAAAAAAATAGAGAAAAAAAATTAGTAAAAATCTATGTTTTTTAAGTAAAGTAATAAAATATAAACTCAAAAGGCTAAAACATTTGCCTCTCACTAGATTTATTAATTTATTAAACACGATAAACCACCAAATTAAATAATTTAATGAAATAAATAATATTTTCCGGGTTTATAAGTTACAAAACTTAAATAAACCAAAACAAATTAACGAATTTAATATAACAACCAATATTCACATAGTATAATGAAAGTTAAAATAAACAACACGAGTTGTTAATAAATAATAAATAGAAAGGGATTAGTTCTCGGTTGTTACGAACCCTTTATTAGATTACTACGTCCTAAATAAATAACATGGTCGAATTTATTTGTTTAATAAATTAACACCTTGCTCAAATTTCTGCCTTTAAAGTAAATCGATGTTTTATATTAAAAGCGGAATCTGTGTCAAAAGCCATATTAGGAAAAGAAAGGTCGTTGACTTAAATAAAGAATTTGAAACACGAAAATTAATTAATACTCTACGAGCCGAAAAAATAAACTAACGATTTTTAGTGATTTTTGACTGGTTATTGTAGCCAGATAATTAAAAAAGTGCATAGGAAATTTCTTATCATATTTTTAGGAGACATAAATAGAAACAAAAATGTACTATAGGAAATCTACAGATATACGTGAAATTTTCTCTTTAGGAAGGTATACTACACTGTTGTTCAAAGTTATTGCCGTCCTTATGGCCTCTACAATGGAGGAGATTGCCAAGAGCTGCGTTCAAGTGGGGTACATTTACTTCGGTACCCAGACGACACAAGATAACTGTTAAACCCTGGAAAAGCTTGACAGTAATAGAGAAGTGCAGAGATACCCAAAAAGCAATGTTAAGAAGGAAGCAGATGGTGATGGGTCTCCGAACATCTGGTGGGCAAGGGGCAACCATGCAGTGGACGAACATGCAAGGCTCAAGACCGTGACTTCTTTTCAGTGACTCGAACCTACTTTAGTCGTATTCAAGCGACAGGAAAAAACAATCTCTTAGAGGTGGTCCGTTTTTTTTTGGCATCCGAGATCGTTCTGCAGACATACCAAGGATGTTGTATCGAAGGATAGTGAGGGCAACTAGTATAGCTACTCAAGGTAATCAGATGTGTCCTGAATCCCCTTGTGAGGATTCTCACATCACATTGTAGATTAGAAATTCATTTTACACCGTTAAGTGTGAAGAATGCTACAATATGTCCAGGCTGTTAATGCAACAGTCTCTGTTAATGCGTTCTGTTAATGCGTTCTCTTGTTTTGAAAACGATGACCTTATACTATATGGGCATAACTAGTTGCGACCACGGGAACGACGTGCTGAATACTAATCAATAATTTTGGCTTTCGCTTAAAACAGAGCCGAGAAAGTAAAGGCCAAATTTCGTTGACTTTTTTAGGAAATAATTTTCTAAGGACTATAATATATACAATAAACACTTATTTTATTTATCAGCTTATTACATTAATATAAACATTTTAAAATTATATTGTTTTTGGGACCACTTGTATCTTAATCCAATTACATAATTTTAAAGGCGATAAAATGTAATTTATGTATTAAGTTTTTATTACAGTTTTTATCAAGTTTCCTGTAACATAAATATTAGTTATTTACCCAACCCCTACATATATAGTTTACCTCCGAAACAAACGTTTATAATCTTTATTAGATCATTTTTCTTTTGAATTGCTCTACGTACTTTTCTTTTTCAGAATAAAATATTTTGTTGTATTATATTCATCGCCAAACAGAAATAAAAATGGGACAAATAAAATTTTCCTAGCACACTCCAGCTCAAACTCTCTATACCGGATACGGCTCTCCGGGGAATCAACGTGGCGAGCAGTTTATAACGTCCACTTCTTGGGTAGCAATGATTGTTTTACCTAAACGGGTAATTCTCGAAGAAAACCATTCACTTTAAATATTTCCAAAATTTTAACAATTCTTGTGTACACAATCGGTTTTAATTAGAACAAATTTGGTAAATAATAATTGTAGTTAATGATGAATTCATGTAATTATATATATATATATATATATATATATATATATATATATATATATATATATATATATATATATATATATATATATATATATATATAAATATATATGTATATAAAACACGTATTCTGAAAAATTTTTGGTCTAGCTACTTGAAATACATTTTTTTTGCAAAATGCGTATTCATCAATATAGTCTCCTTCAAGAGCGATACAATCAGTCTAACGCTTTTCTAACATTTTTATACCGTTCTTGAGAAGAATTTGTCTTTGCCTTCAAAACAGGCCTCCGTTTCGGCGATAGCTTCTTCATTGTAGCCCAATCTCTTTCCAGTGAGCATTATTTTGAGGTCTGCGAATAGATAATAGTCGCTGGGAGTCAAATCTGGAGAATACGGTGTATGCAATTCGAGCTTCAATTCTTGCAGTTTTTTTCCATCGTACTCATTGACTTGTGACACGGTGCATTGTCTTGATGAAAGAGCACTTTTTTCTTGTTCATTTGGGGCCGTTTCTTTGCGATTTCTGCGTTCAAACGCACCAATAACTTTATATAACATTCGCTATTGAGAGTTTCTCCCCTTCTCAGCATAGTCGATGAAAATTATTCCATGCGCATCCCAAAATACAGAAGCTAAAACCTTCCCAACCGACTGTTGTATCTTTGGTCGCTCCGGGCGAACTTGACAGGCTGCTGTCCACTCAGCTGACTGCCGATTTGATTTCGGTGTGTAGTAGTGATTCCATGTTTCATCCACTATCACGTATCATATGAAAAAATCCTTTTTATTTACCAATAGCTTTCCTGAATCATGAGGTAGATATAGCCCATCGTATTGTTGACTTAGGGTTTACATTAACCAGGTTTTATAAGAAACTTAAGCAATGGTGTCTTTAAGTTAGTACGAAAAAAACTTAATACTAGAACGTTTTATTGAGTAGAGCGTGTAAAATATGTAGACAAAAGTGGATAGTTGAGTAGTATTATTGACAGAAATGATACCAGAAGTCATGAGGTAAAAACTTTTTATCGTACTAAATATAGTTTGGTGAGATAGAAATATATAATTAGCCAATAAAAAACGTATTGGAAATATGGTGATGCAATGAAAAATGAAAGAGAATGAAAAGGTTAACTAATGGTAATTACAAAAAACTATTTTTGAAGAAGAACTGATGGGTCAAGAAGACAAAGTGTACGAAATGAAGAAAGTAAAAAATGGACTGGGCGACAGAAACAATCATAGGCCGAACAGATTTAAAAACATTTAAACTGTTGAGTTACCTCCTGAGTATGTTTGACTCAAGACCTCCAAGCAAGATACCAAATTGGGCTGCACTTGGAGTAATATGCAACTATTTAAATATTGTGTTTTAATGGCTGGTATATCATAAAGAAACCAGATTCGAGGAAGCATGGAATTTTAACTGTTAAAATTTCATAGCCCTCTAGTTTAAACAAGTACAATTTTCAAGTAAATTTGAAACTTTAAAATCTATAAACATTATTGATATTAATTCTAAATATGTGAATTTAAATAAAATGTCTTTTATTAAATATTTTATCTTACTTAATGAAATTATACTGTGTCATGATAAAATGACATACCCTACACATATGTACACTATACCACAACAAGAAGAAATATGTAATGCATGCATCTAATCTTTTCGCTATGTCCTATACTTTTACAAAAAGATAACGCTTAAAATTAAATGGAAATATGAACAGTAGAGTAGGTGGGTTGGGCGTATGTATTCGGAAAATTAGTCGCATGGATGTCGCTTTGCAATTTGATAACAAATAAGAAACGTCAGCACTTTTTATATAAAAAATAAAATTAAATATCTTTTTTTGTTTTAAATTTGTTAATCTTTGATATTTATGTAACTAGATTTCTACAATATTATAAAACTTATAATATTTGAGCTATAAACTTTGTTCAAGTGGACAAAGAAAAACATGAATTCGACTCAGGTCCAAGCAAGTAGATGAATTTCAGATGATTTATGGAATCTATAGGTTTTAAAGGCATATTATAAATGACTTTATCTTTAAGATATAATGTATTGGAAATTGATCAAAAAATATTAATATTTTTCCAAAAATCTACAAGACTGTTCAATATTTAATCAAGTGCGATTCCTATTAATTTTACTATTCATATAATCTGACGGAAAATGGTCTTTATTTTAGCTTTAGTTTAGTTTTAGTACGGATAACTTTTTACAGCAATGAAAGTGGCTTTTTGCAACATTTCAGGATATAGTATAGAGTTGCTGTCTCATTGTTAGAAATTGTTTGACATTTCTTGGCCGACATCAAAGAATGAAAATCAGTCTTGAATTCGCATTTGATAAGTGAGCATGTCTGGGACAAGTCCATTGCTTTTTGGCACTCCCTTACATATTACGAAGTTAGTAAGAGCAAGTATATATATATATATATATATATATATATATATATATATATATATATATATATCGTATATATATATATATATATATATATATATATATATTTATATATATATATATATATATATATATATATATATATATATATATATATATTTATATACATATATATATATATATATATATATATATATATATATATATATATATATATATATATATATATATATACGAGGTGTCCCATATGTATGGAATAATGATTCCACAGCATTTATTAATCAGTCTATCAAAAAAATATATTTAAATAAAAGTTATAAGGTTATATATGGCGCACATGCTGACGTTGACAATAAAATGTTTTGAACTGTCAGTTCGAAGAAATTACGCCATCTTGGCTTTTTTTAAAAAATGGAAAGCCCTATATATTATTTAATTTTTGAATCCTGCTAAAAATTCTAGATATTATTTGTCTAATATAACATATGTCTAAAATAAACTGTTTTGGAATTATTGTCAATTGAGAGACAAAAAACTATTAATAAATACTCTAGGTTAGTTTTAAGGAAACAATTGCTCAAAATGTCTACTGTTAACAACGAGCTAGTGACCCAATCTGTTATAAACAGCCTGAACAAAGTTTTGCAGAGAATCCGGGGTGATCTGTGCTACTTCATATTAAATTCTTTGTTATAAATCTACAGTTTCAGGTCGACTTCAGTAAACTTTGGTTTTCAAATAACCCCATAAAAAAAATCGACTTCCGTAAGATCGGGACTGCTTGCAGGCCATTCTACAGCACCATCCATCGATTAGGAAAAATAGCATCCAAATATCTACGAACACTGATTTCATAGTGAGGAGGTGCTCTGTCCTGTTGATACCACAGATGCCTGTTAGGGGTATTCAAATTATTTTGATCAGGAAAAAGACCTACACAAGTTGGAATAATTTGCTCTTGTAGTAACTGTAAATACCGCTGTCCTGTAAGATTTCTGTCGATAAAAACGGGACCAATGATATGACGTCCACAAATCCTTACCCACAAGTTTATCTTTTGAGATCGTTGAGAATGATTATCGATTATCCAGTGGGAATTCTCAGTAGACCAGTACCGGCAGTTATGCCTGTTAACTCTTTCGTTAAGACAAAATGTGGTCTCGTGAGAAAAAACAATATTAATGAATTAGGTTAGGATTATTACTGATTCGTTCCATCATGACTTTGCAAAATTCAACGCGTCTATCGTAGTAATCTTCAGATAATTCTTGCGATAGAATGGGTTCGTATGGATGCAATTTTTTCTCATTTAGTATACGACTTAAGGCACCTTTACTTATGTTGTGGTCTAGGCAAAGTTGACGAGTGGCTGAATGGGGATTTACAGAAATTTCCAATAAAACATCTAACTTTATATTATCGCTTGTTTTAACTTTTGGGAGTCCTGATTTAGAACGACCCTTAACATGACCTGATTGTAGAAATCGTTCTAATGGTTTGCTAACTACGGATTGGGTAATAGATTCTCGATTCGGATATTCTGCGTTAAGAATATCACACACCTCCTGTTATGTTCTTCTACGGTCTACTTAATCAACCATCATTAACAAAGTGATTCTTTCAGTTTCTGTTAAAGGTACCATTATGATATTACGCTCAAATTGCAATTTTACAAAATGCAGCAATAAAAGTTTTCATCAATAAATAATTTTGTTAAGTCGTTACCCGACAGTAAATGTTTGACAAAGCCAGACTAAAAAAAAAATTAATTTGATCTCCTTAATTTCAAATATCAATAATTCTAAAACAGTTCAATTTAGACATATGGTATGTTAGATAAACAAATATCTAGAATTTTTAGTAGAACTCAAAAAATAAAATAATATACAGGACTTTCCATTTAAAAAAAAAATCAAGGTATCATCATTTTTTCGAACTGACAGTTCAAAACATTTTATTATCAATGTCAGCATGTGTGCCACATAACACTCCTATAACTGTTATTTAAACATTTTTTTAATACACTGATTAATAAGTGCAGTTGAATCATTATTCCATATATATTTATTTTTATATATATATATATATATATATATATATATATATATATATATATATATATATATATATATATATATATATATATATATATATATATATATATATATATATATATATATATATATATATATATATATATATATATATTATATATATATATATATATATATATATATATATATATATATATATATATATATATAAATATATATATATATATATATAAAGTCCAGTCTTTTTGACCTTTTTAACCACCAATCCAGAGATCCACCGTAAATCCACTTTCAGATTCTTTCAACTTTTTGCTTCACACTCTACTATCGATGTCCGAGGAAAAATACCACCACCACTATACCCCTAGTGTACAGTCAAGGGTGCCCGATGTTATCTTTAGGCAGCATATCATAAAACGTATTTTAATGAAGCTAGATATCAAAAAAACTGCTAGCGCTGACGGAATACCTTCCATAATACTCAGTAAATATGCAAGAGAACCAACACTCGTTTTGTGTAGACTTTTCAACCTCCTAGAGAAAGGGAATATTTTCTTCCTGCTGTTAATGCGCTATAGTTCAGCCAATACCCAGAAAAGGCAAGAAGAACTTGCCAAATAACTGCCAACCAGTAGTGCTTTCGATAATATCAAAAGTCATGGAAAAGGTCATCAATTCTTCTAAAATATCTGAAAGGACTAAATATAATTAGCGACCATCAATGTGACTTTCGTAAGCTAAGACCAACAGGAGATCTTTTAATTTGTGTAAATACATGGTTGGACCAACGCAATTGAATACTTAGAGAACCTTGGGGGTTTGCCCTTGATATATCGAAGGCTTTCGATCGTGTTTGGCACGATGGATTGTTGGTGAAAGTACATTCTTACGGTATGTCCGAAATATTCTATTCATAGCTCTGGTGTTTCCTCAGACAGCCTTCTTTACGAGTGGCTGTTAATGAATTTTTTCACCGCTTTTACTATCAACGCTGGTGTTCCCCAAGGTTTCATACTGTCTCCTACTCTCTTTCCCATCTACGTTAATAACCGGCTGGAAAGGACCAGAAATCCAATCTACAGCTTTGCAGATGACAGTACGCTTATTTCTTCATTCACACACACTAATATAGGCTACTCATGCAAATATTCGCATACATCAGGACATCATTGAACTTAACAAAGACCTGGGAAAAAAGCTACAAAAACACAGGTAGGAGGTTTTTTCTAGAAAAAGTTACCTTTGCTGATCCCGACATGGTTATATCGGGACACTTTATTCCTCCAGCATCGTTACTCAATTTGCTGGGCGATAATTTGGAATGATTTGCTCCAAACGGTGTGTCCCGTTGAGTTCAATTTAATCGATTCAGGATCAACGTATATATAATATATATATATATATATATATATATATATATATATATATATATATATATATATATATATATATATATATATATATATATATATATATATATATATATATATATATATATATATATATATATATATATGTATATATGTATATATATATATATATATATATATATATAAAAATATATATATGTCAGATATTTATATTATATATATATACCCCATAAAATATTTATTCCCCTTATATATATATATATATATATATATTACCGCAAAAAATCGATGTCGGAATTTTGTTCGTCTGGACCCCACAATTTGAGCTCGATTAAACGACGTTAACCCGTGCCGCTAGTCGCGCAAAGTTTGAAAAAATCCAAATTTTTGACCAAAAAGCTGACATATGGAGCCACAACTCCAGAACGATAAATAATAGAAACACGCTTAATATCTCAAAAGAAAGCTAATGTTGTTCTTCAAAATTTATATTCTATACATAATTGTTGTTATTTTAAGTCAAACCGAGTTACAACAGCCTTTAACCCCAAAAACGTGACCTGGTACCAGTAGGAGCCAGTTTGGGCGTATTCTAAGAATTTTACGGGTTTTTACATAATGTGTCTCGGAATTAACATTTTTTTGTTAAAAAGTATTTTGGAATTCAATTTTCAAACATAAAGAGCCTTTTGTTCAAATTTAATCTTTTATTATATGGGGATTACCTGACTAGTTTACCAAAGAAAGACCCGTTTGACAGGTAAAAAGGAGGGTGAATCTAATTTCTATTTTAGGGATGGTGATTTTACTTTAGCTACAACCGACCTTTTATTTATTCAGTTTAGTTTCTAAAGTGCCTTTGAGCTGGTTAGATCGAACAATTATCTAGTGAAAATATTTTAACGTTTTTTTTTTTTTTAATTTTCCAAGTGTGTGTGTTATTGTTTTTATAACTATTATAGTATTATTTTAAAAGACATTTGAAAACATTTTATGGAAATTAAAGTTTGCAATATATTTTGTTTCATTTTCCAAGTTAACTGTTATTTACTATTGGCCTCTGAAATGGCATCCACATCAGGTGTACAAAGCCGGACCAAGGATAAAATATTTCTTATGGGCTATCCCATTCACCAGATCACCGGTTGCAAACTACCCTCAAATCGTCAAGTTTTATGTGCTTTATTTTATAATTTACGTACTGTGAAATTAACTGTAAGAGAATCAGCAAAACTTACAATACGAGAAGTGTTCATTTTTTGGGAGAAAGCTCGAATCCCGACTAAACATGAGCAAGATGCAATTACTAAGCTGGAAAAACTTCACGCCGAGTGGAGAACTCTTCAAAAAGACCGGAAGAAAACATCGAAAACGGCCAAGAACAAATTTAAACAGTTTGTTGAAAAGTTGGATGATCTCTTTGTTATTACTCAACAAGATGCCTTGGCTTTGATGAAATCGGAAGAAGATAAGGCGTTTCTCGTGAAACAGAGACAGAAGGGCCGCCCAGGTTCCATGACTGGAGTGGATCTCAAGTTGTCTCGAGCTGAAGAAATCAAGGAGCAAAAGGAACTTGCAAAAATGAACCGACAAATCCAAGAAGCTACTTTTGATATTGGTGAGTTTTTTTTTATTATTAGTATTCTAAAAAATAGATAAACAAATAAGTAAATAGTTTCATTATAATTGAAAGAAAATTGTACATGAGAGCATGATTTGGCATCTTTATGATTGAGTTTATATTTTTTAAATAATACCTTTTGATAATTAGAAGTAGGTAATTTAGTACCTATGTATTATTACTATTCTGCTAAAACGACAAGTTTTTATAGTCTTTTTTTTTTCTCTTTCTTTTGTTGTTTCTTAGAGACGGATGATGAAGACAAGTTCGAAGAAGGAGAAGAAGACACTGAAGAGGACAGCATCTACCAGGAACTTGAGAGCTTGGAGGAAATGGACATCCCTGAAGAAGCTGCAGAAGATCCAGGACCATCTGAGAGCAAGAGGATGAAAGTTTCATTTGCAAGGGGCGTTAAAGAGGTTTTAAACATGAAATTGTCCATTTTATTAGATCGATGTAAGGTATCCGACAGAAATGCTACGAGAATTTTAATAGCTACTCTAGAAGCACTAAACCTTGACCCTCTTGAGTACAAAGTCTCGAAAACTTTATTACATGATAAAGGCAAATGTTCAGAGAACAATATAATAAAAAAATTTTTGATAAAGTAAACTTTCCTGAAAAAGAGCCCCGTGGTTGTCCATTGGGACGGTAAACTTTTACCGGGTGTTTTAAAAAATGAACAGTGTGAGCGAATAGCTATAGCTATTTCATATGGCGAAAAGGAACAGCTGCTGGGAGTTCTTGTAACAGCAAACAGCTCTGGAGAGGAGCAAGCCTTAGCCGTATATGAGTGCCTACATGAATGGGGTCTTCTCAACACCGTCAAGGCGATGTGCTTCAACACTACAGCATCCAAGGGACCAAAGGAGCATGCGTCTTGCCTGTCCGTCACCATATCTTGGAAATTCTGTTAAGATGCGTATTCGACACAAAAATGGGGGATCAACCACTGGACCTCATCCAGACATTTTCAAGAGATTCCTCACTGCGTGGCCCAAGATAGACAAAGGAAAATACGACACAGGTATCAGTGACAATCTAATACAAAAGCAGCTAACTCCAGAAGTAATTGCAAATGTTACTGCTGAATTCGAGACCAAATTAACTGAGAGCCACCCCAGAGATGACTACAAGGAGCTATTGCAGTTGGTTCTCATATTTGTTGGATCACTAGACGGCAATGTTGTGGGTTTTAGAACTCCAGGAGCCATTCATCACGCTAGGTGGATGGCAAAGGCTATTTACTGCTTAAAAATGTTCATTTTTCGTCGTCAATTTAAGATGTCTAAAGAAGAAGAAAGTTCTGTGCGTGCCATTTCTGTTTTCCTAGTTAAAATTTATTGTAAAGCTTGGTTCAATGCTCCAAAAGCTCATCTTGCACCAAAGCAAGATTTAGGTATTTTGCATAGTCTGTTAGACTATAAAGAATGTGACAACGACATTGCAGAAATAGCCCCGACCAAATTTTCGAACCATTTGTGGTATTTGAATGCAAAGTTGGTGGGATTATCGTTTTTTGATCCCACCATTACAGACGATGAAAAGTTGTTAATGGCTAATAAATTGCTCAGTAGCACAGATGAACCATCACAGCACGCTAGGGTTGTAAATAAAAAAGTTAGGAAAGAAAACTTAAAAGAGGTAGTTTGATGGACGATTGGTAAATTTACTTACCAAAGAAACGTTTACATTCTTTGACCAATTTAATATAAAAACAGATTTCCTAAGACAACATCCAAACACCTGGCCTCAAAATAATGACTTCCAAGAAGGATTGAAAATTGTCAAAACATTAAAAGTAGTTAATGATATGGCTGAACGTGGTGTTAAATTAATAACCGACTTTAACGACCTTCTGACAAAAGATGAAGACCAAAAGCAATATGTCCTGCAAGTTGTAAGTAAATGTCGAGCATTATATCCTGACGTTTCAAAAACTACTTTAACAAAAGCGCTAGAATAAATTAGATAACTATGTAAAATTATCAACTCATGTAGGTACTACGTCTGTATCTTTTCTGTGTCTGTTTTGTATGTATTATATACCTAATTTTTATATTTTAAAATAAAAAATGTCATTAGACATCAGTATTACTTGTTTTTTTATTATATTTCTACTTTAAACTCAAAAATATACCAAAAAAAAGCAAAATTTATCACTTAATAACAAAATATACGAAGTATGCTCCTAGTGGTACCAGGTTACGTTTTTGGGGCTAAAGGCTGTTGTAACTCGGTTTGACTTAAAATAACAACAATTATGTATAAATATAAATTTTGAAGAACAACATTAGCTTTCTTTTGAGATATTAAGCGTGTTTCTATTATTTACCGTTCTGGAGTTATGGCTCCATATGTCAGCTTTTTGGCCATAAAATTTGGATTTTTTCAAACTTTGAGCGACGAGCGGCACGGGTTAACGTCGTTTAATCGAGCTCAAATTTCGGCTATCTCAATATCTAGAAAGGGGAATCGTTTTGTGGGGTCCAGACGAACAAGATTCCGACATTTTTTTTCCCCTTCTATGAGATCCGGTCACTCTCACTATAATATATATATATATATATATATATATATATATATATATATATATATATATATATATATATATATATATAATATATTATATATATATATATATATATATATATATATTATATATATTATATATATATATACTATTATAATTTTAAGTTAGTTTTGCTACTACACGTCACTTAATATTGCGGGATCAGTTACAATTCATTTGTATGAAAATCGTAAACATTATTTACTTAATACTACTACTATAAAGGAGGATTGAGATATTATTTAATTGTGTAATTATTTAATTTTAGTATCTTATAAGTCTCAAACAAGGATAAATTGACTACTGATTCGCTTTTATTTAAAAAGGATAGTAAAATCTTCTCCAAAATAAATTGTTTCTTGTCATCTTCTAAATAAAAAAGATTCATACGGAATCCCTGAATCAAAATTAACATACCAAACTATTGCAGCACTGTTTAGTCATGAATATTTAAAAAAAAAAAAATGGATTATAATGAAATATGGCTTTATTTTTTTAGTACTATTTGTTACGACGATTCTTTCCATAAATAAAGCTGTCAGCTATTTTAAAAACTTATTACAATTATTGACTAAATTATGATTTCTACGTTGAGATCTCTTGCAAAAAGTCGTCACTTGAAAAACAAAGCTTTTGAAGACATAACATAAATAACACGAATGCATTTATGGCTGTGGACTTTTTTCGTAAAGCATATTTTAACAACATTAGTTGAGACAGACGCTAGGGAACTCAGCCTAGAGTGTTTAAGAAGGATTGAAGAACTTAGTCATTAGCTAAAAAAAACAACTGTTGACACTTTACCACATACTCTTTGTATCTTCTTTTTCTTCCTCTAACCATTCTCTATTCTTTGTATATAGGCTTCTCTCATATGCTTCCATATGTCCCTGTTTCCAGCAATTTGATACCAATTGAGCCCTGCTGATTTTTTAATACCGTCATATCAACGCTATTGAGGTCTGCCAGTACTTTTTTTTCCCCATGGTCTCCATCTGTTCATTTTTCCACTCCAGTTATCAGTATTTCTAGCCACATGGCCAGCTTAGTTCCACTTGAGGGAAGATATCGTTTCAATGATATCGTGGACTCCTGTTTTTCCCTTATCCAATCGTTTAGTTTGCGATCCCTAAGTGATATGCCAAGGACTGTCCTTTCAATTACTCTCTTGTGAATTTGCAATTTTCTATTAACTTTTCTTGTCAGAACCCATGTTTCGCTACCATGTGTTGGTTACTGGTATAATGCATTCGTTATATATTTTACTTTTAAGTTTTAATGGCAGTTTGGACTGAAAGACTTGCTTCATTTTACTGTTAGCCGCCTATCCTAGGCAGATCTTTCGATTAACTTCTAGTTCTGGATTCATTTTCAGATTGTAACCTCCTGTCCCAAATACACAACAAGCAACTCTTTCTTGTTGCTCGTGTGTGGATGTTGCGTCATTAATGGTTGGTTGTTCGTTCGTCCTGAATTGGGATCCTGTAATATTCCTCTCTTAACCAATCTATTTTACTTGAGTTTGTATTTCTTGAGCATTTCTTTCAATATCATCAGGAAATATTAAGTTGTTTAGTCTCTTTCCGGATATGTTAGACTTAACATATCCGGAGAGATGAGAGCAGGGGACTCCCTGTTTTCCCATTGAAGGCTTTTGAAGATATCTTCTAGTTCCATGGTGAATATTTTAGGCGATATGATATCACCCTGTCTAACACCTCTCTTTATTTTTACTTCTTTGGTATCCTCGTATAATCTAACCTAGAGTTTTTATTGATCATTGATTTTTGTCATTGATCTTTGATCGACTGTTCTCTTTTTTATCGATTACGCAATTGCCCAGTATTCCTTGTCTGACCGTGTATAGATATTCGATTGTTCTAAATCTTTTTCGAAAGCCTGCTTTTTCTTTGGGTTGGTAAATTTCAAACTCTTATCTAATCGATTTGAAATTATTCTTATAAATAATTTGTACATTTTCGATAGAAGACTTATTGGCCTATAGTTCTCCAATTTGCTAGGATCTCCTATTTTATGTTATATATCAATATAATTATGGCAGTTTCCCAATCTTTTGGTGTAACTCCTTTGATTAGACATCTATTGAAGAGTTTTTTGAACTCTTTGATTAATGGCAGTGCTGCCTCTTTAAGCATTTCCGGCAGGATGTTCTCTTCTCTTGCTATTTTTCCATTTTTAATTTGGTTAATGGCTTTTTCAATATCTTCAACTTCTATGTCCAGTAGATCTTTGGAACCGATGCTAAGTATTCTTCGGTTGTCCTCTCTTGATCTTCTCAGAGTTTCCTCATTGGCTTGCGACCCGTATAGATCTATATAGAATGTTTTTGTCACTTTAAGTATTTGTGGTCTTTTTTCTATAATGTTTCTATTTTTGTCTAACAGTTTGTTAATGTCCCTTCTAGGTAAGTTTTCCTTTCTGAATATGTTCAAACCTCTATTCTATTAATTCTTCTAGTCGTTTCTCCTGGTATGTCCTAAAATCCTATCCTGTCATTCTTATTGCAGTTTTGTTGATATCAGCATATTCCAACGTATTTTTCTTATTTGACCTTATGAGTTCTCTGTGTTTCTCCAGTAGTCTATTTGTTTTTTAGTCAATTTATTCTTTCTTTTTTCCTTTAATATCATGTGGTTTCCTATTGTTTCTATTATCAATTTTGTCAGTCTTTAATTCATTTCATCTACATTCACATGAAGCTGTGATGATCCCTTTGTTAATTGTTGTGTTAGTTGTCTCTTATTGACTTGAGCTCGTATCTAATGGTTTTTGTTTGTTGCTAAATCTCTGGCTCTTTCTAGTTTTTCATTTATAAGGATTTTGCACCTTATTAGTCTGTGATCACTGCGAGTTGCGAAGAAACTAAGGACATCGACATCCTGGATTATGTGCTTGTGGTATATTAGCACCTAGTTTATCTCTTTCTTGGTTTTACCGTCTGAGCTCTCTTTGTATAAGTATGCAAAAGTGTCAGTGTCTGTGAATTTTTACAAAGTTTTGTGTGAATATACACCATTCTCATAAATTTTTATAACATCGAAGCGTTAATTTTTTTATATATTCTGAATAAAAAAATTCTAATGTTGGTAAGACGTTTACATTTTTGTTTTCGAGGTATTCCAATATACTCCATACATTTTATTAAAGTCTAAAACAATCCATTTAAATATCAGGCGCAATACAGAATAATCAGGGTTTTTATAAAATTATAGAACATTTTGGTCAGTAATTAGTAATGTGATATTTTTAAAAATATTTTTATATTTTACACACAAAGCAGTACTAAGGGATATTTTTAAAAAAACACAATATTCAGTAGCGTAGCCAAATTCAAATGAGGAAAAGTGATACAACCGGCATTTCTTTTACTCAAAAAACGCTTATGACAGGAGACCCAGTCTATTGATTCAAAAAAAAATGTCTGTTGTACTCAAAATCTAAAAGTTGTGGTAGAGGCGATTTTTTGCAGAAACCGTTTTAACAAAGTAAATTTAATAACTTAAACTTGATATAAAAACCAATAACCGTGTGGAAGAGATTTTTTAATATATTTCATTACTTAGATGATTCAATGCGTCGGGTTCTAAAAGTAAAATAAATTCTTCAACAGTATGCGAGTGCTAAATTAATAACTCACAAGTTCAACTCTGGCATTCTTCAAAATCACAGACGCCTCATAATTAGAAAAGTTGTTATAGTAAAATAAAGTTTAAAATGCTAAAACTCGTCTCTGGGGAAAACAAAAAAGAGCATCATGTTAATTTACCACTTGCGTAAGGTATTTACAAATTAAATCACTGGAGATGACGGTTTTTGTTACATGTTATTTGTTAGGCTCGAGTATACCAAAAGTTTTTGCTACAGCGCTAAAACGGGTCCGACTACTGATGATGACAAAAAATATAATTCCTGAATTTAACTCGCAAATCTTTTACGTTATCTATAACGTAAATATTACGTTCGTTTTCATCTCTGCTGTAGCCGGGATGCGTTTCAGTCTTATAACTTAATTTTGTTCGTATGGGCTACACGGTTTCTGTCATAGCAGTAACCTAAGACGTAAAAGTAGAAGTTACACTACTAACTATTAACCTAAGCTAATTTTCTGGTACCTTAAAGTATACGTAATTGCAATAAGAGTTGCATAGATATTACTGTCCGATTGCGTTGAAATTGCTAGGTACAAAGTTAGTTGATACATTTGACGCTCCTGCATCTATATCATACTTAAATAAATATGGGCATGATTTTTATTACAGAGATCTGCATTCTCCAATACGTTTGAAATCTCTTTACGGTTGTCGTAATTTAATTATGATGATTTGCTATAAATGGCTTCGTAAAGAAATGTTTGTAACTTGGTTTTTATTTTTCCATTAGTTCCCTACAAACTCTAATCAAATGAAGTTAAAAAACTCAGCAGATGATGTACTCTAGTTATAGCTGTGCATGTATATACATACATGCACGCACATAAAGGTTCAGTTATGAGGAGACCATGAAGATCATGCCGAGACAATAAATATCAAAAACTTCTATTTTTACTTCTCGTGTTAAAAGGAATTACTTTATACGAAAAAACCCCTCTCTGTAACTTTGACTTTTCAAAAGGTCACTAGATTAGGAAAAATATAGTTTTTTATTTCCATCACTTTGTCTGTATGTCGATATTTCGATTTGTTGTCATCGTAATCCTCGAAAAAATGAGACACCGATTTTAAATTTATTCACGTCCAATATTTGAAGTAAGAATGGAACTTAACTTTTAGAACAAAATTATTTTAAAAGAAAAGCACGTTAGAGGTGGGGATTTATAAATTTTATATATTCTAACATTCTTATGAGGAGTGTTGCAATAATGAACAAATGTTAGGTGTAATTATTTATAGTCTAACATCAAAAGAGTTTAAAGGGCAGGCTATGGAGTAAAAGGGGTTGGTGTATGTTAGAGTTCTGCTTGGGGTTTTTGAAGTCAGAAAAACTAAAAATATTATTATTTTTGCATCATTTTCAGTTATGTATAGTCAAAAATATATGGAATTACACTGACCGAGAAAGGGTTGAATAATAGATACATTTTTAATTAAAAAAATAGTATGTAGAGGATAAAGACAGGTCTCAGTTAAGTGTAATTTTTAAAGCCTTTCCTCTGTTTAACTTTTTTTATAAATAACATCTCACCAAGTTCCTATTACTTAAAATATAAACACTCTTAAGTGTTAGAAGATCAAGTTTAATATATTTAATTACCTTTTTAGCTTTTTTAATTCCCATCGTTAAGAGACTTAGCATTGATGGTGAATCATCTCTGTTTCGCCGACAACGTTGCTTTAATAATAAATAAATTACAAGAAGCACAAACTATGCTGCACATGCCTCAGGAAGCTTCAGGAAACGTTGGTCTAAAAATCAATCTATCCAAGACCTAGTTTATGACAAATCTTGTATTAAGCGACACTATAAAACTGAATAACGTAGAGATAGAGCAAGTGCATCAATATAAAAAGCTGGGACAGCATAAGACGAGATAACCAAACTCATGAAATTCAGCGGAGAATAGATCTCTTCTGGGCTGCATATGGCAAACGGTCTATGTATTCAAATCTAACCTTCCTATGTATTTAAAAAGAAAAATATTTGACAGATGCATACTGCTCGTTCGGAGCCGATACTCTAACAATGACGAAGAAAAACATTAATAAAATATGTGTCATGCAACGAAAGATGGAGAGGCCAGTGTTAGAGATCACAGAATAAGGAAGAGAATGGAGGTACAAGACGCAGTCAAATTCATTCTACCTCTTAGATGGAACTGGACTTGCTAGGTTTATGTATGGACGATGGACAAAGAGAATTATAGAGTGGCGACAAAGATCCGAAGCCTATCGGAGTAGAGGTAGACCACTAAGTCGGTGGACTGATGATTTGAAAAGAATGGCTGGGTACAAGCGGTCCAGAACAGAAAAAAGTGACTTGAGGATGCTTTCGTCCAGCAGTGGACAGTATAAGCTGATGATGATGATGATCTTATGCAAAATTTTAATTCACACATTTACAAGTATAAATTTTTGATCAAGATACGCTTTGATAGATTACAATAAGTATGCTTAAAATGGCTATTTTTATGACGTTGTACTACAATAAAACTAATTTCAATTCCTATGTATTAGAATTATAATAAGTATTGGCAGTTTTTTTCGAGATAAATTTTTACCATACAATACACGATAACAAAGCTGTTTTTGCTCATCTTGAAAAATAACCCTTTAACAATAAATTTAAACGAATGTTGTTTTGTAGCTACGCGGGACACTTATGTCATAACATTCGCACTGCTCGCAATTCCCGCATCACCTGGACTACTGGCGTCACCTAGACTGCCCGCGATGCCCGCACCGCTCACGCTATATGTAATTCTCACGTCAGTCAGCTTAAAAAATCATAATCCTACCCTTTCAGCTGCACTATAGTATGTTAAAAATAGCCTTTGAAAATTTTTTTTCAGGAGAACGTCTCGCAGTGCTCGAAAACTAGCATATAAATCATTTTCGAGAATATTGTTCGGTGTCGGGTGCAATTGTCCGTTTTCAGAATAGCTTATAGCCAAAATTTATTTAAAATTTCAGAATACGTTTGAATGCTTTCAGTCCTTGAATTTATAGGAAAATGAAAGAGAGGAAATTAGAATTGGCCACTTTGGGGCAGTAAAAGAGTATAAAATAACATTAGGGAACAACTATAAAGATAATATCAGATGCAGCATTATTTTTTTGGGGTAAAGCATTATCTCAGTAATTGAAGAATGAATTTGAGGGTAAAGAATAAGTCCTACCTTTCTTCTTTTTTGAAACTTATTTATATCTTAATAGCTAGCAAGTTTCAGTATTATTAGAGCATCATTAATGTTAGTATAAAATTGTTGTGATCAGATTTATAAAAAATAAGTTATCCTAACTTAAATTTAAAAAAAAGAAAGAGAGAAACAAATTCAAATCATAACTTAGAGGTTAGAAAATCCAAAATACGACAAATAAACACCGAACTTTAAATTAGATAACATGTAATTAAAAGTACAATTCAAGACAAAATAATTAAACATACATTGTAACTTAAAATTAAATAAAAATAACATTACGGAAACGTTATTTATTTTAAAAACATAATATTTGAGATAACTACCAACCTTAGGAATAAGACAGGATAAAATAACTGGTCAAGTGCAAGTTGGACTTGCGCAATTATTGTTCCTTACGTTGATTGCTTTTAAAATAAAAACTTTTGTTACAGAGGTATAAAATGTTCAATGACTTCACAAAACACACCCCAATGAGTTTTGAACAAAGTTTTTTTCCGATCTTTACTTAAAACTGATGACTTTTTTTTTTTTTTTTATATACCAGATAAATTATTAACGATAATGCACTCATGATAATTTTCGTTCTGTCTACACCCTATGAGAATATTCTAGAATTTTGTCAAAATTTTTCGTAATTTTTTAAAAATAATACAAAAAAAGTGTGAGCAAGTATTACATCATATATATTTTTAAACTTGTTTTTACAAGTTTTTATTTGACGCCCCACTCGTTGAAATTTCTTTTCTCACTTTCGATTTCACCCCACAAAATTAACCCCTTAAGTTAAAATTTAACTTTTAAAATTTACACAGATCTGATGAGGCCATCAGTTACTATATTAGCACCAAATTTCAACTTTCTACGCCAAATAGTGTCGGAGAAAATCGGGTATGACAGACACTGAAGTGATCTTATAATTGTTCCGTACGGAACACTAAAAAAAATGAGGAAAAATATATGCATAGAAATAAATAAATACATGTATAAAAATAAGTAAATAAAAATCGTAGATATAGTAGTAGTAAAAAACATAAATTTCGTTCAGAGTTAGAGGGTTGGACCTGATATACGCATACACGATCAATAAAATATGATAAAAACATTTAAGGCCTATACATAGCTGTGATAATACAAACCAGACTAACCGTTAAGATATTGTAAAGAACGCACCTCACTCACATAGTGGTATTTCATCGTTCTATGCGGCCAAATTTTTTTTTTATGTTTTTAGATATTCTAAATCGGGTTTTTCTCCTTATTTCTAAATCTTCCCATTATTTATACTTATCTCCCATTATCTCACGTTATCTCCCATTATCGAGGCTTATCTCGACTTATCTCCCATTATTTCTCCTTATCTCCCATTATCTCACCTTATCTCCCATTATCTAGACTTATATTGAATTATATAGAACAGATGTATAAATTTATAAAAACACGTAAATCGGATAAGTGGTTCTCGAGGGATAAGCGCACTAAGGGACAGACAGACAGACAGAGAGACGATGCATTTTATATATATTGTATTCTTTGCTACATGATATTGTTCCATATTTAATGCTTTAGGGAGTGTATTGCAAGAGAACTCGCTAGCGGCAAACTTTTCTTCGACTTGATTCACTATTATCGTCACTGCTTATTCCTTATGTCACCTAATAAAATATATCCTATAACCTGGTCAGAGAACATACGTATGTTGAAAAAAAGCACGTAAATCGGATAAGTGGTTCTCCAGTGATAAGCACACTAACGGACGGACAGAGAGACAGACGGACAGAGAGACATTGCATTTTATATATATTATAGATATTCTCTGCTACATAATATTGTTCCATATTTAATGGTTTGGACTGTGTATTGCAAGAGAACGCGCTAGCGGTAAACTTTGTCCGACTTCATTTACTATTATTGTCACTGCTCATTCCTTATGCTACCTATCGTAATAAAATATAGCCTATAATTTGGCCAGAGAACATATGTATGTTTTAAAAAAAAAGTACGAAAATCGGATAAGTGGTTCTCAAGGGATAAGCGCTTTAACGGACAGACAGACAGACAAACATTGCATTTTATATATATTATAGATATAGATTATTATTATTAATATATAACCTGGCCAAAGAATATATGTATGAATTTAGAAAAGACAGGTAAATCGGATAAGTGGTTCCCGCGTGATAAACGCACTAATGAACAGACAAACAGACACAGAGACATTGCATTTTATATATATTATAGATTATACATTACAGATATCTTTCCTTCATAATATTGTTCCATATTTAATGGTTTAGGCTGTGTATTGCAACGGCACGCGCTAGCGGCAAACTTATTTCCGACATCATTCACTATTTTACGTCACTGCTCATTCCTTATGCTACCTATTGTAATAAAATATAGCCTATAGCCTGGCCAGAGAACATATGTATGTTTTAAAAAAAAAGTACGTAAATCGGATAAGTGGTTCTCCAGTGATAAGCGCACTAACGGACAGACAGACAGACTGACGGACGGACAGAGAGACATTGCATTTTATATATATATTATAGATATTCTTTGCTACATAATATTGTTCCATATTTAATGGTTTGGACTGTGTATTGCAAGAGAACGGGCTAGCAGTAAACTTTGTCCGACTTCATTTACTATTATTTTCACTGCTCATTCCTTATGCTACCTATCGTAATAAAATATAGCCTATAACCTGGCCGGAGAACATATGTATGTTTTAAAAAAAAAAAGTACGAAAATCGGATAAGTGGTTCTCCATTATAGATATAGAAGCGAAAGCTTTTTGGAGTGCATATTTTGAAGAAAAACATATTTTAATATCTAAAAAAACAGTATATTGAGAAAAAAAAAACATGATTACTTAAACAAAAAATTACAAAAATAATTATTCACGATGAAGTCTCTTCGTCCTCGCCTGAGTTCCATTCTTCGGCTTCCTCTATAGATTCCCCCGCGGATTTCTCTTCTTCTTCGGAACTTTCATCGTCAATATTGTATTCGGCAGAAAAAAGCATTTATATTGCTCCTTTACTAAACGACATAGATTTTTTTTTTACAATAGCAGTAATCTATTGAGGACATCTAAATTATATTCTTCGCTTGAGAATTTTCTAGTAAAATTTTGCCGATGCAGGCGAAAGCGCTTGTTTCACGCCTCTGCTATTCCATCGGACAATAATAAAATGGGCAAAATTCCTTTTCCATTACTGTGGCACCGTGAATTAATATTTTTTACATTATCAGGGATATAGCTCCACATAAACAACATAGTTAGCGTCATTATATGTTTCGTGGAAGAAGAGATGTCTCCTTGTACGAATTTGCTGTTTACCAAAGCGATTATTGCCTTTTCTACGTAAGTAATTTCAGAATTTGTAATATCCACTGTTTCTTTAACAAATCTATTCCTCATTAAATGACAGTATTGTGGCGAAGAGGGAGTTGGATTCTGTCAAATAACATTCCTGTTTGCCCCACAAATTAATTGTAGCAGAAGAAAGCAACTTTGAAAAATGTTGCTGTCACTTGCATATTCTTCATTCAAAATGATTGACACTCTTCTAGATTTAATTCTTTTAGTACATCCTCCAAATATGTGGCAAAATATTTAGCAGTGTGATCTAATAAATGTTGTAGGTTAATTTTAGCACATGTTATCCGATAAACCTCATTCGCCGGATAATAAGTCCTTTTTTTCTTGCTGTATCACAGTGTAACCCGTATAGTACTTCTTGTTACTATTCCTTATTATTTCATACTGTCTCCTTGAGAGGTCAGCTTCTACAAACATTAAGAGAGCGGCTATTGGATTTGGTTGTGACTATTTTTCATGCTGCTTTGACCTTTTGTATGCTTTCTGGTGTGCTTGGGTTGTCTGGGGAGAGTTAGTTATGACTTTTAGAATACTGGATGCAATTCTTTCTTCAGAACTTTGAAGAGACGTTTGAGCAGCAAGCATTATTACTTTTTATCTACAGCACTGCGTACTTCCTCTGTTTTTCTACGTTTGCTCCTCTTGCATGATTCTTCAAATGACTTTGTTGGTCGACCAGAAGAACGGCGTTTTACCTTTTTAAATGTTCCTTGTAACCATTCGTCATTCTTTTTAAGAAAAACTCCGGTATTTTTATGCACTTCTGTCAAGTTTTTCTTGAAATGTGACTTCAAATGGGAGAATTTATGCTTCAATTCCTTCCTTTACTCATCACCATATTCATCTTGTGATAAAATATAACTCTCAAGATATATTAATTTTCTTTAAATTTGGTAAGTTTTATTCCTATGTTTTGTCAAAAAGTAGTCTATGCGTTACTCGAGCACCTGAAGCACCCTCGAATTCTAGAACAAAATACGAGTACATACTCTTTAAATTAAAAAATAAACAAATTCAAAATACCAGCTGGTTTTCACCGTCTTATTTAAAGACCTTCGAGAACCTCGATTTCTGGGCTAATATTGATATATTTGGTTAGTGCAAAATATATTTTTATTAACACCAATAAAATAACTGTGACGCACCCTGAAGTATAAGAAATGTTTTTTAAATGCCGATAAACGGGTTTTCGTACAACAATTTTGAGTGACATTTTCTGCCATCAAAACACTACTAATTATTAAAAAATAACCGGTCAAGTGCAAGTTGAACTTGCGCAATTAGTGTTCCGTACGTGAATTGCTTTTAAAATAAAAAATGTTGTAACGGAAGTATAAAATGATCAGTGACTTCACAAAAAACACCCCAGATGAGTTTTCAACAAAGTTTATTTCCAATCTTTACTGAAAATTGATGACCTTGAAATTTCTGTTTTTTTATATACCAGATAAATTATTACAGGTAATGCACTCGTGATAATTTTCGTTCAATCTACACCCCGTGGAGAATATTCCAAAATTTTTTTTCAAAATTTTTTAATAAATACTTTTCGAGATAAGGCGGGTGGACAGCGATTTTTCGCGATTTTTTAAAAATAATACAAAGAAAAGTGCTCGCAAGTATTACATTATATACATATTTTTTACTCGTGTTTTCACAAGCTTTCATTTGACACCACACTCGATTACCTAGTAAAAAAATTTTTTTTTTCACTTCCGATTTCACCCCCCAAAACTAACCCCTTCAGTCAAAATTTAACTTTCAAAACTACATGGCTCTGATGAGGCCATCAATTCCTATATTATTACCAAATTTCAACTTTCTATGACAAATAGTTTCGGAGAAAATCGGGTGTGACAGACGGACAGATGGACAGACAGACGGACAGACACCGAAGTGATCTTATAAGTGTTGCGTACGGAACACTAAAAATACACGAAAATTATCAATATGTATGTACTCTCACCTGTAATATTTAAATCCATCACAATTTTCTTTAAAATAAACTCCAAAAAAGAAAAATTACTTTTTTAAATAAGTCTTTTTTAACAAACAATCAGAACGACGATCAAATTTCGACTGTGACTCCGGCGCGTGCGTTGGTAGGTTGGCGTATTAGGTAGCAATTTTTTTCTACCTGTGTCAAGTTTTAGTAAATCGATTATGGCTGTCTGAAATAGCCCTATGTGTGACTTTTTCAATATTTTCTAGTACATCAAATATTTTCCTTTATTAAGTGGGTGTAAAACACCGAAGTTAGATTCCATTTAAAGAAGTGTGCTAGTTTTAAGATGTGTCTGCAGGCAGATTTGTTATTATATTCAAGTTCGTTTAATGTAATATGTTCTTTTAACCTTAGTTTGAAAAACACGTTCAGTTTGTTTTATCCGATGAGATCCAGATCCTCGGTTACATCTTTATGAAAATGTGACATAAGAAAGACAAGTCAGAGGCCAGATTTGATTTAATAGTCAATGTCTGAGGAACAATATAACAGGCTCTTCTTTTTGATTCAAAATATTGTTATGTCATTCAAAAACCTGTTTTGGATAAATGAATACAGTTATACATTTTTTTATCATTTTGAATATTCCTGTGACAGTTGTGCCACTACACTAAACCCTCGGTGTGCGTTTTGCTAATCATATTAGTAATATCAAGCGCCATAATTAACTGATCATGCTCAGATGGTTAGAAAAACCGTTTTCGAGTTCAAAAATAAAGTGAAGTGGTGATGATAACTGTTAGGTAGTACCATTATTTTTTATGGGCCCAACACATGCTGTAGGGAAATACCTAAAGCGCTACAAGAGAGATCGGTATGCGGAAAAAACTATTCACATTAGTCTTGAAGCAATGCAAATTGTACTCGGAAGGTAACACTTACACCTTTTTAGTTCAATCTAAATGCATGAAGTTCTCCATATAAAAAGAATTTGTGCAAAGGGTGATTCAAGACGCGACAAGCTAAACTTCGCACAGACGTAATGTATTAGTGCGACGTGTATTCCTGGCATACACCACTCTGGAGGAATTCAGCAGGCTACGTCTATCAAATACTTTCCATAACAGTACCTATAGAATCGCCTCAAGTCACCAACCGCGCTCTGCCAGCGAGTTCGTCGAGTATGTTTGGGAGCGGAAATTCAAACATGGAGCAGTATTCATCAGTCGAATTTGAGGTTTTTACAGAATTAGTGGTGTATGAAACTCTCTAGTGTCAAATAATATTTCTACCTTTTGTCATCCCATGACATATTTGCTGTCAAGTGAAAGCCCAACAAGTTAAATGAGGATGCTGCAGAGATGGAGCGTCCAGACATAACTATGTTGGGCTCTGCAACGTTAACTTTCTTACAAAAAAATGCCGCCTTGGATCGTTAAATTCTACTGGTACTCTTTGTTAGGTTGAATGCGAGGCACTCCTTAGTAAAATAATGCTGCTTGAGAAATGCTGAGATCAGAGAAAGGATGTATGCTTCACTGGCAATCAGAAAGCGTTCGACTGCGACAAATATAACGAACAAACTAGTCTACTAGAAGAGAGAATTGTGGACAAAAATGATCTCGCTTTAATAAAGAACCTGTATAGTAATCAAACAGTATCGATAAAAATAGGGAATCAAACTATTTAACCCTTCTCAGTAGAAAGAGGTGTGATGCAGCAATGCGTCCTATCACCCTTACTACTCAACCTCTGTTCAGAGGAGATTTTCAGCCGACCATGGACAACCGATTAACAACTTGCGATACGCGGGCGATACCGTTATTATAGCTGATAGTCAGGAGCCGCTTCAGCGCATGATCGATAGAATAGCTGTAGAAGGATAATCATTTGAGTTAAAAATCTACATAGATGAAACAAAAGTACTGTTGGTTAGCAGAACACCAAATATACGATTGAACAGCATTTTGAACGATAAACACATTTAACAGGTCTTCAAGTTCCGGTATCTTAGCCGTTGCATAACTAGCGACCTAGAACCAGGTGTACGCAGCAAAATAGAACAAACTTTTATAAATGTAATAACATTACCGGGTTATCAGTGTCTCAAACTGGAACTACAATACCGCTTCGTTAAATGCTATGTTTACACGGTACTACGATGTGAAGATTCAGGAATCCTAACGGCAGACACCTTGAGGCGACTGGAGGCCTTTGAGATGTGGGTTTTCAGAAAATTGCTCCAAGTTCCATACAACAAATAGTGAGGTTTTAAGATGAATGTGCATAGAAAGAAAATTATTACAAGTAGTCAAAAGAATAAAAACCGGATATCTTGGTCAATATTTCTCCTGTGGACCGAGATGGGGGATTGGCGGCGCTCGTTCATCTGTTCCCAGATTAGTGAGAGGAAAAGACCAGTGTCACGATTGAGGTTCGAATGTTTAAGTATTTCGGTTGACTCCCGAACTTTCCTAGGATAAAAAAAGGAATTTGTTGCGAGGATCTTTCATTGGTCAAAGAGAATCTGATGTCGTGATTCATGCTGCTGCTCTACAAGTGCTGAAGTGGAAATGTTACTAAGACAAACTGTCTTTTAATAATGTTTAATTCTAGTATGAATTTTCCTGTTTGTTACGCCGATATAAGTTTTACCACAGCTCCTGGGTGAAGAAACACTAAGTACGAGTTCCTAAAGCTTATTGCGGAGGAAAAAATAGAGGAAAAGAGTGACATTAGAACAAAAAAGTACTCATGGCTCAAGAATATAAGGACTGGACTGGTCTCGACCCCACGCCCTCTTCAGAGCTGTTCAATATAGAGATGAGTACTTTAGAATTATCGCCAACATCTATTCGATGAACATGGCGCTTTAAGAAGAAAAAAGAAAAGTAATTCACATGTTAATACCTCAGCGCAGTCACTAATAAAAAGTAAAAAATAGGGGCCGAAAATTGTATCCCTGCTTACTCCGGAAGGAGCAGCGCGTACCTTGGAGGTAAAGCCATTAAAACTAACAAATTGTTTCTCAAAAGTGAGGTAGCTTTTGAAACGTCTTACCAATGAACCACGATATCTAAAGAAATTGAATTTCTTTAGACTTATCAGATCTTCGTTATGATCAAATACCTATGAAAAATCGTTGTACACTACCACCAGCTGTTCCAAATTATTGATTATATAATAATTATGTGGGTTATTAGAATAGGATTAGTAACTGTTGATTGATTTGAAATAGATGTTAATCAGTAAAAATAGGACGAGAAATATCAGGAAAGATGCTATTGTACACCGTAACCTCGAAGACTTTGGCAAAGTTACTCAATATGGCAATGTGTCTGTAATTTATGACGTCTGTGAAGTTCCAATTTTTTAACACAGGGCAGACCCAAACTAGTTTCCAACAGCATGAAAATGATAAATGTATTGCCAGTTTAAATAAAATAGTATATGGTTTAGAAAAAATAATGCTAGTCTTCAACAAAAAGACACAAGGTCGTTTTCCAATCTCTCGTCGAGGTGATCTAAATCGTTACCTTAGAATTACATGGTTCTAATTAAACAAAGATAGTTTTGATATACTGGCTTTTAAAGAGCTAAAATTTATCAAGTAAAATTTTTAATTTCTATCTCTTCGATTTCTGGCGAATGTATCTTACCTGAACTAATGAGAAACGTATCCCTACCTTATAGGCTTTTGCTTGCTTCAATCATTACATGTTGGTTTATCTTCTCTTAACTAGTATGAGTAAAGCCAATTTCTTAATCTCGACTGCACTCAGAGTGCCCCCAGTGGGTATTTGGCTACTAAGGTTAAAGCCGGGAAAGGGGGGAAGAATAGCAATCTCAATATCTTCTCCAGTGTGGAAGTAAATGAATTCCCCGGGAGAGACATCGCATTCATGGAAGCAAATTTGTTTTGTTAGTTCTGATATCGTCTCGACGCCTTCATAGTATTTCTAGTTTGTGGGCCTCTACTCCTATATTCTGCCAGTAGTTTCGCACTGGGCAAAGTTTGAAGGAGAAAATATACCTCTATATTATTTTATATATTCTGGCGTAAGTTGGCGCTTCTGATCTTGAAAATCGTCGGCATTGAACCCAGGTTCGCTAGCACACCAACAGATCTCTGCCCTTGAAATTGAAAATTTTATTATTTAAAACACCTCCCATATTCATTTGCAATAACTGCTCCTACTCGTACTCTGTTAGTTCTTTAACTAAAACTAATGGTTTCTCTTTTATCGGAGGGAAAATGTGCCTTCCCTTGTTGTATAACTTTATCGCTACGAGGTCTCTTGAACTTGAACTAAAACACCACATTCCTAGTTTGCATAAACATATATCCGTGAGAGTAGTACCGAGCTCAAATGCTAAAATATTCTTTCGCCCCCTGCATATTACGTTCTGAAATCAAGGCTACTTTCATATCAAGCTCTTATAAACGGTTGTGAAGGCCTTACCGTGTTATATATTCACTTAAAAAAAATTAAAAAAGTATTTTAGTTCCTTGGTGAGTAAAAGTTACACTTCACACTCAAAGAATACAGATTACCATATCAATTTTGATCCACCAAACGTAAAAAAAAAAATTTAACCATGCCTCTCTTTTTGCTGGATGTTTTTAACAAGTTTTTACTTTTAACTGGGTTCAGTATTATTCATCAGTGAAATCGACTAGCTTAGATGCGACATTAAAATGTTATTTTAACGCCATGCTTTAGCTGCAGTACGCTTAAATTGCTTGTAAATATAAACGTAATCTTCCAGTGAACATCATTTCTAAATGGCTTAAAACTCATGAACAGAAACGGTATGTTAATGTAAATGTAATAGCTATGTTCATTTGGGTTATTTCAATAACTAGGTTGATACTCATACAGCTTTATAGTTTAAAAATAACAACCAAAAATTTTTTTTCTTACAAATTAAAAAAAGAGCCCTTGATTATATAGGGTGGGTGAAGGTACAGTTTTTGACATTAACAGCTTTAAACCGTAAACTAGAGATATTGTGTTAATGAATGTTGGCTGTGGCAGTGATGCAGTGGTAGGCTTTAAGGCTTAAGTATTTATTTTATTTCTTATTTACCGAATAAATATGTAAATTTAAAAATTTTACATGATGAAACTGTTTGAAACTCAGTCATGAATTGCCTTTTAATTTTCTTGATGGCATATGAATTAGGTTATGGAACGCTTACTGAACTGATAAAATTACTATTTGCAGGGATATCTTAGTGATGACCTCATTCTATCATGTGTTACACACGCCACCAAATTGAATATATAAATGTCAAATAAGCCCCTTTTCACATGACGTCTCTTACATATTTTTAGTGTTCCGTACGGAACACTTATAAGATCACTTCGGTGTCTGTCTGTCCGTCTGTCACACCCGATTTTCTCCGAAACTATTTGTCATAGAAAGTTGAAATTTGGTAGTAATATAGGAATTGATGGCCTTATCAGAGCCATGTAATTTTGAAAGTTAAATTTTGACTTAAGGGGTTAATTTTAGGGAGTGAAATCGGAAGTGAAAAAAAATTTTTTTTACTAGGTAATCGAGTGTGGTGTCAAATGAAAGCGCGTGAAAACACGAGTAAAAAATATATATATATATAATGTAATACTTGCGCGCACTTTTCTTTGTATTATTTTTAAAAACTCGCGAAAAATCGCTGTCTCCGCCTTATCTCGGAAAGTACTTATCAAAAAATTTTGAAAAAATTCTGGAATATTCTCCACGGGGTGTAGATTGAACGAAAATTATGACGAGTGCATTACCTGTAATTATTTATCTGGTATATAAAAAAAAACAGAAATTTCAAGGTCATCAATTTTCAGTAAAGATTGGAAATAAACTTTGTTGAAAACTTATTTGGGGTATGTTTTGTGAAGTCACTGATCATTTTATATCACCGTAACATAAATTTTGACTTAAGGGATTCGTTCTGAGTGGTGAAATCGGAAGTGAAAAAAAAAAATTTTACTAGGTCATCGAGTGTGGTGTCAAATGAAAGCTTGTAAAAACACGAGTAAAAAATACATATATAATGTAATATTTGCGCACACTTTTCTTCGTATTACTTTTAAAAAATCGTGAAAAAATCGCTTATCTCGAAAAGTACTGATCAAAAAATTTTGAAAAAATCCTAGAATATTCTCCACGGGGTATAGATTGAACGAAAATTATCATTACCTTTAATAATCTATCTGGTATATAAAAAAACCAAAATTTTAAGGTCACCAGTTTTCAGTAAAGATTGTAAACAAACTTTGTTGAAAACTCATTTGGGGTGTTTTTTGTGAAGTCACTGATCATTTTATACCACCCTAACAAAATTTTTTATTTTAAAAACAACGTACGGAACACTAATTGTGCAAGTACAACTTGCACTTGACCGGTTATTTTATTATTATCTGGGTACCGTAATAATTAAAACTTTGTGGGCAGATATATTGTCTTGCAAAAACAGCACCCCTTCTGGCAATTTAAATGAATCCTCTTAAAAATGTCGAGAAATCAACTCGAATGTTCTGACTCCAAGTCGTTTTTGGAAAGCGTTCAGATATTTAGGATCCGTCTAACTGATAATTTTCCCATACTCAAATCAGAATGGACAATGTGAGAAACATTACATACTCTCAGCCCAGTTAGTCGATTCTCTAACATTATCTCAGGCGCAGCCATAACGTTGTCCCGGATTAACGCACAAACGGGATTTCTAGAACAGTGTTCATGACTGTTGTCGGTTCCTCTTCTCTTGAAATCCGCAACCTAATGCGTGATAGTGGCATAAGAACTATATTGTATTAATCATGTCTTGGTAAATTTTCTTAGCAGACAGTCCTTTCAAAAGAGGTACTTTATCACCGCTCGATATGCAATTTTATTAAAGTTACACTTTTTGTTGGTCATGTCTGCTTCAAACATCTATAATATATATAAAATGCAACGTCTGTCTGTCTGTCTGTCTGTCCGTTAGTGCGCCTATCACTGAAGAACCACTTATCCGATTTACGTACTTTTTTTTTTAAAAACATACATATGTTCTCTGGCCAGGTTATAGGCTATATTTTATTACGATAGGTAGCATAAGGAATGAGCAGTGACGTAAAATAGTGAATGATGTCGGAAATAAGTTTGCCGCTAGCGCGTGCCTTTGCAATACACAGCCTAAACCATTAAATTTGGAACAATATTATGTAGCAAAGAATATCTGTAATGTATAATCTATAATATATATAAAATGCAATGTCTCTTTGTCTGTTTGTCTGTCCATTAGTGCGTTTATCACGCGGGAACCACTTATCCGATTTACCTGTCCTTTTTTAAACTGATACATATATTCTTTGGCCAGGTTATATAATAATAATAATAATAATCTATATCTATAATATATATAAAATGCAATGTTTGCCTGTCTGTCTGTCCGTTAATGCGCTTATCCCTTGAGAACCACTTATCCGATTTACGTGATTTTTTTAAATTCATACATATGTTCTCTGACCAGGTTATAGGTATATATTTTATTACACCTATAATATATATAAAATGCAACGTATCTCTGTCTGTCTGTCTGTCTGTCCGTTAGTGCGCTTATCACTGGAGAACCACTTATCCGATTTTCGTACTTTTTTTTTAAAAACATACATATGTTCTCCGGCCAGGTTATAGGCTATATTTTATTACGATAGGTAGCCCAATGAATGAGCAGTGAAAATAATAGTAAATGAAGTCGGACAAAGTTTATCGCTAGCCCGTTCTCTTGCAATACACAGTCCAAACCATTAAATATGGAACAATATTATGTAGCAAAGAATATCTATAATATATATAAAATGCAATGTCTCTCTGTCCGTCCGTCAGTCTGTCTGTCTGTCCGTTACTGCGTTTATCACTGGAGAACCACTTATCCGATTTACGTACTTTTTTTTAAAAACATACATATGTTCTCTGGCCAGGTTATAGGCTATATTTTATTACGATAGGCAGCATAAGGAATGAGCAGTGACGTAAAATAGTGAATGATGTCGGAAATAAGTTTGCCGCTAGCGTGTGCCTTTGCAATACACAGCCTAAACCATTAAATATGGAACAATATTATGTAGCAAAGATATCTGTAATGTATAATCTATAATATATATAAAATGCAATGTCTCTGTGTCTGTCTGTCTGTTCATTAGTGCGTTTATCACGCGGGAACCACTTATCCGATTTAATGTCTTTTTTAAATTCATACATATATTCTTTGGCCAGGTTATATAATAATAATAATAATAATCTATATCTATAATATATATATATACATAAAATGCAATGTTTGTCTGTCTGTCTGTCCGTTAATGCGCTTATCCCTTGAGAACCACTTATCCGAATTTTCGTACTTTTTTTTAAAACATACATATGTTCTCTGGCCAAGTTATAGGCTATATTTTATTACGATAGGTAGCATAAAGGAATGAGCAGTGACAATAATAGTAAATGTAGTCGGACAAAGTTTACCGCTGGCGCGTTCTCTTGCAATACACAGTCCAAACCATTAAATGTGGAACAATATTATGTAGCAGAGAATATCTATAATATATATAAAATGCAATGTCTCTCTGTCTGTCTGTCCGTCCGTTAGTGTGCTTATCACTGGAGAACCACAAAATCCATCAGGGACCTTGGCGTAGTTTTTGACGAGCGCCTATCATTTTCGGAACACATAAATCAGGTATACAAGAGCGCAATGCAAACGCTGGGATTCATATTTAGAAACTCTCGTGATTTCTCGAATATTGATACAATTAAATCTCTGTACTTTGTATATGTTCGATCAAAATTGGAATACGCAGCAATAGTGTGGCATCCTATACACTCAAAGTACACTTCCCCAATAGAAGGGGTACAACGAAAATTTTTAAAATTTCTCGTATATAAAAATGGAGGGTGTTTTCCCACCACGAGGCTCGCCACAGGAAACTCTGCTTCGCAGATTTCAGATACCGTCATTGGCCGATCGTCACAATTTTATGCTGGTTTTGTTTTTGTTTAAAATTTGCAACTCGGCTATCGACTGTCCCTACTTATTGTCAAAACTAAACTTTAACGTACCATCTCGTGCGTTCAGACATTATCCCGTGTTCAACTTACCGTTCCATGCTTCAAATTTTCAGTTAAAAGACCCCCTTTTTCAAGCTATGAAGATTTTTAATGTGAATTGCAACGGCATTGATATTACCAATCTAAAATATTCTCAGTTTTTGAAGGTTGCACGGGATCGTTGTCTTGGGAATATTATTAACTAATATTGTAGCGTATATTATTAGAGCTGAAACTTAATATTGTAATGTGTTTATCCGAACAGACTCGTTTAGATTTAACTTAGCTTTAGTCACATTGTCTTGTTAATGGATGTATTTATCTGTTGTCTAACAATAAATAATAAAGATTATTATTATTATTATTGTTCTCGTTTTTCTTTCTCACATTTGGTCAATGTGGTTCCATGTTTGGCTGACGGGCGCAAACCAAGTCAGCACAAACGCATTACTATTGTGTATTAAGGAATGACCTGACAATGTTACATGTTTTCAAAATCACTGACTTCTGAATGTTTTTGTGTATGTTTGTGTTGAGTCCTAATTGTACTAAGTGTGGTGTGAATGTTGTTGGTGTAAGGCCTGTGGCTGATATAATGAGGGGGACAATGATGACTTTTTCTTGTTTCCATAGCCTTTTTATTTCCGTTGCAAGATCTGTGTATTTGGAAATTTTCTCTGTGTATTTGTGTCGTTGGGGACAGCTATGTCAATTAGATAGGTGACTTTTTCTTTTTTGCACTGAAAAGTAATATCGGGTCTATTGGCGGAGACTGTTTTATCTGTATGGATACCGATGTCCCAGTAGAGCTTGTAATCTTCATTTTCAAGTATGGATGTTGGCGTGTATTTGTAGTAGGGATCTGTGTTTTCTATGAGTTTGTATGTTGTGGCCAGTGCTTGGTGAACTACTTTGGCAGCTGAATCATGCCTGGCTGTGTACTCTGTTCCGGCCAATATTTTACATCCGCTCGTTATGTGTTCGATCGTTTCTTTCTGCTGGTGGCATTTCCTACGTCTGTCCTCTGCAATAGTCGGGTCTTTGATGATATGCTTTTGGTAGTTTCTGGTTAATATGACTTTATCCTGGATGGCAAGTAAGAAGCCTTCAGTCTCAGGGAATAGCTGCCCATCCTGTAACCAGGTGTATGATTGTTTTTTATTTACGTGGTCTTGTTCTATGTGGTATCTGTGTTTTCCGTGGAGTGTTTTCTCTGACCACGTTTTCATCTTTTCCTGTTGTAATTGGATGTGACTGTGTGTGTCTGCTGAGTGGTCTGCCCGGGCTAAGTCGAGAGGTGTGTAGTTTTTGTCTGCTTTCACTGTCGCTGTGTGGAGGCTGGTTTGCTTGCTGTGAAAGAATTTCCTAAGTGTTTGTATTTGTTTTGTGTGTAATGATCTGATGTCTATAATTCCTCTTCCTCCTGCCTTCCTCTCGATGGTAAGTCTTTCTTTGCATGCGTTGGGGTGTAATTTCCTGTATTTGGTGAATTGAGATCGTATAAGGATGTGAATATTTTCTATGTCTGTTTGTGACCATTTGATGATACCAAATGAATATGTGAGTACAGGTATAGCGAACGTGTTGATGGCTTTAGTGAGATTCTTAGAGTTGAGTTTTGTTTGCAAAAGTTTCGTCAGTCTATTTTTGAATTCGGTTCTGAGCTCTGTTTTGATGTGAGTGTGGTTGAGTTTGGTGCTTTGTTGGAAGCCTAGATATTTGTATGTTTCTTTGTCGAACATGTTATCGAGTGTTTCATTGTTAATGGTTTCTGTCTCATGGTGGCACTTCCATTGGCCTTTGTTGATGTGGAGCACTTTGCATTTACTTATACCAAATTCCATATTGACATCTAAGGTGAATATTTCTGTGATTTTGAGGAGTTCTTTCAGCTGTGTTTGTGTGGCAGCGTAGAGTTTTATGTCGTCCATATATATGAGGTGGTTTATTTTATGTTGATTCACTTTTTGGTGTCTGATATTGAAGCCATGCTCTGTTCTGTTTAGTATATTTGAGAGTGGATTGAGGCAGAGGCAAAAACCATAGAGCGCTGAGCGAGTCTCCCTGAAATATACCCCGTCTGATGTACAGCTCTTCTGTTTCGATGCGTTCGGTTGGTGTTTCTAGGCGTATTTTGGTTTTCCATGTTTTCATAATTTGCGCGAGAAACTGCCTGAGTTGTTGGTTGATTTTATAGATTTCTAGGGCTCTGATTAACCAGCTGTGGGGTATGGAGTCGAAGGCTTTTTTATAGTCTATGTAACCGATGTGAAGGTTTCTGTGTTCTTTTCTGGTTTGTCCCATAATCACGCTATCAATGATCAGCTGCTCTTTGCATCCTCGACTATTTTTCCTGCATCCCTTCTGCTCTTCTGTGATAATATTGTTGTCTGTTAGGTGTTGTTCTATTTTCTTGGAAATTGCGGCTGTGATGATCTTGTATAGGGTTGGAAGACAGGTGATAGGTCGGTAGTTTGACGGGTTTGTGGTGTCTGAGCTTTTGGGATTAACGTATGTTATTCCTTGTGTAAGGAAAGTGGGAAGTGTGTGTGGTTGTATAATGGCTTTGTTGATTTGGTGTGTGAGTGCTTCGTGTGTGGTGGTAAACTGTTTGTACCAGAAGTTTTGTATATTGTCTATTCCAGGACATTTCCAGTTGTGTGTGTGTTTGATTGTTTCTGTAATTTCTTCTGTAGTTAGTGTGGAATTTTCTTGTTCTGTCACACGTTTGTGTTTATCTTCTTCGGCTTTGATCCAGGGGGTGTTATTATTATGTAGTTTGGGTTCTGACCAGACAGTTTTCCAATAATCTGCGATTTCTTGTTTGTTTGGTGGTTTAGTTACTACTGTCTGCTCGTTGTACATAGTTTTTCGGTAGAATTGTTTTTTTTTTCGCTTCTTCGGAAGAGGTTGTTGGTGTCTTTCCTCTCGTTTGATTCTTTGTATCTACGGAGTCTTGCAGCATATACGGATAGTTTTTGTTTCAAAGTATCAACGATTTCTGGCAGTGTTCGCTTGAGAGATTTAGATTTGATCTTGTCTACACCCTGTGTGACACGTTTGGACGCGTTCCCGTTCATAAACTGGGTAAGGTGTCCCAGATCTCTTCTGATGTTGTTGATTTTGTTTTCTAGTCTTATTTTCCATTTAAATTTAGGTTTTCTGCTGTTGGGGTCTCTTTGTCGTTGCGGGAGTTTTTGATTATTTTGTGTTATAGTGGTGATTGCTGCTGCATATATTATTGTGTGAATGTCTTCGATCGTGCTTAAGTCTGTTATGTACTGTGGTATTATGTGCTTGTTTATTGTGTTGAGGATTATTTGTGTGCTCTGTTTGAAAATTAAACGAGGGATGGGATTTCTTGTTGTAGGGTCGGTGCCTGACCATCGAGCTAGATGTGACTGCATTTCTGCTTTGAGTGTTTGTATGAGAGGTGATTCGGGTGATGTTGTGTAGATGTTGTTGAGGGTGGTGAGTCATTCATTTTGTCGTCTGTGATATGGTGTCGTGTGGTGCTTGCTATTTGCTTTGAAATATTATTTTGAGTTATGCTCCTGCTGGGTGGTGGGTCTTGTTGTTTTCGACTGGGTGGTTGTATGTGTGAGATTGGTTCGGTATCTGCTCTACTGTTTCTAATGTTTGGTTGGTCTGTGTTCAGTTCAGCAGCTACTTGGTCTGTGTTCAGTTCAGCAGCTACTGTATCTTTGATGGTCTGCAATTCGAAAGGTGTGAGGCGATTGTTCTTGGTAATAACTCTTTTTTGGTCTATTACTCTCTGTTCTGTAACAAGTAATTGCAGATGTGGATATTCGGTCAAGAAAAGTCTGTGTAGTTCCAGTCTGTAGCCTGATGTCACTGTTTCTAGTTTGGTGGCGGTGTAGTAACAGCGCATCACTGTTCTATTCATTTCATCTGTCCACTTTAACCGCTGTCTTGGTTTGCCAGCCTTGGTAGTTGCATGTCGCCCTTGCAAAACATACGCGGTTTGGCCTGGCTTTGGTGGTTGTATTTGTCCCGCATCTACGTCGGTTGCGCTTGGGATTGGTGGTGGTGGTCCCAAGCGGCGAGTGATTCTCTTGTCAGTGATTTCTTTTTCAGGTGTGATTTCATTACAGCAACGCATGGCGTGTTCATTGATTCCTGTGGTGCAACTCATGCGTTGCTGTGACTTTCCCGCATGGGTGGGTGTCGGCTTACTCGCCGGCACAACACTTTTGGCAGGTCCATTTTCGGTTGCCCGGTCTTCATCGTTTTGGTCGAGCTGCCATTTCCCGCGACGTCCTCGACCGTTACGTCGCTCGCCGATGCTTCTTTTATTGGTCTGCTGTTGTCTGGAATGTTCTCAATGTTTTGTGGTGTCAGAAGCTCAAAGTGTCCCGACATTGGTGTTGCCTGTTAGTAGAAGATAAATAGTTTTGTTGTATTTTCCCGTGCTTATTATTGTTGGTCTGTCCGTAAAAGTTATTTTTGTATGTCTTGTTCTTCGTTGTTTTGAGAAGATATGAAAGTTGCTATTTTGTGTTTTCCGAGAGGGCAAGTATCTATTATATATTATTATTATTATTATGACTGTTTCTCGTTTTTCTTTCTCACATTTAGTCAATGCGGCTCCATGTTTGGCTGACGGGCGCAAACCAAGTCAGCACAAACGCATTACCATTGTGTGTTAAGGAATGACCTGACAATGTTACATGTTTTCAAAATCACTGACTTCTGAATGTTTTTGTGTATGTTTGTGTTGAGTCCTAATTGTACTAAGTGTGGTGTGAATGTTGTTGGTGTAAGGCCTGTGGGCTGACTGATATAATGAGGGGGACAATGATGACTTTTTCTTGTTTCCATATCCTTTTTATTTCCGTTGCAAGGTCTGTGTATTTGGAAATTTTTTCTGTGTATTTCGTTTGGATGTTTGTGTCGTTGGGGACAGCTATGTCAATTAGATAGGTGACTTTTTCTTTTTTGCACTGAAAAGTAATATCGGGTCTATTGGCGGAGACTGTTTTATCTGTATGGATACTGATGTCCCAGTAGAGTTTGTAATCTTTATTTTCAAGTACGGATGTTGGTGTGTATATTTGTAGTAGGGATCTATGTTTTCTATGAGCTTGTATGTTGTGGCTAGTGCTTGGTGAACTACTTTTGCCGCTGAGTCATGTCTGGCTGTGTATTCCGTTCCGGCTAATATTTTACATCCGCTTGTTATGTGTTCGATCGTTTCTTTCTGCTGGTGGCATTTTCTGCATCTGTCTTCTGTAATAGTTGGGTCTTTGATGATATGCTTTAGGTAGTTTCTGGTTAATATGACTTTATCCTGGATGGCAAGTAAGAAGCCTTCTGTTTCCGGGAATAGCTGCCCATCCCGTAACCAGGCGTATGATTGTTTTTTATTTACGTGGTCTTGTTCTATGTGGTATCTGTGTTTTCCGTGGAGTGTTTTTTCTGACCACGTTTTCAACTTTTCCTGTTGTAATTGGATGTGACTATGTGTATCTGCTGGGTGGTCTACCCGGGATAAGTCCAGTGGGGTATAGTTTTTGTCTGCTTTGACTGTTGCTGTGTGGAGGCTGGTTTGCTTGGTGTGAAAGAATTTTCCTAAGTGCTTGTATTTGTTTTGTGTGTAATGATCTGATGTCTATAATTCCTCTTCCTCCTGCCTTCCTCTCGATGGTAAGTCTTTCTTTGCATGCGTTGGGGTGTAATTTCCTGTATTTGGTGAATTGAGATCGTATGAGGATGTGAATATTTTCTATGTCTATTTGTGACCATTTGATGATACCAAATGAATATGTGAGTAAAGGTATAGCGAACGTGTTGATGGCTTTAGTGAGATATTTGGAGTTGAGTTTTGTTTGTAAAAGTTTCGTCAGTCTGTTCTTGAATTCGGTTCTGAGCTCTGTTTTGATGTGAGTATGGTTGAGTTTGGTGCTTTGTTGGAAGCCTAGATATTTGTATGTTTCTTTGTCAAACATGTTATCGAGTGTTTCATTGTTGATGGTTTCTGTCTCATGGTGGGTACTTCCATTGGCCTTTGTTGATGTGGAGCACTTTGCATTTACTTTTATACCAAATTCCATATTGACATCTAAGGTGAATATTTCTGTGATTTTGAGGAGTTCTTTCAGCTGTGTTTTTTGTGGTAGCGTAGAGTTTTATGTCATCCATATATAGTAGGTGGTTTATTTTATGTTGATTCACTTTTTGGTGTCTGATATTGAAGCCATGCTCTGTTCTGTTTAGTATATTTGAGAGTGGATTGAGACAAAGGCAAAACCATAGAGCGCTAAGCGAGTCTCCCTGAAATATACCCCGTCTGATGTACAGCTCTTCTGTTTGAATACGTTCGGTTTGTGTTTCTAGGCGTATTTTGGTTTTCCATGTTTTCGTAATTTGCGCTAGAAATTGCCTGAGGTGTTGGTTGATTTTATAAGATTTCTAGGGCTCTGATTAACCAGCTGTGGGGTATGGAGTCGAAGGCTTTTTTATAGTCTATGTAACCGATGTGAAGGTTTCTGTGTTCTTTTCTGGTTTGTCCCATAATCACGCTATCTATGATCAGCTGCTCTTTGCATCCTCGACTATTTTTTCTGCATCCCTTCTGCTCTTCTGTGATAATATTGTTGTCTGTTAGGTGTTGTTCTATTTTCTTGGAAATTGCGGCTGTGATGATCTTGTATAGGGTTGGAAGACAGGTGATAGGTCGGTAGTTTGACGGGTTTGTGGTGTCTGAGCTTTTGGGTTTAACGTATGTTTATTCCTTGTGTAAGGAAAGTGGGAAATGTGTGTGGTTGTAAAATGGCTTTGTTGATTTGGTGTGTGAGTGCTTCGTGTGTGGTGGTAAACTGTTTGTACCAGAAGTTTTGTATATTGTCTATTCCAGGACATTTCCAGTTGTGTGTGTGTTTGATTGTTTCTGTAATTTCTTCTGTAGTTAGTGTGGAATTTTCTTGTTCTGTCACACGTTTGTGTTTATCTTCTTCGGCTTTGATCCAGGGGGTGTTATTATTATGTAGTTTGGGTTCTGACCAGACAGTTTTCCAATAATCTGCGAGTTCTTGTTTATTTGGTGGTTCAGTTACTACTCTCTGCTCGTTGTACATAGTTTTTTTTTTTCGGTAGAACTTGTTTTTTCGCTTCTTCGGAAGAGGTTGTTGGTGTCTTTCCTTCGTTTGATTCTTTGTATCTACGGAGTCTTGCAGCATATACGGATAGTTTTTGTTTCAAAGTATCAACGATTTCTGGCAGTGTTCGGTTGAGAGATTTAGATTTGATCTTGTCTACACCCTGTGTGACACGTTTGGATGCGTTCCCGTTCATAAACTGGGTAAGGTGTCCCAGATCTCTTCTGATGTTGTTGATCTTGTTTTCTATTCTTATTTGCCATTTAAATTTGGGTTTTCTGCTGTTGGGGTCTCTTTGTCGTTGCGGGAGTTTTTGATTATTTTGTGTTATAGTGGTGATTGCTGCTGCATATATTATTGTGTGGATGTCTTCGATCGTGCTTAAGTCTGTTATGTACTGTGGTATTATGTGCTTGTTTATTGTGTTGAGGATCATTTGAGTGCTCTGTTTGAAAATTAAACGAGGGATGGGATTTCTTGTTGTAGGGTCGGTGCCTGACCATCGAGCTAGATGTGACTGCATTTCTGCTTTGAGTGTTTGTATGAGAGGTGATTCGGGGTTGTGTAGATGTTGTATAGATGTTGTTGAGAGTCGTGTGGTGCTTGCTATTTGCTCTGAAATATTATTTTGAGTTATGCTCCTGCTGGGTGGTGGGTCTTGTTGTTTTCGACTGGGTGGTTGTGTGTGTGAGATTGGTTCGGTATCTGCTCTACTGTTTCTATTGTTTAGTTGGTCTGTGTTCAGTTCAGCAGCTACTTGGTCTGCGTTCAGTTCAGCAGCTACTGTATCTTTGATGGTTTGCAATTCGAAAGGTGTGAGGCGATTGTTCTTGGTAATAACTCTTTTTTGGTCTATTACTCTCTGTTCTGTAACAAGTAATTGCAGATGTGGATATTCGGTCAAGAAAAGTCTGTGTAGTTCCAGTCTGTAGCCTGATGTCACTGTTTCTAGTTTGGTGGCGGTGTAGTAACAGCGCATCACTGTTTTATTCATTTCATCTGTCCACTTTAACCGCTGTCTTGGTTTGCCAGCCTTGGTAGTTGCATGTTGTCCTTGCAAAACATACGCGGTTTGGCCTGGCCTTTGGTGGTTGTATTTGTCCCGCATTTACGTCGATTGCGCTTGGGATTGGTGGTGGTGGGTCCAAGCGGCGAGTGATTCTCTTGTCAGTGATTCCTTTGTCAGGTGTGATTTCATTACAGCAACGCATGGCGTGTTCATTGATTCCTGTGGTGCAACTCATGCGTTGCTGTGACTTTCCCGCCTTGGTGGGTGTCGGCTTACTCGCCGGCACAACACTTTGGGCAGGTCCATTTTCGGTTGCCCGGTCTTCATCGTTTTGGTCGAGCTGCCATTTCCCGCGACGTCCTCGACCGTTACGTCGCTCGCCCGATGCTTCTTTTATTGGTCTGCTGTTGTCTGGAATGTTCTCAATGTTTTGTGGTGTCAGAAGCTCAAAGTGTCCCGACATTGGGTTGCCTGTTAGTAGAAGGTAAATAGTTTTGTTGTATTTTCCCGTGCTTATTATTGTTGGCCTGTCCGTAAAAGTTATTTTTGTATGTCTTGTTCTTCGTTGTTTTGAGAAGATATGAAAGTTGCTATTTTGTGTTTCCGAGAGGGCAAGTATCTCTAGGCTCGTTCCATAGGTGCCATTTTTCCTTATATAATTATAGTAGTTATTGAAGTCTTTTATATCGTCGACTTCAATTAATGAAAATGTGTGAAGTTCCGACCAGTTTTGTTGTAAATATCTTAGAGCAACCTCTCGGAGTTTCTCATGATGGTTTTGGTTGGCCATACAAGTGTAAGCTAACTGCACGAAAAGGCAATTTCCATCACCTACAATGTCGGATCTGGTAAAAAACTATCGGGAGTAGTTTCGGCTGAGGCGGTTGTTTGGGTCGTCTGTGGTTGTTGTTGTTGTGGTGTTGCTATAGCTGTTTGTACGACCGGGGGGTCCGCCTCCGCAACACCCTTCCATTATCATTACTATAATTATTATTCTTTGACATACAATTCCCACGAGTATCCTAGGAAAGAGGGGTCGACTGCGGCAGAGCCTGGATGCCACAGCAAGGCTACTTACTCCCGGAGGGCGCCCGGTATCCGGGGGAACCATTCGCGACTCATAAACGCTGAGCCATTCATCTTCTCGGCACGGTAAACACCTTAAGATTGCGTTTTTGTTACACATAATCTGGACAACACAAGACAGCACAACATGACTCAGGTACCTCGGGATCGTCAATGCCCGTACTAGGAGAATCCTGGGATTCCCCTAGCCCCTGAGGGATTATTATTATTATTATTATCCGATTTACGTGCTTTTTTTCAACATACGTATGTTCTCTGACCAGGTTATAGGATATATTTTATTAGGTGACATAAGGAATAAGCAGCGACGATAATAGTGAATCAAGTCGAAGAAAAGTTTGCCGCTAGCGCGTTCTCTTGCAATACACTCCCTAAAGCATTAAATATGGAACAATATCATGTAGCAAAGAATACAATATATATAAAATGCATCGTCTTTCTGTCTGTCTGTCTGTCCCTTAGTGCGCTTATCACTCGAGAACCACTTATCCGATTTACGTGTTTTTATAAATTTATACATCTCTTCTATATAATTCGATATAAGTCTAGATAATGGGAGATAAGGTGAGATAATGGGAGATAAGGAGAAATAATGGGAGATAAGTCGAGATAAGCCTTGATAATGGGAGATAAGGTGAGATAATGGGAGATAAGTATAAATAATGGGAGATAAGGAGAGATAATGGGAGATAAGCAGAGATAAGTCTAGATAATGGGAGTTATGGTGAGATAATGGGAGATAAGGAGAAATAATGGAAGATAAGTCGAGATAAGCCTAGATAATGGGAAATAAGGTGAGATAATGGGAGATAAGGAGAAATAATGGGAGATAAGGAGAAATAATGGGCGATGAGCAGAGATAAGCCTAAATAATGGAAATTATGTAGAGATAATGGGAAATAAGGAGAAATATTGGGAGATTGAGAGAAATAATGAGAGATATTTTATGACGTTGGGTAACATAAGGAATAAGCAGTGACGATAGTAGTGAATCAAGTCCACGCGAGCGGAGCCGTGGGCCCGGCTAGTTTAATATAAATGGCATAATAAAATTTGTAATCTATTTACTATTATGTTAAACTGCGATCCGTAACAACTATATGTGTTTTTGACAATGAGAAATAGTCTAGGCTAGCTAGGTACCAATACTACTAGTATAATTAAATATCATTATAAAGTTATTTATTACAAGGGAACTATTTCCAAGCCCAGCTCGTCAGGTACGTTGTCCTGGTGAAGGACCACTTTTTGGCGCGTTGATCGCGATAGCTTCTGCTTCAACTTAGTATGCAAATTGCTTAAATTATTTATATTATCAATATTAATTGAGTAATAGGAACCAGTTACTGTTTTATGCTTCCTCAAATAGTTAATCATGATGTTACCCTGTCAGTTCAGAGTCACCAGCACTTTTCCTACCAATAACATTTTATCCGGTTTTTTTATTTGCACACCTTCGCCGATCCAATGTTTTGACTGGCCTTTTGTCTCTGGGGTATATTGGTGGATCCACATTTTATCTACAGTCACAAAATGAAGCCAAAAGTCGTTCGGTTTACGCTGCAACTTTTCCAAACACGACTTTGAAATGTCATTGGTCTTACGGTTTTGGTCTGGAGTCAAGAAACTTAGCTTTCATTTTTGGAACTTCATGCAGGATATAATGTACCCGTTCTTATGAGATGCCTACCATCTCAGCAATCTCAGAAAGCTTAATACCACGTTCTTCCATCCTATCGAGAAGAAGAAGAAACCTAAACATGCAGCATCTGCATGTCATGTCGCTTAACAAAAATTCTGCCACTTCGTAAAATTTAACCAGACTTATTAATCCACTTTTGTAGATATATAATTTGAAAATAATTTGAATTCTAGATAAAATTTTGGTGATGAAGTTTTATTAGTCAAAAGAAAAAAAAAATAATACTTTTTGCTGATAATAAAAGCCCAAGGCCCAAATATTCTTTTGCACACTGAAACTTTTAAAACGGGTTCAAAATAGTTATGGCTACCATAACATCTTTGTGCTTTTCGAGAAAATAACAAGCCTGCGTGACATTCAGAACCAATCATATTAAACAATTAACAAAATTAAATTTTATCTCTATTTACATAGGGTATGTGCACCAGTGGTCGACTACAACCCAATGGTCGACCCCATGTCGACCACATGTTTTTCAAATTTGTTGGAAGAAACTTTTATCGCATAATCCGTGACGATGTCGTCTTCAAGTGATAGTTGGACTTCAACTTTAATCCAGAATCAGTTCCAGAGCCCCTATCGATGGATCGAGAAAAGAAATTTAAAGAGAGATTGGACTGATCGAGAAAAGAAAAGAAACGTTGGAAAACTATTGATTTGTTAATGTTGAAAATGTTAATAATTTCGCCATATCTTCGAGAGCTGCATGATCTGTGAGCGGTCGACTACGGAGGTCGATTTTGTGAGTAATTCTAGTAATCGTCCATAGGACGGTCGACCACTGTACGTCTGGTGTTGTCTTCTTTTTCCAATAGTCGAGCATCATAAAATTATGGATTTTCAGGTGTTCCATGTTGATTCCAGATCTTTGATCGGTGAAGAAATCTAGGAAAAACCCACCATAAACTGAGACCCTTGATGTGCTGAGCGTTCCATGTGAATTTTAAAAAATAGGAAAAGGATAGGGAAAATAGTGCTCAACCAATAACTGGACAACAATCACCACATTTAAATGAACCAGGTATTTTAGTTTTCAATTCAATTTTGAATTATTAATTCTAAGGGTTTTTCTTACTATTTTTTATCTCTGTCATTATTCTAGAGAATATTGACTTCTCCAGTGATAATAGTATTCTACTTGACGATTCGATGGAGGTTGATGAGCGCGTAGAGTTTATAACCACACAGTTCTTCTCTCATACCTCTTGTCTTTTTTAAATGAAGATGATATACTTACGAGCTTTCAACTTGGATTTAATTTTTGTTTCAGAATGAAGTTCTCCAGAAATGATTATCCAAAAAACATCTGACACAAGTATTTCTTCACATCTCATTCGGTCGACTAGTGGTTCCCCTATCCTACATAACATGGTTTTAAAACGTTCAAAAGAAAATGGACAATATTAGTTATGGAAGATAGCAAAGCTTACCATTTGTGGTATTCAAGAAAAGGGTAAAATTTATCGCAATCTCGCCGAATTTATGTTTCAGCTAATAACTCACTTCAACAGGGTTTTTAGACACAATATTTTTAAGCTTTGTAAAGAAATAAGCTCAACATGTGAAACAAAACAAAATTTGACTTAAAATTTTGTAAAAGTCGAAAGTAAAATATCAAAAAATTCATTGACGGGGAAACAATGTAGATATCCACCAAAAAAGAAATTATCTCAGTATTACATAAGAAATATAATAAAACGCATCATTTAGGTCAAACTCTGTTATTATATTGGAGATTAGAAAGATTTATTTACGAAATCAATAGTGTAAACGTTTAATTTGTATATATTTTTTTAAAGAACTCGTTAACAAAAACAAGAATTTCATTACATAAACCCCAGGATTCGTCTTGAACCAATTATAAGTTTAAAATATGAACTCGTTACATTTTTAAACAGAAAAACATATTCGCCTTTAAATTCATTGTATAAAGATAAATAGAGAAATAATTTTTGTTGCAAAATTTCGTATCAATTATCATAAATATAGCCAACCAAGTAGAATTTTTATTGGCGTTATTACGTAATAACTTTGAAAATGCTTTAGCTTCATCCAAAATAACCACTAAAATCGGTAAGTTCAAATACAACGTTGTTTTAGTCAGGCAATAATGTCATCCTTTAGCTAAAGTACGCTTAAGTTGCATGTAAATGTAGCCATATACTTGTAATGAATAACATCAAAGCAATACACGAACAGAAATGGTATGTTAATGTAATGTAGCAGTTATGCGCATTTAGGTAATTAAATAGATATTTCAATATACATACAATACCATAACAATGTTGTTAGTTGTAGAGCTTTTTGCCTCAAAATATAACAACTTAAATAATTTCGGTGCATGAGCGTCCACTTCTGAATCCTTGCCGTTCTTCTTCCAGTTGTATTCTTGAGTTTATTTTTGTTGTAATATTCTTTGTTGTTAATTTAAGTGTACAGTTTAGTAGATTTATGCCTTGTATTGTTTTTCTATAGTTATTTGGATCTTCTTTTTCTCCCCTCTTGTGCATCAGTATAACTATCGCTGTTCTCCATTCGTCTGGGATTCTATTTAATCTTATAATCTTCTGTATAAATATTTGGAGTTGCTTAAACAGAGAATATCCCCATATTTTAGTAGCTCATTCACTATTTGGTCGTGGACGGGAGATTTACGGTTTACGTAAAAACGTTGATTTTCCTTACATATTTATATTTTTAGTTTCAGCTGGATTCCCTATTATTAAATAAATCATTATAACCTCTCGATGGAATTAAATATGTTGTTTTAGCTTAATTTATTAACTATGTAGGTATCACTGGACGTTACTCCATATTCCATTTCTAGAGACAAGAATTCTTTTTGACCTAATGTTTAGTCCTAAGTTGGTAAACAGAAACCATGGTTCAAAAACTAATCGGTTAATTCTGAAAAAGTTAAGGGTTAGGATAAGAGAGTATACTATTTAAAAAAATATATTATAGTGTTTCTTAACTTCATTTTAAAAGTTTTTCCACTCCTTTAACTACTTATAGAATTCCTATTATCTAGCATAATATATTTACATGTATGATAACTAAATATATTGACCATAACGCTGAAAAAAATAAATAATTAATTCAGACATATTTATGGTCTGCATTAAATTATTAAAAAGAAATTTAAAAGAAATATCAAAGTATCTTTTATATTCTGGATGAAGTTTAAATGATTAATAATGTGGATAGACTTTAGAACTTTTAAACAAAAGAAGAAAAAATTATTTTGTTTAAAGTTAAAAGGATTAAAAATTAGTGGCATCAGCGCTAATATCTTATACTAGCTGTGTATGTGTATAAAAATGACCCATTTAAAATTAATCATATTACTTACGAAAATAAAATTTACTTAAAAAGTGTCACCTGACTTTGGAATTTATAAAAACCATAAAAAAACAAAGTCAGTTATGGAAAAAATAACAACAAAATATAAAATCTTAAAAGATTGTAGTCATCGTGGTAGAATATAGAAAGCTTAAACAAGATTTATTTACGCAAAGTATTTTTGTAAATTTCAAAAGTATAACAAAATCTAGTCAAGGGTATCCACAACAGTATAAAAAAATAACCGGCCAAGTGCAAGTCGAACTTGAGCAATTTGTGTTCCGTACCGTGATTGCTTTTGTATATTATAAATTTTCAAAGGTAATTCACTTTGATAATTTAGTTCAATCGACACCTTACATTCCAAAACTTTTCGAAATTTTTTGATTAGAGGCAGGGTGGGAGACAGCAATTTTTTAAAAATAAGATAAAGAAAAGTATTACAACTCGTGTTTTCACAAGCTTTCATTTGACACCCCACTCAATGACGTTGATAAACAAAATTTTTACATATATATATATATATATATATATATATATATATATATATATATATATATATACTTAAATATAAAATTTGTTGGGGAACTCGGCGAAGAGTGTGATAAATGTTCACACAATGTTCATTAAGCCAATATATTTAAGAATTTTGTTAGATACGGCAACTTTTGCTTTCTTTCTTCATTTTATATATATATATATATATATATATATATATATATATATATATATATATATATATATATATATATATATATATATATATATATATATATATATATATATATATATATATATATATATATATATATGTATATACAGTGTGTCCGCGGCTGGAGTGCACAAGACGGAAAAAATCCTTAATATTCATTTTACGACAAAAAGTCATTCTTTATCAAAAGTTCTGCTTGTTGAGAAAATGAATATAATATATAAATTTTAGATCAGATGTACAGGGTATTAATAAATTAGAAAAACATGAAAATGTTTGAAGAGAGAAGTACCATTATTTATTACTTTTAACAAAAATTTTGTAAAACAAAGTTGTCCGTAAACTAACATAAAGCCTGAATACAAATTTTGAAATGAAAATTCGAATATTTAAAAATAGAATAATAATTGTGATTTCTTGTAATTATTTGCATTTAACAAAAAAATCAAGATAGTCGATTTTGTCAACGTCCATGTCACGTCAACATCTTATTTACATCTGTAAGTATTCTGATTTCGTGGAGGCATTTTCAAAAATGTTCAGCAAAGAAGAGCGTATTTTATTTAATATAATGTTACGGTATTGGAAATGTGCCTTATCAATACGCTATAGATCTTTTCCATGAAAAATTGTGTCGAAAGGAACATTGCAAAAATTATTAATTAAATTTAATGAAATTGGGTCGGTGATGAATGTGAAGAAATCTCAGACAACATACGATGAAAATGACGCAGCTACATTATTAGCAATACGGTCAGTTTTAGATAATCCGAAATTATCTTTAAGGAAGCGTGCACAAATAATGGATTTAAGCAAAAATGAATTACAAACAATTTGTAAGGAAAATAAAATTAAATCCTGTAAGCCAAAGCTGCGGCGTACACTTGAACCAGGAGATGAATAGAGACGTTTAGAGTTTTGTCTATGGATAGGTGAAAACTGCCTTCAAAATTAAAGCTTTCACAGATTTATTTTTTTTTACCGATGAATCAACATTTTGCACAAACGGGCACGTATCTTTCCAAAATAGTCGTCATTGAGCTTTCTAGAATCCTAATTATGTAATCAACAAACGAAGTCAACATTACAAAAAAGTTAATGTATGATGTGGAATTTTTTTTGATCGGATCATTGGCCAATATTTTATAGAGGGAAATTTAAACCAGCACGTGATTTGAACATTTTGGAAACATTTGTCTTATCATATTTTAATACTTTAGAACCAGAAGTGCGTAATAACCTGTTTGGCAACAAGACGGCTGTCCTGCTCATTGCACAGCCTTGGTTAGACAATGGTTATATAATCATTTTGGTGCAAGGTGGTAGGGAGGTTAGGCCCAATCCATTATCCAGCTAGACTTCTTTTTGTGGAGTGCTTCAAAACAAAAGATTTTTTCACATAACTTTCCATATGACAGGGAAATATTAAAAGAGCGCATATAAGAAGCAATAGATGAACTGAGTGTGCTGCGAATTATTCGTAAAGTGTACGGCAAATTTATTAAGTTAGCAGAAAAGGGTGTCGAGGTGGGAGGTAGTTATGTTGAATAATATTAAATATTCCAATTTTCATTTCAAAATTTGTATTTGAGTTAGTTTATAAAAAAACTTTGTTTTAAAAAAATTTGGTTAAAAGTAATAAATAATGGTACTCTCTCTTCAAGCTGTTTTCCTAATTTATTAACCCCTGTATATCTGAACTAAAATTTTTAGATTGTAAATTCATTTTCTTAATAAGCAGAACTTTTTATAAAGTATGAGGTTTTGTCGTAAAATGAATAATAAAGATTTTTTCCTCTTGAGCACTCCATCCACGGACACACTGTATATACATATTCTTCCTCGAGTGCCACTCTTATCGGAGATTAGAAATCATCACAGCTACTCTCACTTTATTTGCTGCTCTTCTAAACAGTTCAATTGAGCTACAGCCAAACCAGTCGCGCAAGTTACGCAACCACGTTATTCTTCTTCGTCCAGCATTCTCTCCCTTTAATTTTGCCTTGCATAATATTCCGCAACAGTGAATACCTTTCTCCCCTCAACACATGTCCCAAATATTCCAGCTTCCTTTTTTTAATAGTGTTCATTAGTTCTGGGGCATTGTGCTCAGTCTTTGGAGAATCTCGTTATTGGTTACCCTATCAATCCATGACACTTTCAGAATGCGCCAATAACATCACATCTCAAAAGCTTCAATACTTTTAGTATTGTTCTGCCTCAAAGTCCATGCTTCCACTCCACAAAGAAGCGTTGGGAAGACATAACAACGCAACATTCGTAACCCCCGTACCAGGCTTAGAATCTCGATTGCAAAAGAGTTTTCTCATTCTATTAAAGCTTGATCTTGATATCTCTTTTCGGGTTTTAATCTCCTTTGTCTGATCTGTGTTCTCGTTCAGCCATGTTCCCAAGTATTTGGAGCAATTGACTTTCTCCACACTTATGTCATTAACCAGAAGACGATCCTGGTTATTTTGAGATTTTGCCATCACTATAAATTTTGTTTTCTTTAAATTCATCTTTAGACCAAATTTATTGCAGCTGTTATTTAACCGCTCAACAAAATGTTGTAGGTCCTCTAAACTTTCTGCTAGCAGAACTGTGTCATCGGCGTATCTTACATTATTCAGGGTTTCACCGTTTGCCGTTATGCCCTCGTCCGCCTCAGACAGAGCTTCCTGACATACACTCTGGCTATAGATATTAAACAAAAGGGATGACAATATGCAGCCCTGACGTACTTCCCGGCGGATCTCTATCTCTTCCGTAATCATGTTCTCCACTTTTACTCTGGCTGTCTGGTTTCTATATAGATTGTATATGATTGCATATATATATATATATATATATATATATATATATATATATATATATATATATATATATATATATATATATATATATATATATATATATATATATATATATATATATATATATATATATATATGTATATATATATATATATATATATATATATATATATATATATATATATATATATATATATATATATATATATAGATATATATGAGGCTATGAGCGCAATAGTGGCCTAACCCCCAAGCATCCCTATTGGAGATAAATGCAACTTCTTTTTTTTGTAATATTTTTTGCAAATTTTTCTCAGTAATAAGTTCTGATAATCAACAATTTTGTTTTTCTGTCATAAATTCATAAATAATTGCTATTGTTGTAATTTTGGACTACTTAAACATTAATTTTCAATAGAATAATGTGGGTTAGGCCACTGTTGCGCTCATAGCCTCATATATATATATATATATATATATATATATATATATATATATATATATATATATATATATCAGTTAAATTAGCAAAGGTAATGCACTCGTGATAATTTTCATTCAATGCACACACTTGTGGGGACTATTTCAGAAATTTTTCGATTGTTACTTTTAGAGATGGGGTGTGAGAATAACGATTTTTGGCAATTTTTTAAAATTAATATTAAAAAACATTTGAGCGAGTGTTACATCATAGATATTTTTGAACCGCGTGTTGTCACAAGCTTTCATTTATAACCTCGAATTTTTTTTTTACATCCTCAATATAACTTATCCCTTATTCACAATTTAACTTTTAAAACTACGCGGCTGTGATTGAACGATCAATTCCTATATTTGTGAAAAATTTTAACTTTCTAGTCGTACAGTTTCGGAGAAAATCGGATGTGATAGACGCATAGACAGAAGGACGGACATCGAAATGCTCTCAAAAGTGCTTTGTATAAAACACTAAAGAGGACTTCCATCCTACGCTGGTATAGCTGAACAGTATTCCTTCGAGACATATCGATTATCATTGTTCCACTTAATCCGACAGTTATTTTTCGCCCGTAGTGTAAATAGATCCTCTAGCTAAAAAGTTACATTTCATAAAAATTATACGTTAAAAAATGACAAGAAAAATTAATTGATTAAGAAGGATATTGCTTTGTTATTATTATTTTTTATTAAATTGTATGCTGGAACGAACAGTTTAACAGGTCAAATATAATGAAATTCAACTTGTAATTTAAATTTTGCAGAGTAGATATTCATTTACAAAAACAATAGAGAAAATATGGTTGGAAACGATTTTTGAAGACGACTTCTTACTTTACAAAGTCTTTTTAAACCAATCAAATATAAGTTTCGAAATAAAAACTACCCAAGTCGATGATAGAGGCTAAACAATGAATTATTCTTCTTCTTACAACGCCGTCTCCTCACGAAGGTTGGTGATCCGTATAGCTAAACGAACTTTAGAAACTGCTGGTCGAAAAATATCACTCGAAGCATACCCGAACCAACTTCTCATGTCCTTCAGCCAAAAATTCTGTCGTCTTCCGATCGATCGTTTGCCCTTTATTTTACCATCAATAATTAGACGTAGGAATTCGTACTTTGGGCCCCTCATTATATGTCCGAAGTACTAATTTTTATGGTTGTTAGTAATTCCTTCATTTTGTTCTTTCTTTCCAGTATTTTTGCGTTTTTTATTATGGAACAAGTTATTCATATTCATATACGTTACACGGGCCTGTTCAATTTGGGGATATATTTCCTTTCTTGGGTCTCACTTGTCATTTATATTGGTCCCCAAGTATTTAAATGTAGAAACCTCGATTAATAAGTTGCTGGAGATCTTTGATATTATTTACTAATAGAGCAGTATCATCAACATACCATATGTTTTTCAGTGTACTTCCATTAAGTGTTATTTCTTCAATGGATTGAGTGGTGGCTTCATTAAACACAGCGTCAAAATAAAGATTAAACAAAAATGGAGAATGAATCCCTACAACCTTGGTTTATATTTATGCTTTCGGACTTTTCCAGTCCAATTTTAACTTCCACTGAGTGATTCCAGTAGAGATTTTTAATAATATTTAGATCTTTTTTATCTATATTTGTTGTTTCTGGAATTTTTATTAATTCTTCGTGCATCCCACAGTAGAAAAGCTTTACTGTAATCTATAGATCATGCACATACATTTACATTCATATCTTTATAATGCTGAACCAGTACATTTAATGAATGAGTTGTGTGTTATCTATTTCTGCTTCACATTTTCTATATATTCAGGTATGGATGATTCTCAGGAATATCTTGAGAACGTGAGACATCAAACTTATCGAGCGATAATCGTCATATTTCATTTTGTCTTTTTAGGAATTGGGATAAGAGTCGACTTCAGCCAGTCAAGGGGGATTTGCCAGTTTCATAGATCTTCTTAAATAAGATTACCAATCGAATAATAAATGGACTTTCCTCCAAAAATATTTTAAGGATTTTTCCCTTTATCTCATCTGGAGCAACTGCTTTTTCATCCTTCTGTAGTTGTACAGCATGAATAACTTCTCTTCTGGTTATTTCTGGCCCATTGAAAAGTTGTTTTATATAATGCTACCATGTCTTTACTTTGTCTTTAAAATCCAGTATAATTTCATTGCTTCCATTTTTAGAATTGATTCTTGTTTTTTCTTTCCTTCGCCTTTTTATGTAAGTTGAACGTGTCATACTTCTCTTGCAGTTCCTCTATTTCTCTGCGTTTCTCGGTTAACCAGCTTCTCTACATTTTCGACGTATTACTCTATTTAATTCGTTGTACTTTGAGACATCTTTTGAGTTCGGTAATCGCCTTTACTCATCCGATTTAGTATTTCTTCTGTCATCCATTCCTGTTTTTTTCTATTCTCTGCTCACCTCATTTCTTCCTCCTGTACCGCTATTAATTCATTTTTCATCTTAATCCATTGAAATTCGACACATTTTTTTCTGTTCTTATTGGCTTCTTAAATTTCTTATCTACTCGGTTTGATATTTGTTTTCTAATTTCAGGGTTGTGTAGTTTCATTGTATCTATGGAGTTTATTGCCTGTTTTTTCTGCGTCTGCCTCAACGTAGGTTTTTACAGAGTTTACAAATTTCTTCGTGTTTTGTTTAACGAGAATAAAATCCATCTGGTTCCTGGTCCTATCGCAAGGTGATTTTCAAGTGTATAACCGCCTGGGTGGGAGTTTGAAAAATATGTTGCTAATAAAAGATCGTTCTCGATACAAAATCGCCTGGATTGTTTCTCAGATCCAAGTCATATTGTCCAACCACTTCATCTTCCACTCCTAAACACACTTTAGAGTTAAAATCACCCATAATTACAGTTATTTCGCCCTTTTTCACGAGTTCCACCACCTCTGCCAGTTCACCGTAAAAACGTCCAACCTCTTCATCTGAATTATCACATGTTGAAGCATAAACTTGTGTAATGTTCGTTATTCACAATTGTTATTTAAATGCTCTATATAAAGATAAATACTGAAATTATTACTTTTTTGCTACTTAAGGTTGATATTACTGTCTTTAAATAATATTAATAAACAGTTATCTGGTTAGTCTATTATTAGTTTTAGAATACTGATTATATGTACAGAAGTTGTAATGAGGAATCTATGCAATTTATTAATTAGAATTTTGTATTATTCGGTCTAAACATAAACATAATTTTTTCATTGGAAAAAAACCGTGTATCTTTCAAATAAGATGTCCCCAACAAAATATCATTTTTATTGACATTATGAAGTAAGAACTTTAAAGATGTTATAGCTTTAGTCAGAGTAATCAATGAAATCGGTAAGCTTTTCATATTTTGAGGATACCGACGGGGATGTTGTAATACCCGTCAACGTTGTCCAAGTGCCGAAATATACATTTTTGTATTTCATAGCACCTTTTAGACAACACGGCAGTGCTGTCACAGACGTTATTACATTTCTGCAAACAACTACTACCTATGTAGGTGGCCAGGCTCAATATACTTAAATAAATTAATAAATAAAGTATACCAACTTACCAGGATTGTGGAACCCGAGACCTTCTTCACCGCAAGCAGGTTATTACGCCACGCAGCCACGGGCCGCCACATAACTATTATTAGTTGCAAAATTGCTGTATTTTTGAAGTAAGTTTTTTTTTTTTGTTAAAAGTTTTCATGTATATTTACTGTAAATATTCTAGTGTAGTGTCCTAAGTTTCTTTATTTTGCAACTAAGTAATTGCAAGGATTCAATTTAGGTTTATAATAGCCTACATGTCCTAATAATTATGCTTACTATAGGCATCATTAAATGTACATTTAAGGTATAGTTTAATTTTGTGTATTTTGTTATCTAATGAGGTGTTAATATTATTGGTAAGGTTTATAATTGGTTAGATTGACACAAAAAATAGCGCCGACCCTAAAAGTTACCTATTTACACAGAAGCCATAATAACAAATAAAAAATGTAAATAATTATTCCATGTTTTAGCTGAAGTGCGCTTAAACTGCATGACATGCGTATACTTGTAATGAATAACATCATTGCTGAATTGCTTACGATACATGAACAGAAATGGTATGTTAATGTAATTGTAGTAGTTACGAGTATGTGTATTTAGGTAATTAAGCAGAAGTTTCAACATACACACAGTAAATATCTTAATAGCTATAGAACTTATGTTAATACGCAACTGCCATATACAGACTGGAACATTAGGGCTTGGATGTACCTTGGAGTTCTGTTTATAATAAAAAAAAAATTTCGTTTAATATCGGGTCCAATCTGATATATTTCATTTTATACCTGTCTAGTTTTTAATGAAATTGGTAACATTTAAGTACTACGCGCAATAGCCAGACAATCTGATAAATAACACAGGTAAATACAACAAAAAATTCTCTGTCTTTTAAGTGAAACATGTGTTTTCTTAAGTATTTTTTTTTATGTTGAATCCAAAAAACTCATAGAAAATGGTTATTTTCTATGGTTTTTGAGGTAAAGTACAAGTTAAACTTGCGCAATTAGTGTTCCGTATGTTGATTGCTTATAAAATAAAAATTTTTATTACGGAGATATAAAATAATCAATGATTTAACAAAGTACACCCCAAATGAATTTGCAACAAAGTTTGTTTACATCTTTACTGAAAACTGATGACCTTGAAATTTTTTTTTTTTTTATATACTAGATGAATTATTAAAGGTAATGCACTCGTGATAATTTTCGTTCAATCTACACCCCGTGGAGAAAATTCCAGAATTTTTTCAAAATTTTTTGATCAGTACTTTTTGAGATAAGAAAGGCGACAGCGATTTTTCGCGATTTTTCCAAAAAAAAAAAAAGGACAGTGCGCGCAAGTATTACATTTTTTATATTTTTGAACTAGTGTTTTTACAAGCTTTCATTTAACCTACTAAAATTTTTTTTTTTCACTTCCGATTTCATCCCCCAAAACTAACCCCTTAAGTCAAATTTTAACTTTCAAAGCTACACGGCTTTAATGAAGCCATCAATTCCTATATTAGTACCAAATTTCAACCTTTTATGTCAAATAATTTTGGAGAAAATCGGGTGCGACAGATGGACGAACGGAACACTAAAAAGACATCCGCTGCACTAGGGGTCAGGAATCTGATCTTTCGTTCAAAATCGTTTGTAGTCCTCAATTATTAACAAAATCAGATAAATTTTGTTAAATACTCCTAAGCGAATTTCGGACAATATAACCTTAAAATTTTTCAAAATTGCAAAAAGCAGCATGGAACCGGGAGGTGAAATTTCGAAGTTCACATGATTTCAAGTTTATGTGTTCAAAACTGGTTCATCGGGGGTTTGTAAGGTAGCTGAATCTATTTTTGGGGTTTTTAACATCCTTTTGAGGTGTGAAAATGGGGGTTGGAGAGAAGAAATTACGATATTCTCCTGCATTAGAGTTTCACGTTCAAAACTGGTTCCTCGGGGCTTTCAGGGGTTGTTGAATATATTTTCGGGGTCATTTCAATCATATGTATCCTTTTGAGAGGTGAAAAAGGGGGTGGCAAAATAGATTCAGCGACCCCAGAAACTCTCAAGGAACCAGTTTTGAACGCAAAATTCAGGTGAATATCATAATTTCTTCCCCTCCAACCACCCTTTTTAACCCTTAAAAGGGGGCATATGATCAAAATGACCCCGAAAATAGATTCAGCTGCCCCAGAAATCCCCGATGAACCAGTTTTGAACGAGTAAACTTGTAATCACGTGATTTCGAAATTTCACATCCCGGTTCCGTGCTGCTTTTTTGCAATTTTAAAAATATTTGAAGTTATATTTTGCAAATTAGCTTCCTTACGATTGTCCGGAGTTCGCTCAAAAAAAAAATTGTGTGATTTAGTTAATAATTGAGGGCTCACGGCAATTTTGCACGAAAAATCACATTCCTAGCCCATTGTGCACCGTGAGGTTTTTACAGAAAATACACTTAAACTTGCCAGAAAACTATTAAGATATTTCTTACGAGTAACTGTTAAAAGTAGTTTTGAGAAATAATAGATTTTAGCATCATGCATTCACTTCTACAATATAAAGTTGATTTACCACGCCGTATTGTCGTAATTAATTGTAAAAGTTTTTGATATTTAACACGTAAAAGACAGGAATCCACACTTTTTCTTCGATCAACAGCATGCGTTTTTTACAGTTCTTGTTGCATGTGCATTAAAAAGTTAAAAGTCACAAAAAAATATGTACATCAAAAAGTTATTTTCTTTTCGTTTGTTAAAATATGAAAACAGTTAACTTCCTAGTTGTTGCAAAAATATTAGAAAAATATTACTTTTTGATGTATTTTTTGAAGTGAATTTTCGCTGTGGCAACGTAGCTTGAAGAAGACTACGCGAGCGGACGCGGCCGTTCTTTCAAATTTTGAATCACATATATGCATTGCACTGTTCGGATTTTCTTTTAAAAGATACATAATAAACGAGTACCTCGCACGAGCATTTATTCATTTATCAATACTTAATAATTGATATATTTTTACTAAATAATTACAGGAATTGTGTTAATAAATTATACATATTTTTTATTCTATAGCATCAAAGTATTAAGGTTATTATAAATAACACGTGATTGCGTGCGGCGGGAAGTAAGCGAGAAGCTACGTTGCTACATTAATTATACCCTGAAAACTAGTATAATGCTCTCTCTGTCTTTCTGTAAGAAATACCTTAAATTGTAAAAAATATATTTTAATAAAAAATACAAAACTGTATAATCATTAAAATTATGGGACAAAACTATTATTTCGGATATCTTTAAATGTTCTAAATCTAACAGACGATTGTCACAAAAACTTAAAAATATTATGTTTTAGTGTTCATGTTTAACACCACCTTTAACTAAGCTACCTAGCAAAATGCGGTTTAAAATAAATATGTGCAACCGCTTAATTAAAAAATTATTTTTAATTTTTATTAATATTGAACAAAACTATTATTTCCAGTGTTTTTTGAAGTTCTTAATCCTGATTTGACATCAAAAAATAAAGTTTTATGTTAAGTTTCAGAGGAAAACTCGCTTTTAACTCTTTCAAGGGCGCTATGTGGTTGGCAAAATGCTTCTTTAAGTAAATAAATGTAATGACATAATAGTTTTGTTAAATATTAATAAAAAGTAAAAACAACTTTTTAATTTAGTGGTTCCACATATTTTATTTTAAATAGCATTTTGCTACGTAGCTTAATTAAACGTGGTTACGCGTATTCTTTGTTAAGTATGAACACTAAAACCTGATATTTTTAAGTTTTATGATAAAATAGCAGTGCCCGCGGCTCCGCTCGCGTGGACTTGAGTTACTACTATCGTCACTGCTTATTCTTTATGTTACCTAACGTAATAAAATATCTGCCATTATTTCCCCTTATCTCCCATTATTTCTCCTTATTTCCCATTATCTCTTCATAATTTCCATTATCTAGGCCTATCTCTGCTCATCTCCCATTATTTTCTCCTCATCTCCCAGTATTTCCCCTTATATTCCATTATCTCACCTTATCTCTCATTATCTAGGCTTATCTCGACTTATCTCGCAATATTTCTCCTTAGCTCCCATTATTTCTCCTTATCTCACCATAATTCCCATTATCTAGTTTTATCTCTGCTCATCTCCCATTATTTCTCCTTATCTTAAATTATTTATACTTATCTCCCATTATCTCACCTTATCTCCCATTATCTAGGCTTAATCGAATTATATAGAACATATGTATAAATTTATTAAAACTCTTAAATCGGATAAGTGGTTCTCCAGTGATAAGCGCACTAACGGACAGACAGACAGGCAGACAGAGAGACGTTGCATTTTATATATATTATAGAAATAAATTTATATTATTATATAACCTGGCCAAAGAATATATGTATGAATTTAAAAAAGACACGTAAATTGGATAAGTGGTTTTCGCGTGATAAACGCACTAATGGACAGACAGACAGACAGAGAGACATTGCATTTTATATATTATAGATTATAGATATTCTCTGCTACATAATATAGTCCCATATTTGAGCTGTGTATTGCAAGAGAACGCGCTAGCGACAAACTTTTTTCCGACTTCATTCACTATTTTACGTCACTGCTCATTCCTTTTGCTACCTATTGTATTAAAATATAGCCTATAATCTGGCCAGAGAACATATGTTGTAACATTCATTTTTTCTTAGATTTTAAGACCATGTAATGTTACTGATTTTTCACTTTAAATTGTACTTCTTTTCATTTTTGTATCGGCGGTATATTAATCAGAAATTCCAAGCCGTTCGGTATATTAGTGTGCTGTGCGGGTTTGCGACCGAATCTCTCGATACGCCGGGATTGGTTAAATATTTGTATCCGCAGTTTTGGTTCCGGCGTAGCCATATTGCCGAGAGAGTGCCCACGGTTTATTTAAGAGTCCGGCGGACAAGAAGGGGGGCTAATTTCCACCGAGCCGCCAAGTAGGTTGTTTCGACCAAGCCGCCAAGTAGGCTAATTTTCCATCAAGCCGCAGCGAGGCTTACTTCGACCGAGCCGCAGTAAAGAGGCTCATAGCAACAATTATGAGAGCTAAGTAAAGCACAAGTTTTTTTCTAACGTAAAGCCGTAGTGGGCTCTAAGTGTTTCCTACAAAGTGTGAAATCGGTTGTGTTCCATCGAAGGCCTAGAAGCCGAAATAAAAACCGTAAGTTACCAGAACATTCATCAATAGACCTATTCCCGAAGTAGTGCCTTAATAGCAATTTGAACTGACAAAAAGTGAAGTGAAAATCACGATTCTTCGCTTTCGGGGGTAGTCAGGTTTTAGAATTTAAATGTCTGATTTAGGGACTCTAATGATAATAACTACCTGTTAGGCTAGAATTTTTTGTAGTCCTCAAAGACACAGAGGTTAGAACTTTTATTTTAAAATCATGAATAAATTTTCTTTTTGTTGATTAAAGCTAGTGTCTCACTGAATACCTATCTTACTTTTCAGGATAATGACGGCTGTACCAAACTGTTTTTTATTTTCAACAACCGTACACCCTTTCAGTATTTTTTCATTTTTTTAGCTGAAGTTAGATCCTTTCTATTTTAAAATGAATGGTGCCCAAAATTTGTACAGCTAAAGCTTTTTAAAAAAAATAGAAAATAATTCCAAAAAGACGTACAAAAATTATCTCTTACCCATATCTCTCTACCAAGGAAAACTGAGCTAGTGTTTGTTTAATTTCTTTAGTTCTTTTAAAATCATTAGTCACTCAATTCATTATCAGAAATTAAAGCGGGGCTGCAAGAAAATTGCGCTCAAGCGTGGGGACAAACAATTTTCCACAAGGTACAAAATGACGCCTCAAAAAGCGGGCAAGTTCACATGTTACAAAATGACGCAGTCTACGTGGGGCGCAATTAAAAATCACCTTTTCATAGGCTACAAAATGCGCTGTCAACGCGGGGCTTTTGGAATTTTATTTTTTAAAGGGTTCAGTGTACTAGCTTTCGAACAAAGTAAAAGCTCTAACTTTTCAGATATTTTTATTTCATAATATTTAATTAAACGAAACTACACTATAGCAATAAGACAAAAGCAGGAAATTTGTAGAATTATTTATTTCAATTTATCTGATGGTGGTATAGATATTTGAATTTTGTTAATTGACTCTAAGATAAGAGATTCCTACTTTTTTCTTAAAAGCTACTTTATAGTTCAGATTAGCAGATGTGCTGGTTTACTTTAATTTTTGCAGTGTTAGATTTATTTTGCGGAACCGAAGAAAAAAAACTGTACTTTTTTTTTCTCACCGATGTTTTGCATGAATATTAAAAATACTTTGCTGATACGAAACGATATTTGGAGATTTTTTTGTTGAAAATTCTTAACATATTTGGTAAAAAAGAATTTTAATACAAGGCGATACTTAGAAATTTTTTTTGAAATTGTCGAAGATTTTTTTTAATGTTTGGTAAAGAAGTTTACATATTTTAAGTGCCTTTACATATTTTTTATTTTGACTATTGGGAGCACAGGAGAAATATTTTCACGACTTTTTAAACAATTCTTTTAAATTGTATTCATTTATCATGGAAGCCTTCAATTTTAAAGTCAATCACCTACTGGAATATGAGTTAGACTATGAACTGAAAATCCGTCGTACTTTCTCAGAACGTCCGGTCGCGGATAAAAGAAAGATTCTAACGAGGATCTTAAGTAAAGAAATTAATGAGCCCGGAAAAACGATAAAAATAGGGGATGACACTCTGTCTTTTAAAGAAGAAACGGCTGGTATCGAAAAGAGTTTAAATTCTATCCAAAACTTAATCGATAGTTATGACGGCGATCCAAATGATTCACTTGTACACCGGGTTAAGTCACGTTTATCGCATGTAGCGGGTCGCGTACAAAGAATTCCCATGCCGGATGACGAAGAGGAAGCGTCGAAGTTTTCCAAATATGTTCAAGAAACAATAGCTACGTGTGTACTCATGGAAGCAAATCTTGCAGAAAAGATAGCTCCTGGTCATGAGTTACCACAGTTGCCTATTACAACCCCAGTCATAAACGTACCAGCTCCAATCGTGAATTGCGCAGCCAGAAATATTCCTGTCAGCGAATGGCAATTGAAATTTAATGGAGACTCAAAGAGACTCTATCCTTTTTTGGAGAGGCTGACTGAAATAGCTCAAGCTAGGAAAGTATCGGAAGATGAACTTTTCAGCTCTGCTGTTGAATTTTTCACTGGCGATGCCTTCATTTGGTTTAGAAGCATAAAATCAAGTGTCAGCGACTGGCATTCCTTGGTAGATAGGCTAAAGAAGGACTTCTTGCACTGTGATGATGATGAAGAATTGTGGTCGGAAATAAAGAGGAGGCGACAAAAGAAGAATGAGTCCACTGTGATTTTTATTGCCCACATGGAATCTTTATTTGGTAGGTTGTCCACCAAGCCTTTGGAAAGTACCAAAGTTAAATTTATACGGAGGAATATTCTGCCTAGCTTCGTCAATCGGTTAGCTCTACTAGATATTAATTCGGTAGCCGAACTCGCCGGGTTATGTAGAAAACTTGAAGAGTCAGATTATTTGTTGGAAAAGAGCAGACCAAAGGGCGAAACTAATATACATCAAGTAGAGTATAATCCAAATGGCCGAAGTGGAGTCTCGACAAATAAAGTTGGGAATTCAAATCGGAACTCTAGGAGTAACCGGAAAACGGGTAAAAGAAAAGATAGTGATTCTAAAATTAGCGACACTGCAGCTAAAGTGAATGACAAGTCGGTTTTACCTAAGGCAATTTCCACGTGTTGGAATTGCGAAGGTCCGAATCACACTTACCAAAGTTGTACAGCACCTAAGAGGGTATTTTGTTTCAAATGTGGAACAACTGGTGTGAGACTAGCATCATGCCCCAAATGTACAAAAAACGAGTAAGGACGGTATATTACCGAGGCGGATATACTAAGTCCAACAAAAAAGCCTCTAATCATTCGGCTAAGTCACAAGCTCACGTTCGCAGTAAAGCCCCTAATCCAAAACGTTCTAGAAACACGGATGGACAAAAATATTCCAATAGATCAGATTGGACTAAATGGTTACAAAAAGTTTCTGATTTTTTTAAGTCTAATAAAACTTCTCCTTCTCAAGTTAAAACTCCTGCTTCTCCAAATGGTCACATGTCTCCTTTATTCGTGCATAAATATTCAGATAACAGACCGCATATCAAGATAAATCTATTAGGTGCCCATTTCTCGGCTTTATTTGACTCTGGTGCAAATGCCTCCGTTGTAGGTCAGAATGGTATTAAAATTTTAAGTCGTTTAAGTATAAAAATATGCCATGTCAAAAATAGAAGTGTTACCACTGCAGATGGCAGCCGTCTAAAAGTTTTAGGTACGGTTGAGTTGCCGCTAGTCTGCAATGGTCATTGTTTAGTAATCTCTGCTCTAGTAGTACCTTCTCTATCACATACTTTGGTTTTAGGATGTGATTTTGCACAAAAATTCGGAATTTTAGTAAATTTTAAAGATAATTCGTGGTATCCACAGTCCCTAGAAGTCAATTCTCAAACAAGTTTTAAAGATTGTTATTCAGAAAGTTCTTTAGAAAACCTTTTCTCGCGTCTATGTACCCTAGATGATCTCTCGCGGACGGAACGCTTAAAGCAGAAAACGTAATAAGCTCTTTCAAAGAAATAAGTAGTAAAGATAGGTTAGGCCGAACGAATAAAATCACCATGTCTATAGATACGGCTGATGCCAGTCCTGTAAAGACAAGGCCCTTCGCCATGTCTCCGTATATGTCAAAAGTATTAAATAAGAGTTAGACGAAATGTTGAAACTCGGAGTGATTGAAGAATCAAACAGTCCTTGGTGTTCTCCAATCTTATTGGTGAAAAAGGCCGATGGACAGTATCGTCTATGCTTTGACGGAAGAAAGCTCAACGAGGTCAGCAAATTTGATAACTATCCATTACCGAACATCGACAGAATTTTGACATCACTCAGGAATGCTAAGTATGTATCTTCGATAGATCTTAGAAAGGCATTCTGGCAAATTCCTTTAGACAAATCCTCTAAGGAAAAGACCGCTTTTGCAGTAGTAGGCCGAGGTCTATTTCAGTTCGTCACTATGCCGTTTGGTCTAAAGAACGCTGCTCAAACTCAGCAACGTTTAGTGGACGCTATATTTGGTCCGAAATATGAGCCACATATTTTTACCTATCTCGATGATATTTTAGTAACATCGGAAGACTTCGAATCGCATATTCGCTTACTTAAAGAAGTAAAAAGATAAATTGAAAGAGGCCGGACTGACGATAAATTTGAGCAAATGTGATTTTTTCAAAACTTCTCTAAAGTTTTTAGGCTATATTGTAGGCTCAAATTCCTTGCGTACCGATCCGGATAAAGTAGCAAGCATGGTTAATTATGCGAGACCTACTAATACTACGGAAGTTAAGCGTTTCGTAGGAATGTGTTCATGGTACAGACGTTTTATCGAGAATTTTTCTACCTTGTTGTCGCCTATTAATGATCTTTTGAAAGGACGAAAAAAAGGACAATCGATAGATTGGACAAAGGCAGCCGAAGAATCTTTTATAAAGATTAAAGAGCTATTGGTTTCAGCTCCCATTTTATCCCAACCAGATTTTTCCCAACAGTTTTATATTTCTAGTGATGCTTCTAATACCGGTTTAGGGGGCGTCCTAACACAGAAAATCAATGGTGAGGAAAGAGTGATAGCGTATGCCAGTAGAACTTTATCAAAGGCTGAACGTAACTATTCGGTTGTTGAAAAAGAATGTTTAGCAGTACTCTTTAACATCGAAAAGTTTCGACCTTACATAGAAGGTGTTCCTTTCACGGTCATAACAGATCATTATAGTTTATTGTGGCTTAATTCTATTAAAAACCCTAGTGGCAAACTAGCGCGTTGGGCGATTAGGCTGAGACAACATACGTTTAATTTAATTCATAGAAAAGGAGTCCACAATGTTATTCCTGACGCTTTGTCAAGAATCCCAGATCATAAAGTGGACGAAAACAGTCTTAATGCAGAGATTGGCGTAAGAATTGATACAGTAGACATAGATCGTATAGATCCATGGTACGATAATTTACGGCAGCAAATTAAGGAATTTCCTCAAAATTTTCCGCAGTGGAAGGTGGAAAATGATTTCGTGTACAAGTTTATCCCAAACCAGTTGCCTTTAAAAGTTAATGTACCCGAGTGGAAAATACTAGTTCCTAAACCACAGAGAGAGGAAATTATAGACATGTGTCACACTCCTCCTACTTCTGGTCATTTTGGTTTTTATAAAACTCTTCACAGGGTTCAGGAACAGTATTATTGGCCAAAAATGCGTTTTGATATCTTAAAGTTTGTGAGGACTTGTGAAGTATGTGGAGCGCAGAAATCTCCAAATGCACTACCTATGGGACTGATGGGAAAAGAGAAAACGGTTAATTACCCTTTTCAAGTCATAGCAGCTGATCTAGTAGGCCCATTCCCACGTTCAAAAAAGGGAAATAAATGGCTTCTCGTGGTTTCTTGCTGGTTTACAAAGTATACCATGCTATTTCCTTTGAAAAGCTCTAAAGCTGGATATATAGAGAGAATTTTGGAAAATAATGTCTTTCTAATCCACGGTGTTCCATCGCTCTTGATATGCGATAACGGTACTCAGTTTACCTCTAAAAGTTTTAAGAGCCTAAGTGAAACTTGTGGTTTTAATATCCGTTTTAATCCCGTGTACTCTCCACAATGTAATTTTGTCGAACGTAATAACCGAACAATCGGGACCGCTTTAAGAAGTTACGTTGATTCACATGACACTTGGGATGGCAATATTTCCAAAATTCAACAAGCAATAAATACCGCAAGACACGAAGTAACAGGGTTCACACCGTCTTTCTTAGTTTACGGCAGACATATACCTCTATCTGGATCGTATTATAAAAATTTAGATTTGGATGTCAATGTTGACAGCGAAATAATTCCGGGTAACAGGGGTGCGTACGCCGAAAATTTGAAGGGTTTAAAAGATATTTTCACCGACGTGCGTAGTAGGATACATAAGGCTTATGAACGGAACAGTAAGTCTTACAACCTTAGAAAAAGGGATTTTTCCTTTAAGATAGGTGATCACGTTTGGCGAAAAAATAAAATTCTTTCCAGTGCAGCTGATAAATTCACATCTAAGTTGGTACCTAAGTATGTGCATTGCGTGATAAGAGAAAAAATTTCAGATTTAGTTTATGGCTTAGTTAATTTAGATGGGACTAAAATAGGACGATGGCATATTAAAGACTTAAAACCATTCAATGAACCTAACCCTAATGAAAGTTTGTCAGAAGAAGAATAATTTATATTTACATTATCTTAATTGCTTTACTTTATTTTTTTTGATGTTGCTCTGTAGAGGTGACGACCTCGTTTTTTTTGACTGTTATAAAAGTTGAGCAGAGAATAGCTTACTTTTGTTGTTTAATGCTAAGGTTTTGGGTATTGGCCATATCCAAACTTAGGTTGATTGTGGTTGATGTTTAGCATCGACTCAGCTGTTGCGAGCTTGCGAAAGAGTCACACTCAGGATATATCATAAGACTGGTATGTCGGTGGTCGCGGGATTTGATTTGCTTATGACCCCAAATAATATCCAGTTCTTGACACTTGGAAGCGAAATTTTGATTAGAGGCAATCCAAAGTGATCTTGAGTTTGGACAAGCGCAAGATGGAGCCGTGTGTGTATGATGTAGAGTCAAAAATTTTTAGAGCAATTTCAAAGTTTGTTACCCGAGTGGGTGTATTTCTATTACCTTAGTGGTATATGTTGGGTGCAATTAAGAGTAAATTGATTTTGGTTTATCCAGTAAGTCTAAGACTTGGATTATTTTGATTTAGATCTTCTTCTGAATTGACAAACTGAGGGTATACTTTATTCTTTTCAGAGCCGTTTAAAACGTTACCTTTGAGTCACTAATTTTTTTTAAAATTTTTTTGCATGGACTCATAGGCGTATGTTGAGTTTTTTCGGTTTACTATCAGATTGATAGGAAATTGAAGTCCTGCAGGAGAACTAAAGGCTGATCATTTACAGGAGATGAGAGCAGAGTAAGACAGTCGTTTCACAAAGAAATGATCAAAATCTGATACCGAGATGAGAACCTTGTCAAGAGTGGCTAAGCGCAGTGAAGGAAGATTCCTAACCGAATTTTTAGATTTCCAAGAGGTAATCTAGAAGTTTGGGCTGACAGAAAACGGTTATGCCTGATACCTGTAGCAGTTTCTTCTAGAGGCTATTGTCTAGGGAGACGATTAACACCATGATCGAATATTTTAGCTGTCAACGATGTTTTCTTCTTGTTTCTGATTAAGCTGGAAAAGCTCTTGTCGTCTTCAAAAGTTTTGTTGCGTTGCCACCGAAAAATTGAGAAATTTTTGCTTCATGTAGCTTTTTAAGCTCATTTTCGTTTTTTTGGAAATTTCCGTTAGAAGCTTGGTTAAGTCAACCTTGTAAACCTTTTAGGTTGTATCCCATGAGTTATCTGTTTTTACAGGCTGTGATGCACCGGGTGCTAACAGATGCCGTTACGACGTTTGGCAGGGAGTTAGTCTTCCTGAGGAACAGACTGATTGGAAGGGTAGTCTATGGGGGGTGAACGTTTGACCTTTGGGACCTTTAGGGGTTTTGTTACCCAATGGTTATTTCTATTTGAACCAAAGGAGAGCCTAGCTACTGTAGTCGACCTCAGCTCCAATTAGCCTATTAGTGGTGACAGGCTGTTGGCAGTAGTGTGTTTCGGAACACCCTATTGATTAAATTTTTTTGACTTATGGTGGTGTGGTAGACACCGTTTTAGTTTAGTGGATGCTATAATCTACTCCCTTTTGTTGGTGGACACCAGGGTCACCATTTCCGTATTTTATTGTCTCCACCTTTCAGTATATCGTGGTGAGGTGTTTGTCTCCTGTTATGTGGGATGGATTAAATGTCTTTTCGTTGTTGTTCTAGGGCGAGACCAGTACACGAGGGTTCTTCATGCAACTTGAAGAGGCGCAATGCTGGTTAAGTTTTATATCTCAGTGTAGCCACCCTGAAGAATGACGGAGGGCGTTTTTCTGGCTCATGTTTCTAGGCAGATTTGCCACTTTGGTGCGATGTGCCGAAGATTTGATTAGCTTTTGCTAAGAGCTTTCACCAAGCTCAGTATGGAGTTATCATAACCAAGAGTTTGGGATTTGAACTCCTGTATGCACTTCTGTATATATTTCTGTATATATTTCTGTATATATTTCTGTATATATTTCTGTATATATTTCAGTGTATGTTGGTTGCCTGAGGGCATGTGCTCAAAATGTGTGATTTTGAGTCGTTTTGCTTATGGACTCCTATATATAGGATTATGACTTTAGGGAGGTCCTATTTCGAGACTTGCTGTCTCATATAGTTATGTTGGGAATGTTTCCTTGAATGTTAGTTGCGCGCGGACTAATCATTCTGTTCTTTGTGAACATTGCTTTTTGAAGCAGGATCATTCAGTTTGGTGAATTTTAGCTTTTATAGCTATTCACTGTGTTTAGAGGGAATTTTAGCTTTTATAGCTATTCACTGTGCCTATAGTGACATTGTTAGCTTTTATAGCTGCTCACTATGTTAATGGCGAGATTGTTCTTTTAGAACGCAGACTTTGTGTAGTCGAGGACTACTTACAGAGTGTTTTCTTGGCGAGGAGCCGAGGTTTTTTTTCTTGGCGAGGAGCTGGCGATGTACCAGAATGTTTTCTTGGCGAGGAGCCGAGGTGTTTTCTGGCGATCAACCAGAGCGTTTTCCCTGGCGACTTTAGCATGTCTGGATGTCTTAGGACGTCGACATTGCGTTATAGAGTGCGATTATCTGGCGATCAACCAGAGCGTTTTCCCTGGCGATTTTAGCATGTCTAGATGTCTTAGGACGTCGACATTGCGCAATAGAGTGCGATTATTTTCTGATGCGACTAGTAGTGATACTAGATTTGGAATGTTCTCTTAGCGATGAGCTAGAGCATTGATAGCGATTTTTCCCGAGCGTTTGTCTGGATATTTATCCAGATATTTTTTTTTTGGCCTTGTGCTAAATGGTCTGACAAGACTTTTTCCTTTTAGTGTTAGTATTTGCACTAGAATCAGTTTTTTATTTTTTTCTTTATTCAAGAATTTTTCTAAATTTCTTTTGCTGAAATAGAAAATTTTCTGACAATCCTTAAACTATTTTAAGGGGGGTGTTCATATTTTGTTTCAGTTCACTTTTTTTTGATTTAGACAAGAGTCTAGACAAAGATATAATTTTTTTTTGTTTTGGTAACAATAATAGAGCTGATTCTTTTATATAAGAAGACCGCGATTGTTACTTTGGAACGGGTATTTCTTATGTTCATGCAAGGATTTTTATTTACTTTTTGATGTACTTAACCTTAGTGCTTAATTAAGTTAAGTCTAGTTATAAGATTCTTGTGTACATGCAAAGATTTTCATTTGGTTTTCATTGTACTTAATATTAGTGCTTAATTGAATTAAGTCTAGTAGTAAGGTCCGAAGTTTGTAATTTTGTTTTAAGTTCTGACCTTAGTAGTAAGTGATAGTGTACCACTTTGTACCTTTTCATAAGTAGCCTTAGTTTAATAGACTAGTGTAGTCTATTTCCTTTTGGAAGGGGGTAAATGTAACATTCATTTTTTCTTAGATTTTAAGACCATGTAATGTTACTGATTTTTCACTTTAAATTGTACTTCTTTTCATTTTTGTATCGGGCGGTATATTAATCAGAAATTCCAAGCCGTTCGGTATATTAGTGTGCTGTGCGGGTTGCGACCGAATCTCTCGATACGCCGGGATTGGTTAAATATTTGTATCCGCAGTTTTGGTTCCGGCGTAGCCATATTGCCGAGAGAGTGCCCACGGTTTATTTAAGAGTCCGGCGGACAGGAAGGGGGGCTAATTTCCACCGAGCCGCCAAGTAGGTTGTTTCGACCAAGCCGCAAGTAGGCTAATTTTCCATCAAGCCGCAGCGAGGCTTACTTCGACCGAGCCGCAGTAGAGGCTCATAGCAACAATTATGAGAGCTAAGTAAAGCACAAGTTTTTTTCTAACGTAAAGCCGTAGTGGGCTCTAAGTGTTTCCTACAAAGTGTGAAATCGGTTGTGTTCCATCGAAGGCCTAGAAGCCGAAATAAAAACCGTAAGTTACCAGAACATTCCTCAATAGACCTATTCCCGAAGTAGTGCCTTAATAGCAATTTGAACTGACAAAAAGTGAAGTGAAAATCACGATTCTTCGCTTTCGGGGGTAGTCAGGTTTTAGAATTTAAATGTCTGATTTAGGGACTCTAATGATAATAACTACCTGTTAGGCTAGAATTTTTTGTAATCCTCAAAGACACAGAGGTTAGAACTTTTATTTTAAAATCATGAATAAATTTTCTTTTTGTTGATTAAAGCTAGTGTCTCACTGAATACCTATCTTACTTTTCAGGATAATGACGGCTGTACCAAACTGTTTTTTATTTTCAACAACCGTACACCCTTTCAGTATTTTTTCATTTTTTTAGCTGAAGTTAGATCCTTTCTATTTTAAAATGAATGGTGCCCAAAATTTGTACAGCTAAAGCTTTTTTAAAAAAAATAGAAAATAATTCCAAAAAGACGTACAAAAATTATCTCTTACCCATATCTCTCTACCAAGGAAAACTGAGCTAGTGTTTGTTTAATTTCTTTAGTTCTTTTAAAATCATTAGTCACTCAATTCATTATCAGAAATTAAAGCTGGGCTGCAAGAAATTGCGCTCAAGCGTGGGACAAACAACTTTCCACAGGGTACAACAGTGACGCCTCAAAAAGCGGGCAAGTTCACATGTTACAAAATGACGCAGTCTACGTGGGGCGCAATTAAACACCTTTTCATAGGCTACAATGTATGTTTTTAAAAAAAAAAAGTATGTAAATCGGATAAGTGGTTCTCCAGTGATAAGCGCACTAACGGACAGACAGACGGGCAGACAGACAGAGATACGTTGCATTTTATATATATTTATAGATGTAATAAAATATATATCTATAACCTGGTCAGAGAACATATGTATGAATCTAAAAAATTACGTAAATCGGATAAGTGATTCTCGAGGGATAAGCGCACTAACGGACGGACAGACAGACAGAGAGACGTTGCATTTTATATATATTATAGATATATATTATTATTATTATATAACCTGGCCAAAGAATATATGTATGAATTTAAAAAAAGACACGTAAATCGGATAAGTGATTCTCGCGTGATAAACGCACTAATGGACAGACAGACAGACAGAGAGACATTGCATTATATATATGTATATATATATATATATATATATATATATATATATATATATATATTATATATATATATATTATAGATTATAGAATATAGATATTCTCTGCTACATAATATTGTTCCATATTTAATGGTTTAGGCTGTGTATTGCAAAGGAACGCGCTAGCGCCAAACTTTTTTCCGACTTGATTCCCTATTATAGTCACTGCTTATTCCTTATGCTACCTATCGTAATAAAATATAGCCTATAACCTGGCCGGAGAACATATGTATGTTTTAAAAAAAAAAGTACGTAAATCGGATAAGTGGTCCTCCAGTGATAAGCGCACTAACGGACAGACAGACAGACAGACAGAGAGACGTTGACACACACACGACGAGACATCTATATATATTATAGATGTGGATTCAGAACATTCAAAGATGTCCGAAATGATAATTTTATCCCATAATTTTAATGAATGTACAGTTTTGCATTATTTATTAAAATGTATTTTTTTCAATTTAATAGTTTTCTGGCAACTTTTAAGTATGTTTTCTGAAAAAAGCCTTAGAGTGGATGCATTCTTTTGTGATTTTTTTTTGGACTCAGCATAAAAAAATACTTAAGAAAACATGTGTCTTACTTAAAAAAGACAGAATTTTTTTGTATACCTGTGTAATCTGTAAGTTTTGAAAGGGGATATGTTTCGTTGGGATTTTTTTTTTTGCTCTATCACACATAACTGACGTAAAGGTAGCGCTCAGAGTTGAACCGGGGCATGTACTGAAGACAGCAATGGAAGAATTTTGTTGAAAAGAAGTTTAGTTGAGAGTTGAAAGAAGACATGTGGTTCACATGTGATGTTTTTTCAATTTGTCAAAATTTGTGTTTTGGACCAAGCCCTCTTTCAAAAATGGCCGATTGAATTATAATAAGTGCTGCTTTTATTAAATTTTAGAATAAATTAGTCTTGTCAAAAAAGTAAATTTATACAAATTCTCGCCACACAAAATAATAATTACCCAAAGTTGCAACGAAGCAGCTTGTAATAATGGCTGTTGCTTTACAGTGCAGAAGAAACGTGGTTGAATTAAAAAGTTAATAAAAGAAAATATTGAATTAGTTTCCGTAATGGTTGTAAGTTGTAATCAGTTTTTACTTATTTGAATTATCTCCTTTGAAACTTGTTATCACGGATAGAGTAAAGTAAATTTGTAGTGTTGGAAATAAACTTAGTTAATAATCAAAAGTAACTATATATATTATGCTCTCTAATTTAGGGCACTATATTAAGCAGGTTATAAGATGTCTTAAGATAAATTAATTTGTCAAATAGAACCTACATAAGAAATTAATATTAAGGTACAAATACCTGCTTTTGAAAATTTTGAGTGCGGACCTTAATTCCAAGGAACAACATCACCAACTATTCCAATAGTTCAATACAGTATGTTGTCTTCAGACGACGTATCACGAAATGTTTTTTAATGATGCTAGATAACAAAAAAAAAAGCTTCAAGCGCTGATAGAATACCTGCCGTAGTACTCAACAAATGCTCAAGTGAACAAACATCAGTTTTCTGTAGACTTTTCAACCTATCCTATGCGCTACAGTTCAGCCCATATCCAAAATATGCAAGAAGGGCTTGCCAAACAACTACCGACCAGTCGCCCAACTTTCAATAATATCGATACTTATGGAAAAGGCTTACCGTCAGCATTTTCTACAATTTTTTGAAGGATTCAGTATTACTTTGGGAACATCAGTGTGGCTTTTGTAAACAGAGATTAATAGGAGACCTTTTAGCTTATGTGACGGATATTTGGAACAACGTATTTGAACACTTTGGAGAGCCTCGAACGGCTACTCTTGATATATCCAAGGCATTTAATTGTGTTTGGCATGACGCGTTATTGGCTATGCTACGCTCTTATGGTAAATCTGAAAAGTTTAGTTTATGTCTCTCGTGTTTTCTCAGAGAGCGTTCTTTACGAGTAGCAGTTGACGAATCTCTTTCTTATACCTTCACCTTCACCGCCAGTGGGCCTCAAGTCTCCATACTTGGTCTCCTACTCTCTTTTACATAAATGATCTGCTAAAAAGGACCAGGGATGCAATCTACAGCTTTATAGATGACAGTACACGTATTTCTTCATTTACTTTGGACGCTCTAACATCGGCTATCCGCAGACAGCAGGAAGTTGTTCAACTTAACAAGGACCTTGAGAAATTCTATATTGGAGTGAGAGTAACCAAGTAGACTTTAACGCTACAAAAATCCCGGCGGCAGTTTTTTCTAAAAAAGTTAACGTTGTTAAATCGGACATAGTTATGTCGGGACACTCCATTCCTCTAGCATCGTCACTTAATTTGCTGGGCATTAATTTGGAAGCAAATATGTCTTGGCACGAACATGTTGCAGGCATAGCAAAGAGAGCTTCTCACTAACTGGGAATAATATTTCGAACTAAATAGCTTTACACTCCTCAACAAATGTTAATTCTGTACAAAGCTCAAATTCGACCAACGATGGAATACTAGTAACATGTTTTTCTCCCAAATATACACTGAATTTATTGGATTGTATTCAGAATAGAGCTGTTCGCTTGATTGGAGACCCAGAAATCACCAGCAATCTTGATTCTTTGGAACATCGAAGAAGAGTTGGCGACAGAGCGGTGCATGCTAAGAATACACATCTAACTATATTTCATACCTGTATGAGACTCAGCTTGTCACTCCGCCTACAATCCTTTTCAAGCAATCTTTTATATGGAGAACCTCATCCCTTTGCAATGATTTGAACAGGACTGTGTTTTCCACTGAGTAGAATTTACGCCGATTCAACACCAGCGTTAATCGCTTTTTTCGCACACGCGTCGCTTCTATCACACTTTAAGTGTTTCCCTGAAGGATGTATGCTATTCCCATATATAAAAAAATGATTAGTAATCATCTTATTACCTAGTGATTTTATAGACTCTACTATAAATAAATAATAGATTTTCAATTGGCTTCGATTTTTACAGGTCATTGAAGTTCTCGAATTGGCTTCAAATTTGTCCTGTTTCAATGTCCGCAATTATTTCTTTAACAGAATTGTTGTTAAGTTACTGCATAATTGAAGCCGGTGCTCAAGATAGTATTTCAGCTGCTTAAAATTGTTGTTAAAACATATCAAAAGTTTGTATATGGTCGTCGTCGTATTCAATTTTTCAGGCTTGATATTTTGGTTAGTTTCCGTGCTCCATTAGGTCAAACGTTCTGTACCATTACTGCTTACTGCTACTAAGGTTGAGATGGAGTCTCTAAAGTTTTTGTTGTTTGTCACTAATTTTGTTGTTTTTTTTTTCTGCAGAGCCTTGGCCAGTAAGACTTATTTTTTCTTTGTTTTTGTGTGTTTGGAAACTCTCCTCAATAGAGTAGTAGGATATTAATTTGTAGTGATTTTTAAGGTCACAAAACTCCCCTTCCGTACAAAAACAAGCCTTATTTTGCAAAGCAAGTATTGTTCTACTAAAGAAACAAATGAAATGGCCAAGACAACAAATTTGTGACATAGAGCAGAAACTTTACCCACTCCATCTTAATCTCAGCAACAAAATCTACTATATAATCTGGATATGTTCAGAATTCTTGTCAAATTGAAGCACGTAGATCGTCCGGAATATCACGTCTGAAGGCTATAACTACAGAAAATATAGCTATCTCTACGGAAAGAAAAACACGTGAAACAAAAATAGTCACCGTAAAACGAAGCCAGCTGGCTACCACCGGTAAGTTAAAATGTGCCTCGTCGAGTTTCTACGAGATGCTGCGCATGCTTTCCCTATTATTGTTACATAACTTCTACTTATGCGGCAGTTCTGAAGAGATGCTACTAACTAAACATGACCTCGATACGCGCCGGTGGTGCCATCTCTCGGACTTTGCACCTTTGCACGGACTTTTCAAACCAGCCTCGTATATATATATATATATATATATATATATATATATATATATATATATATACATATATACATATATATATATATATATATATATATATATATATATATATATATATATATATATATATATATATATGTATATATATATATATATATATATATATATATATATATATATATATATATATATATATATATATATATGTTTGTTAGTTAATTTACATCGTGCTCCAGAAGAAGACACAGTGTGTCGAAACAATTGTCAGCAATAATATAATAAACATAAATGGTGATCTTAAACAGTTGTTTTAAATTTTTATTCCTAGTTAGAAGAATTATACCTATATGCTCTGTAACTTGAGGAAGCTTTCTCTCAAAAATAATGTTTGGAAAGCCTATATTATATAAAGATATAAATAAAAAGCTGTGCTGATGTCATAGGTTCACAGCTATATCTTTTGTTAAGTCTTTGTAAAGTTTGGACTTAAAACCTGGTTTCGTGATGTATCGTATTTTGGCCAGCTTTAAAATCATCATTATATGTCTATACAATTAAAAGTGTTATTGTTCTAAAAGCAAATACGTTTTCATTTTGAAGGAATATTTCTTGAAACATTTGATTTGCTTATCACTGTCTTTATTGATTTCTAAGCTAGGCAAAGTCTCTTTCTTATAATTTTGAAAGTATAAATATATAATTTCTAATACTAAATGTAAATTTATTCTATCTTAACCTAAGTTCTTACAATAGAAATCCTATATTAACTTAACCTAGGAAATTTGTGTGTTTTTAGTATATACATGAAGTTTCTTAAAGCTAGGACTTAGAACTAAGACTAAAACTACCTTAGACTAAGTCTTACGCTAACTTAAACTAGAAAGTAAATTAAGACTTAAATTAGGACTAGAGCAGCAGCGGGTCAGACGGTCTAGGGAATTGGCGGCTAGCTTGAGGAGGGAGTCGGAAGGCGTCCCCGATGCACGGGTTGTGGTGCTGGGACGCCTTCTCGAGGAACTTCTGTTGAGTTTTGCCTCATGTGTGCCTTTACGGTAGGCACACCGAGGTCCCTTTGAATTTGACGGTTCCTCATGAACCACGGGGCTCCCGTGATCATCCTCACGGCCTTGTTCTGCACTGCTTGAAGCTGAGCTCTCCTTGTTTTGGAGAGCTGGCACCAGGTGGGACAGGCATACGTGAGGCCTGCCTTCACGATGGAGTTGTAAACTAGAAGCTTGGTCCGGGGGAGCAACTTACTGGAGCGGTTCAGAATGGGGTAGAGTTTCCCCAGTAGTTCTTTCGCCTTCTTGATCGCAGTGCAGACCTGGTCCTTCCAGACGAGTTCTCGGTCGAAATAGACTCCCAGGTATTTTGATGGTCTTGGTCCATTGGATACGGGAGCCTTGCAGTTAAAGATGTCCACGAGAAGTGACGCTGCCCTTGGAGAAGACGATGGCTTGAGTTTTGGCGGGGTTGAGTTTGATTCTCCAGCTGTCAAACCAAGAATCCAGGATGTCGAGGTGGCGCTGAAGTCTGCTGCTGATGAGGCGGCTACTTCTGGAGTGGGTGATAATGTCGGTGTCATCAGCATAAAGGAGGAGGTTGGTCTGTTCCGATTTGGGAATGTCGGCTGTGAAAATGTTAAAGAGGTGGGGGGGAGGACGGAGCCTTGTGGGCCTCCGGCTCTGATGGCCGTGACTTCGAAAATGGTCGTTTCGACTCTGACTTGAAAGGTTCTGCCAGAGACGAAGGACTGAATGAGTTTTGTTATGACAGGGGGATAGTCGTGTCGAATCAGAACGAGGCCTTCGTGCCAGACTCGGTCAAAGGCCTTTGATACGTCGAGAAACACAGCTCCACCTTTCTGGTGTTTGTTGAAGCTGTTAGAAATGGTTTGGGCGAGAACAGTGGTGTGATGAGTGGTGCCATGAAGAGGTTGGAAACCGAATTGTTCGTCAGGCAAAACACGTAGTGCTGTGGACTTTGCTCTGATGATTTCGAGGATGACTTTTTCAGCTATCTTGCCTAGTCCGGGAAGTAGGCTGATCGGGCGGTAGCTGTTTGCCTCGTGGGAGGGAGAGTCTGGTTTTTTTGATCATAGTGACCTCAGCTTTTTTCCGGTAGGGAAGAAACTGGCTGAGTCTCAGTATGCTGTTAATGATGATGGTAGTTTCGGAGATCTGTTTTTTGGGGAGTTTCTTGAGGGCTTTGTTTGTGATTTTGTCATGACCTGGGGCTTTAAGGATGGAAGTAAGGTGGATGATCTCATTAACAGCGGAAGGGGTTGTGAAGTATGTGTTGCGAGGAGGTTGGGTGAAATTGAAACTACGTATGGTAGTAGCGACTCTAAGATCAAGGGCTGGATCAGGATGAGCGGGAGGGTTGGAAGAAAACTGATCCTCTAGCAGGTCGGCCAGAAGGTCAGCCTTCTCCTGGGTTGAGGAGGCTGTGGTGCCGGCGTGGGTGAGTGCGGGGATGGATTTTGGCTCGTCATTTTTCAAAGGGAGTAATCCTGGTTGGAGAGGGATTCGACTTTGGACTCCTATCTGCTGCTGTGGTATTGATTTGCTGATTATTTTTTAAGTAATAAACTTTAATTGTTGTTATATAAATATCAGTTGTGAAAATTTATAACAAAGTAATCGAAACACTTTGTATTAAGAAACGAATTGAGCAATAAAGCTTCGGAAGTTCAAAATGCCACCTTAAAATCATTGCGATAATAACATAAAGTTTATTTACAAAATGCTATAAAACCAGAGTGGCTAACATACTGGAAATTGCAGAAAGACGTTTAAAGTAAATAGGTTTTCGTTTTGATGTTGGTTTAGAAAATAATGTTTCTTAAGAAAACTACGTTAACTCGTGATTTGCTGGGGATTTTAAAAATATTTTTGTACATTTATTGAGAAAATGATAACTATTGGTTTTTTTATTTGATCTATACTATATTGACTACAGTTAGTCTTTGGGAATATTTTTTTTAGATTATATCGATATGTCATTATCTGACAATAAAATTAAAACGGTTCGCATTGCCTGAAGTTTTACTTGTTGGAAAATATGGTAGCATAGTATTCTTTCAGACCGATAGTATCATAAAATGTATCTTATCGGTCGATAAAAAAATTAAGGTTTTTAGTAAATTAATTTAGTCAAGATTTATTATTTAGCTTTCATGATCTTATTTAGTTGAAAAATCGTTCTTCTTGAAATTAGATCGTGTAAATTTAGAATAACTTTCCGATGCTTCGCTTTCGATTGTATAAGCAATGATCGAGGACCTTTACTCGAGTAAGGATCCCTGAAGATACCTGATGCAATCATAGGTAAAACGCTGGCAAGTAACTTCAGATTCAAACGGTCTAATCCCAAGAACTACAACTTTATGACAATAAATAAGAAAAATGGTTTAATTCCTTAACAATGCTAACAAAGAAATACCAATAATACTTTTGAAAAACTTAAATGAAGAAACATTTACTGAGGTTGGTCTCAATTGACCTTATCATCTGGACAAACAATATTCCTGAAGAAGTTAAATTTCTTACCTGTCAATGGCTTTTTTTCTCTTATAGTCTGATTATCTGCGTCGTGTACTGCCGTCCTTAAACATTTTTTTTTTTCGTAATGAATACTGATCCTTTTTAGTACCATAATACATATTAGTAAAAACTAAAGTAAACGATAGGAAAACGCTTAAAATTTATTGACAACTTGCATGTAACCAGGATTAAACTTCAAATCTTACGAAGAACCAGAAAGAAAAGAATAGAACAATAATGAGCCACTGTCTGAAATTTTGCACTGTTTGGAAGAAGTGAAAATCACATTCTTATTTTAAAGCTCCAAAAGACCTTTTTGAAACTGATAAATCCACATCTTCACAATAAATTGCTTATGCACTTATGAAATTCCAAACCAAAACAACGTAGCACTTTCTGCATTCGTGAGAACCGTAACTCTAATTACCACATCAGAAAAACGAATTAAAGTATTTCCCTTTATCAAACATGCTTGGTATTTTGAAACGTACTAGATCACTATCTTTTTGACGTCTCTGTACCAGTCCACAGTAAGATTTGAGTATTTAGTACTTTTTCATTTACAGATGCAATTACCTCTTAATTCCATGCCTTGTAAAAATGGAATCCGTTTTTTAATTCCACTGACGGTGTTTTGTTGTTTCCGCAATTATTTATATTCAGTTGCTGTTAGAAAAACATGAACAGCTAATCTAATCTTTTCGGAAATTAGTGAAAAGAAATCTTTCGCTGCACATTTCATTCATCTTAGCAAATAAAAAAGACACAATTTCCTAACACTTTTCCGTTATGAAGTTGAATTGCAAAAGGAAAATTTTAGCTGGTAAATTAGGAGGCAATCTCCAGAGATATTATCTAAATTTCGCTGACTTATAAGATTATTTTAATGTCTTAGACCCCAAAAATATTACATAGATCCTTAACAAATAATATAAATATATAAGCCTCCAAATACTTGCCTGATGGAAAGTATTTAGCGGTTTTGAGAGAACTAGAGCCGCCTACGCTCACCTGTAAAATAAATGACGATAATACAAGAAATATTGTATTAGAAAGTCTGTTCGATATTTAGAAGTTTATTAAACGTTCTTAACGTAACAATATTTCAGTAAATACCTACTGCCATTTAATTTGTTTGTTTCATATCTATGGTTTAAGAGTATTTTAGTCTACACTAAATTCAACCTGTGTATATGTATGTTAGATAATAAATAAAGAACGTATAAACAAATGGCGATGTAGTTTTTTTCTCGTTTACGTAGATCATGTCGTCTAGTGTTTCATTATATTTCCAAAGTTCCATTTTTGTATTTTTAGTGTTCTGTATGGCACATTTATGGGATTCCTTCGGTGTCTATCAATCTATCTATCTGTCTGTTTGTCACACCCGATTTTCTCCGAAACTATTTAAGAGAGTCTTGTCATTTTGAAAGTAAAATTTTGTCCTAAGGACATCCAGTGGGATGTCAAATGAAAGCTTGTGAAAACGCCAGTTCAAAAATATATATGATATAACACTCGCGCTAACTTTCCTTTATATTATTTAAAAAAGGCGAAAAATCGCTGTCTCCCTACCCTATGTCCAAGGGTAATGATCCAAAAATTTCGAAAAAATTCGTCACAAAGTGTAGATTGAGCGAAAATTATCAGGGGTGCATTACGTTTGATAATTTATTTGATATATAAGAAAAAAAAGTATGGTGGAAATTTTTTTCGTAGAAAGTTGTGAATTTAACCGGGACCGGGAAATATCAATACGTATTAGGTGTGATCAGCAAGATACACATATACTTTTTAGTACACTACTGCTTTAAGCATATAGTCAATCAAAGATTAAATAAATTTTCATGATGAATGGTTACCAACGGATAGGTAACGAGACAAATAATTTTATTTTATTCGTTTATAATTGAACAAATATTTTAGGTAGTAAATATTTGTTTTAAAACTTTTACTAAAAAGATATCTCGCTTTTCATATATTCTGGGTAATTCATGTATTGAAGGTGAACGTGGGACTGAATTTTATAGAATATGTTAGTAATCACGGTACTGAATGCTAGTTGTGCAAATCCGACTTGCACTTGGCCGGTTTTTTATTTTAAATTTTACTATATAAACATTTTTTTCGTTTACATAAGACGTAACGTCAGAAACTCGAGTCCTCTAACACAGCTAGGTCAGGCAGATTTAAATTTAAAACTTTTTAGAGAATATAGTTTACTGTGATTTTACACATTGTAGTAGGTACAAATATTTACCAAGATTGAGTGTTCACTACTTCACAAATAAGTGAGAACTTTGATGCCCAAAGTTAGTTAAACTTCATATATTTTGATGTATTTTTTATATTTATTACTACTATTTCAACGAAATTTTATCGCGAAGTTGTAGTAAATGCTGGATTAACATTATATGTTACTTTTTATTTATAAAGAGTAGTTAAAAAAACGGAATTTATTTTTTCCTTTATTAAACAGTGAAAGAGTTTTTGAACCATGCTCATAAAGGATTTAAGCCCATCATAATTTTTACGCGGGACATATCACGAACACAAGTAGAAAATACACCGTATACTGTATGCAGTCGTTATGGCTCGTTACAAAAATTATAAAGAAAAAAATGAAAGCCGGACTTGTGCAATTAGTGCTCCGTACGGTGATTGCTTTTAAACTAAAATAAAATCCTTATTTAGCCTAAGTTATATCAGGTTCCTGATATAATATATACATATATAAAATGCAACGTCTCTCTGTCTGTCTGTCTGCCTATCCGTTAGTGCGTTTATCACTGGAGAACCACTTATCCGATTTACGTGCTTTTTTTAATAACATACATATGTTCTCTGGCCAGGTTATAGGCTATATTTTATAACGTTAGGTAACATGAGGAATAAGCAGTGACGATAATCGTGATTCAAATCGGAAAAAAGTTTGCCGCTAGCGCGTTGTCTGGCAATACACTGCCTAAACTACTAAATATCGAACAATATCATGTAGTAAAGGATATCCATAATATATATAAAATGCAACGTCTCTCTGTCTGTTTGTCCGTTTTTGCGCTTATCACTGGAGAACTACTTATCCGATTTACGTGTTTTTTTTTTAAACATGCTAAACCATTAAATATGGAACAATATGATGTAGCAAAGAATATCTATAATATATATAAAATGCAACGTTTCTCTCTGTCTGTCTGTCCGTTAATGCGCTTATCACTGGAGAACCACTTATCCGATTTACGTGATTTTTTTTTTAAATATACATACGTTCTCTGGCCAGGTTATAGGATATATTTTATTTCGTTAGGTGACATAAGGAATAAGCAGTGACGATAATAGTGAATCAAGTCGGAGAAAAGCTTGCCGCTAGCGCGTTCTCTTGCAATACACTGCCTAAAGCATTAAATATGGAACAATATCATGTAGCAAAGAATATAATATATATAAAGTGCAACGTGTCTATGTCTATCTGTCGGTCCGTTACTTCGCTTATCACTCGAGAACCACTTATCCGATTTACGTGATAATGGGAGATAAGGTGAGATAATGGGAGATAAGGTGAGATAATGGAAGATAAGGGGAAATAAAGGGAGATAAGGAGAAATAATGGGAGATAAGCAGAGATAAGTCTAGATAATGGAAATTAAGTAGAGATAATGGGAGATAAGCAGAAATAATGGGAGATAAGGGGAAATAATGGCAGATATTTTATTACGTTAGGTAACATAAGGAATAAGCAGTGACGATAGTAGTGAATCAAGCCCCGCGAGCGGAGCCGCGGGCACTGCTAGTATATATATATATATATATATATATATATATATATATATATATATATATATATATATATATATATATATATATATATATATATATATATATATATATATATATATATATATATATATATATATATATATTATATATATATATAGAAGATCCAATATGTATTTTTACTTTTTTTCTTAACCAATAATGTGTAATAGTTGTAACATCTTAGCTACCTAATAGCCAATAAATCAATCTAACTCAATCTAGAATAGACTAATAAAGGTGTAAAACAAATATTTACTCCCTAAATAAAACCTTCACTATTTTGACGGTCAAATAGTTTTTTTTATACCAGATAAATTTTCGAACTTAATGCACTCGTGATAATTTTCGCTTAACCTACACTGTATGGAGACTATTGAAAAATTTTTTTAACAGTACTTTTCTAGATAGGGTGGGTGGATAGGGCATTTTGGCTACTTTTTTTTTAAAATAATACAAATAATACAGAAAAGTGTGCGCAAGTATTATATCATATATATTTTTGAACTAGTGTTTGGTTTGGTAATTTTTTTTCACTTTCGATTTCACCTTCCAAATCTAATCTCTTAAATTAAAATTTAACTTCTAAAACTACACGGCCATCGATTCCTACATTTTTGCCAAATTTCAACTTTCTATGTTAAATAGTTGCGGGGGAAAATCTGGTGCGACAGACAGACCGACGAACAGATGGACAGACAGACACCGAAAAGTCCCAAAAGTGTTTCGTACGGAACACTAAAAAAAAGTTGCACATATCTATATATTATTATAATTTTTTATAATGGTACGTAATACTTGCATTATAAATTGTATAAATAAGTTTAATATCAAGCTAAGTGCATTACACTTCGCATTCACTCGATGAAGGAATTTATGGACTGTGCTGTTACAAGTTGATTTGGTGGTGGCGATTTAAAATATTTAAACACACATACACATTTATATCTTAAGAAAGTAAATATTTTATTGCTTACTTATGAAGTTACGAGTGATGAGACTGTACTTCAAAGACATTATTTCCTATGTTACTTGTCAGATTAAGGTTAGTTGTCTATATTTATATCTCACTAAATTTGTTATTAGTATTCCGTACGGAACACTTATAAGATCACTTCAGTGTCTGCCTGTCTGTTTGTCTGTTCGTCTGCCTGTCCGTCTGTCACCTCCGATTTTCTCCGAAACTAATTGACATAGAAAGATAACATTTTGCACTAATATAGGAACTGATGGCCTCATGCAAGCCGTGTAGTTTCGAAAGTTAAATTTTGACTTAGAGGGTTAGTTCTTGGAGGTGAAATCGGAAGTGAAAAAATCGAGTGGAGTGTCAAATGAAAGCTTGTAAAAACACGAGTTCAAAAATATATATAATGTAATACTTGCGCACAGTTTTCTTTGTATTATCTTTAAAAAATTTGGAACAATCGCTGTTGCTCCCCTTATCTCGAAAAGTACTAATCAAGAAATTTTGAAAAAAATCTAGAATATTTCCCACAGGATGTAGAATAAACGAAAATTATCATGAGTGCCTTACCTTTAATAATTTATCTGGTATATAAAAAAAAAACAAAAATTCCAGTGTCAGTTTTCAGTAAAGATCGGAAAAAAAACTTTGTTGAAAAACTCATTTGGGTCATTGATCATTTTGTACCTCCGAAATAAAAAATTTTATTTTAAAAGCAACCAACGTACGGAACACTAACTGCGCAAGTCCGACTTGCATTTGACCGGTTATTTTTCTTACTTTAGGACAGACAGTTTAAAAATTTGAAATCAGTTTCTGTTGAGCACGAATATTATAGAAACAGATAAGTTTTATATAAGTTTGGGACTATTTTTCGTATAGAATTTATGTTAATAAAGAAATATTAGAATACCTGATAAAATGTAATTTACATTTGGTAAATATCAAACATTCTATTGAATAATGGAATTTTACTTAAATATATGAATTGCAATATTTTATATTTTATATATATATATATATATATATATATATATATATATATATATATATATATATATATATATATATATATATATATGTATATAATTTGGATTGAATTCTTTCTTGAACCTTGGAATAATGAATATATATATATATATATATATATATATATATATATATATATATATATATATATATATATTTGTTTTAAGGATAGAGAAAGTACATCACGTTCTAGTTAGAAGTTTATTGAAAACGTTTCGCCTAATTTGTAGGCTTCTTCAATTCATATGTGTGGGTTGAAACGAAGGCACACTTAAATTCTTTAAAAGGTATTACTAAGACGGTTACATTTTTAAACAGTTTAAAAAATGTAACCGTCTTAGTAATACCTTTTAAAGTATGTTAAGTGTGCCTTCGTTTCAACCCACACATATGAACTGAAGAAACCTACAAATTAGGTGAAACGTTTTCAATAAACTTCTAACTAGAACGTGATGTAATTTCTCTGTCCTTAAAACAAATGAACCATAAAGCCCAAGAAAAAATAAATAAAAATATATATATATATATATATATATATATATATATATGTATATATATATATATATATATATATATATATATATATATATATATATATATATATCATAATATATATAAAATGCAACGTCTCTCTGTCTGTCTGTCTGTCTGTCTGTCTGTCCGTTAGTGCGCTTATCACTGGAGAACCACTTATCCGATTTATGTACATTTTTTTTTAAAACATACATATGTTCTGTGGCCGGGTTATAGGCTATATTTTATTACGATAGGTAGTATAAGGAATGAGCAGTGACGTAAAATAGTGAGTGATGTCGGAAAAAAGTTTGCCGCTAGCGCGTTCCTTTGCAATACACAGCCTAAACCATTAATTATGGAACAATATTATGTAGCAGAGAATATCTATAATCTATAATCTACAACACATATAAAATGCAATGTCTCTCTGCCTGTCTGTCTGTCTGTCCATTGGTGCGTTTATCACGAGATAACCACTTATCCGATTTACGTGACTTTTTTTAAATTCATACATATATTCTTTGGCCAGGTTATATAATAATAATAATCTATATCTATAATATATATAAAATGCAACGTTTCTCTGTCTGTCTGTCTGTCTGTCCGTTAGTGAGCATATCCCTCGAGAACCACTTATCCGATTTACGTAATTTTTTAAATTCATACATATGTTCTCTGACCAGGTTATAGATATACATTTTATTATATCTATAATATATATAAAATGCAACGTATCTCTGTCTGTCTGTCTGTCCGTTAGTGCGCTTATCACTGGAGAACCACTCATCCGATTTTCGTACTTTTTTTTTTTAAACATACTTATGTTCTTCGGCCAGGTTATAGGCTATATTTTATTACAATAGGGAATGAGCAGTGACGATAATAGTGAAGTAAGTAAGTAAAAAAGTTTGCCACTAGCGCGTTCTCTTGCAATACACAATCTAAACCATTAAATATGGAACAATATTACGTAGCAGAGAATATCTATAATCTATAATATATATAAAATGCAATGTCTCTCTGTCTGTCTGTCTGTCCATTAGTGCGTTTATCATGTGAGAACCACTTATCCGATTTACGTGTCCTTTTTTAAATTCATACATATATTCTTTGGTCAGGTTATACAATAATAATAATAATCTATATCCATAATATATATAAAATGCAACGTCTATCCGTCTGTCTGTCTGTCTGTCTGTTCGGCCGTTAGTGCGCTTTTGACTGGAGAACCACTTATCCGATTTACGTGCTTTTTTTTTTAAATATACATATGTTCTCTGGCCAGGTTATAGACTATATTTTATTACGTTAGGTATCATGAGGAATAAGCAGTGACGATAATAGTGAATCAAATCGGAAAAAAGTTTGCCGCTGACGCATTCTCTTGCAATACACTGCCTAAACCACTAAATATGGAACAATATCATGTAGCAAAGGATATCTATAATATATATAAAATGCAACGTCTTTCTGTCTGTTTTTCCGTTTGTGTGCTTATCACTGGAGAACCACGTATCCGATTTACGTGCTTTTTTTTTTAAACATACGTATGTTCTCTGGCCAGGTTATAGGATATATTTTATTACGTTAGGTGACATAAGGAATAAGCAGTGACGATAATAGTGAATCAAGTCGGAGAAAAGTTTGCCGCTAACGCGTTCTCTTGCAATACACTGCCTAAAGCATTAAATATGAAACAATATCATGTAGCAAAGAATATAATATATATAAAATGCAACGTCTCTCTGTCTGTCTGCCTGTTAGTGCGCTTATCACTCGAGAACCACTTATTAGATTTACGTGTTTTTATAAATTTATATATATGTCTAGATAATGGGAGATAAGGTGAGATAATGGGAGATAAGGAGAAATAATGGGAGATAAGTCGAGATAAGCCTCGATAATGGGAGATAAGGTGAGTTATGGGAGACAAGTATAAATAATGGGAGATAAGGAGAAATAATGGGAGATAAGCAGAAATAAGTATAGATAATGGGAGTTATGGTGAGATAAGGAAAAATAATGGGAGATAAGGAGAAATATTGCGAGATAAGTCGAGATAAGCCTAGATAATGGGAAATGAGGTAAGATAATGGGAGATAAGGAGAAATAATGGGAGATGAGGAGAAATAATGGGAGATGAACAGAGATAAGCCTAGATAATGGAAATTATGTAGAGGTAATGGGAGATAAGGAGAAATATTGAGAGATAAGGGGAAATAATGGGAGATATTTTATTACGTTGGGTAACATAAGGAATAAGCATTGACGATAGTAGTGACTCAAATCTACGCGAGCGGAGCAGCGGGCCCGGCTAGTATATATATATATATATATATATATATATATATATATATATATATATATATATATATATATATAAAAATACATATATATATATATATATATATATATATATATATATATATATATATATATATATATATATATATATATATATATATATATATATATATATATATATATATATATAATATATATATATATATATATATATATATATATATATATATATATATATATATATATATATATGTATATATATATTTATATATATATATATATATATATATATATATATATATATATATATATATATATATATATATATATATATAATATTTTCTGTAATATATCCCACATATATCGGTAATTTTGTTGATATAATTTGATGAAAATTTACGTGAATGCTTGAATGATTATAGAATTATTACACAAATAGTGTACGGTTATAAGGCAACCTGTGTAACTATTTTTAATAGGCATCGGAAAGTCTTTTGAATACAGGCATTAATGGAAATTCGACTATAGATTTACCTTCTTTAATAAATATAAAAATGATCTGTGGTAGTCATGTGGCTTGTGTTTGCTTTCAAAATTATTTTCCTTTCAATCTTCGCAACCAGGCTTATCTATTAACATTTCAAAAAATAAAAAAAGCTAATTTTTTATAAATTTTAAATATATGAGCAAAATACTCTCAATTCGCACTTTCAATTTTAGCATTTTTTGTTTGCGAACTTTTTAAATCACAAAAAAAATTTTGACTCTTGCGAAACGAATTTCTGCCTTTTATCCCATCACAGCATTGTATATTATATACAAAGTAAATATAGTTTTGAAATCTTATTCTATCAAATAAAATTCACCATTTTAGAACACAATAGATGTCTAACTAAGAATAAATAAATTACTACTATGATTTAAATGTCAGTTAGAAAGTAAATAACAAAGAGGCTTGATATTTACATTGATTCCCAAGTTAAAGAAATAATAAATATTACACGACATATTTATTACGAGTATAGGCGTGTGCTCTTACTACCATGATTCGTTAATAAATTAAAGTGCATTATCTTTAATGCCCTTATTATAAAAATATATATTGAATGTGTTAGCTATGGAAATAGCTATATATACATATATATATATATATATATATATATATATATATATATATATATATATATATATGAGTGAATCCGAAAAAAAGAGTATTTGGAGCAGTCGGAAACCGAAAAAATTTTTTGGACAAGCAGACTACTTTAGCAGTATTTTTTCGAAAGTCCGGAATATTTGGAATATGATGTCAGGGTGGTGCAAATCTAAAATGAGGCTATCAAAAAAACCACAGATATTTTCATATGCTCTTAAAACTAAAGTCAAAAATATTTAACAAATCAATATTTTTGTTTTTTTTTAATCAGAGAGCAGCGTAACCATACTTCAAAATGATTTAGTTTTTGTAGTGTTCTGTACGGAATCACTTCGGTGTCTGTCTGCCTGTCTGCCACATCCGATTTTCTCCGAGACCATTTGTCATAGAAAGTTGAAATTTGGCACAAATAACACATGGGCTGAAAAGTCCCGGGCCTAACACATAGATGGCGCTAGTTTTATTGCAGTCACCTTTTTTTCAGTTAATACTAACCTTCAAAAGACAGCTGTTAAAATTTCATGATATTCTATTCATTAGTTTGTGAGTTATTGTGCTAAGAGTGACGCTACTTTTGTTATTTTCAAAACAATGGATCAAAAACAATTTCGTGTTTTAATTTTACACTGCTTCTTGATGGGAAAAAATATCGTTCAAGCGAAGCAATGGCTTGAAAAGTGTTATGGGGACTCCGCTCCATCAGACACAACAATAAAACGTTGGTTTGCTGACTTCAAACGTGGTCGTAGAGACACCGATGATGCAGAACGCAGTGGACGTCCAAATGAGGCGGTAACACCAGAAAACATCAAAAAAATCCATAAAATAGTTTTGAATGATCGAAAAGTGAAGTTGCGTGAGTTAGCTGACATCGTAAAGATATCAAAAGAACGTGTTGGCTTTATATTGCATGAGCATTTGACTATGAGAAAGCTCTGTTCAAAGTGGGTGCCGCGTTTGCTCACTGTTGATCAAAAACAAGAACGTGTTGATGATTCTGAGCAGTGTTTGGCCATGTTTAAACGTAACAAACCGGAATTTTTGCGTCGATATGTGACAATGGATGAAACGTGGATCCATCACTTCACTCCGGAATCAAAACGATCGTCATCTGAGTGGACAGCAACTGGTGAACCTCGTCCAAAGCGCCCGAAAGCACAACAATCGGCTGGAAAGGTTATGGCCTCGGTATTTTGGGATGTGCGTGGTGTAATATTCATCGACTATCTTGAGAAAGGAAATACCATCAACAGTGAATATTATATAGCGTTATTGGAGCGTTTGAAGGCCGAAATTGCAAAGAAACGACCGCATATGGCAAAGAAAAAAATTTTGTTTCATCAAGACAACGCACCGTGTCACAAGTCAATCAAAACAATGGCAAAACTACATGAATTGAACTTCGAATTGCTCCCACATCCACCGTATTCGCCAGATTTGGTTCCCAGCGACTACTGGCTCTTCGCAGACCTGAAAAAAATGCTCGCCGGTAAGAAATTTCGCACGAATGAAGAGGTTATCGCTGAAACTGAGGCCTATTTTGAGGCAAAAGATAAATCGTTCTACAAAAGTGGTATTGAAATGTTAGAGCGGCGCTGGAATGATTGCGTTGCTCTTGATGGAGATTACGTTGATGAATAAAGCTAATTTTGAACCAAAAAAAAACCGTGTTTTCTTTGTTAGGCCCGGGACTTTTCAGCCCATGTGTTATAGGAATTGACGGCCCAATCAGAGCCCTAAAGATTTGAAAGTTAAACTTTGACTTAACGGGTTAGTTTTGGGGGGTGTAAAATTTTTTTACCAGGTCATCGAGTGGGGTGTCAAATAAAAGCTTGTTAAAAAGTTCAAAAATATGTGTAATGTAATATTAGCGCAAGTTTTTCTCCGTAATATTTTTAAAATACCGCCAAAAGTCGCTATCCAAGGGGGGTGGAGAAAAACTAATCAAAAAATTGTGAAAAATTCGGGACTATTTTCCATAAAGTAGAGACTGAACGAAAATTACCTTTAATAATTTATTTTGTACATAAAAAAAAAATTTGAAGGTCATCAATTTTCAACAAAGATCAGAAACAAATTTTGTTTGAAAACTCATTTAGGTTTTGTTTTGTGAAGTCAATGTTCATTTTGTTATTTTAAAAGCACTCACTGTACGGAACACGAATTGCTCAAGTCCGACTTAACGACTTAAGAATGTTAATTGAAAAGAAATTAATCCATGATGAGATTAAAAAGAGCGCAAAATTTGAGTAATAGAAATTAAAGCTTTTCAGCCTATTTTTATTATAATATCTATTAAAAATTCGTTTACTTACGAGTATTCATGAAACTTCATTACTTATTTGGAAAACAAGTGTTATCTTACTTCTTTATTTGCAAACGAAAATGATCGTTTTAAAAATTCTTGAAAAAACACTTGAAATTATCGAATAAAAAATTAGTTAAAATAAGTATACTTCTCTCTAAGCAAATTTTTTTCATGCTTTTTAAGGAAAAAAAGTTACAGAAATCGGGATATAATCCAGAAAAATAGATATCTATGATAACGGGACGCATAGGCACATTTGATGCACTAACTCGAGTTGAATGCTAACAAAGAAATTAGTCCATTTCTCATCTTTCATCTTGAATTTGCGTTAAAGGTTGATTTTTAAAGTTGGATGATTTTTAATTTTTTCAGTTTAAGAGTAGCATCAATTTTTTAATGAAGATATAATAATACTGTGATATTTACGGTTCATAAAGTATCAATTATATAAAGAGGCTAGGCTAGGCATATTTTTAAAAGATAGATAAAAATCTCTATTTTGACAATTATGTTTCTCGCCCTCTTAAAATAGTGAATAATTTTTTCTTTCAATATTTTTTTTTTCAAACTCAACATTCTAAAACTCCTAAAAGTGTTGTTTTGTTAATATTCCAAAATAAACATAAGGGTTATAAATATTTTAATTAAACTAAGTATTTTTTGAGAGTATAAAGTTTGCTTGGGGACGCACAATTTTAAAAATTGGTAACATATAGAAGAAAAATTATCCTTTAAAAGTTAAATAGAATAAAAGGGCTAGATAGAGCAAAATTATTAAAAATAGGCGGAAAAGTTATAATTTCGATTATTCAAATTTGGCTCCCTTTTTAAGCGCATCATGGAATAATTTTTCAATTGATTACTTAACATTTGTAAGTATTTAAATATTAAAAAACCAGTCAAGTGCAGATCGGACTTCCGCAATTAGAGTTCCGTACGGTGATTGCTTCTAAAATAAAAAATTTTGTTACGGAGGTATAAAATGATCAATGAATTCACAAAACACACCCTAAATGAGTTTTTAACAAAGTCTCCAATTTTGCAATCTTTGTTGAAAAGTGATGACCTAGATAAATTATCAAAGGTAACGCATTCGTGATAATTTTCGTTCAATTTACACTTTATGGAGAATGTTCTAGAATTTTTTACAAAATTTTTTGATCGGTACTTCTTGAGATAAGGCGGGTGGACAACGATTTTTGGCGGTTTTTTAAAGATATTATAAAGAAAAATTTGCACGAATATTACATTATATATATTTTTGACCTCATATTTTCACAAGCTTTCATTTGACATCCCACTCGATGACCTTGCAATTTTTTTTTCACATCTCCCAAAATAAACCCCTGAAATCAAAGTTTAACTTTCAAAACTATACAGGGTCATCAGTTCTTCTATTTGTGCCAAATTTCAACTTTCTATGTCAAATAGTCTCGAAGAAAATCGGATGTGATAGACAGATAGACAGAAGGACAGACACCGAAGTGATCCCATAAGTATTCTGTAAGACACAAAAAAAACACTAATTTATTTTAGGGTATGGTTACACTTTTCTCCTGATAATATTGATTTATTAAATATTTTTGACTTTTGTTTCACGAACATTAACTTATAAAAATATCTGTGCTTTTTTGATACCCTCAGTTTGGAGTTACACCACGTGCATCATATTCCAAACTTTCCAGACTTTCGGATACATACTGCTAAATTAGTGCGCTTGTCAAAATTATTTCTGACTGCTCTCAATACTCTGTTTTTTTCAGATTTACCCATGTATACGAGGCTGGTTTGAAAAGTCCGTGCAAAAATAAAAACTACTTATGTGTTTGGGGTAAACCTTTTTTATTTTTCGACATAGTCTCCTTTTAGGCTTATACACTTCGTCCAACGATGTTCTAGTTTGTTGATCCCTTCCGAATAATAGGATTTGTCCAAGTTTGCAAAATATCCATTAGTGTCTGCAATCACCTCCTCGTTTGAATAAAATCTTTGTCCCGCCAGCCATTTCTTCCAATTGGGGAACAAATAGTAGTCCCAGGGAGCCTAGTCTGGAGAATAGGGGGGATGTGAAACGAGTTGGAATCATATTTCCATTAATTTTGCGACCACAACTGCTGAGGTGTGTGCTGGTGCGTTGTCGTGATGGAAAAGGACTTTCTTGTGGGCCAATCGCGGGCATTTTTCTTGCAGCTCGGTTTTCAAACGGTCCAATAACGATGAATAATATTCACCTGTAATAGTTTTACCCTTTTCCAGATACTCGATGAGGATTATCCCTTGCGAATCCCAAAAGACAGTCGCCATAACCCTTTCGGCCGAAGGAACGGTCTTCGCCTTTTTTGGTGCAGATTCCCCCTTGGTAATCCATTGTTTAGATTGTTGTTTGGTCTCAGGAGTATAGTAATGTATCCATGTTTCATCCACAGTGACGAAACGACGCTTAAAGTCCTCCGGATTCTTCTGGAACAGCTGCAAACCGTCCTTGCAATACTTCACACGATTCCGTTTTTGGTCAAGCGTGAGCAATCGCGGCACCCATCTTGCGGATAACTTTCTCATGTCCAAATGTTTATGCAAAATATTATGTACCCGTTCAGTCGAGATGCCCACAACACTAGCAATCTCACGCTCCTTAACTCTTCTGTCATCCATCACCATATCATGGATTTGATCAATGATTTCGGGAGTCGTAACCTCCACAGGCCGTCCAGAAAGTTCAGCGTCACTTGTGCCCATATGGCCAGTCCGAAAATTTTGAAACCACTTATAAACTGTTCTAATCGAAGGTGCAAAGTCACCATAATGTTTATCAAGCTTCTCTTTAGTCTCCTGAGGCGTTTTGCCTTTCATAAAGTAATGTTTAATCACCACACGAAATTCTTTTTCGTCCATTTCTTGAAAATCACTCGACTTCCTTGATTCACACGAATGCCAAACACAAAGACATAGACCAATATGGCTGAAACTTGGTGTGCGTTTTATTCAAGAGATGCTACTAACTAAATATGACCTCGATACGCGCCGGTGGTGCCATCTCTCGGACTTTGCACGGACTCGTATATAACACATGGGCTGAAAAGTCCCGGGCCTAACAAAGAAAACACGGTTTTTTTTGGTTCAAAATTAGCTTTATTCATCAACGTAATCTCCATCAAGAGCAACGCAATCATTCCAGCGCCGCTCTAACATTTCAATACCACTTTTGTAGAACGATTTATCTTTTGCCTCAAAATAGGCCTCAGTTTCAGCGATAACCTCTTCATTCGTGCGAAATTTCTTACCGGCGAGCATTTTTTTTCAGGTCTGCGAACAGCCAGTAGTCGCTGGGAGCCAAATCTGGCGAATACGGTGGATGTGGGAGCAATTCGAAGTTCAATTCATGTAGTTTTGCCATTGTTTTGATTGACTTGTGACACGGTGCGTTGTCTTGATGAAACAAAATTTTTTTCTTTGCCATATGCGGTCGTTTCTTTGCAATTTCGGCCTTCAAACGCTCCAATAACGCTATATAATATTCACTGTTGATGGTATTTCCTTTCTCAAGATAGTCGATGAATATTACACCACGCACATCCCAAAATACCGAGGCCATAACCTTTCCAGCCGATTGTTGTGCTTTCGGGCGCTTTGGACGAGGTTCACCAGTTGTTGTCCACTCAGATGACGATCGTTTTGATTCCGGAGTGAAGTGATGGATCCATGTTTCATCCATTGTCACATATCGACGCAAAAATTCCGGTTTGTTACGTTTAAAAACATGGCCAAACACTGCTCAGAATCATCAACACGTTCTTGTTTTTGATCAACAGTGAGCAAACGCGGCACCCACTTTGAACAGAGCTTTCTCATAGTCAAATGCTCATGCAATATAAAGCCAACACGTTCTTTTGATATCTTTACGATGTCAGCTAACTCACGCAACTTCACTTTTCGATCATTCAAAACGATTTTATGGATTTTTTTTGATGTTTTCTGGTGTTACCGCCTCATTTGGACGTCCACTGCGTTCTGCATCATCGGTGTCTCTACGACCACGTTTGAAGTCAGCAAACCAACGTTTTATTGTTGTTTCTGATGGAGCGGAGTCCCCATAACACTTTTCAAGCCATTGCTTCACTTGAACGGTATTTTTTCCCATCAAGAAGCAGTGTAAAATTAAAACACGAAATTGTTTTTGATCCATTGTTTTGAAAATAACAAAAGTAGCGTCACTCTTAGCACAATAACTCACAAACTAATGAATAGAATATCATGAAATTTTAACAGCTGTCTTTTGAAGGTTAGTATTAACTGAAAAAAAGGTGACTGCAATAAAACTAGCGCCATCTATGTGTTAGGCCCGGGACTTTTCAGCCCATGTGTTATATATATATATATATATATATATATATATATATATATATATATATATATATATATATATCTATATATCTATATATATATATATATATATATATATATATATATATATATATATATATATATATACATACATATATATGTATATATAATTCACATATGCAATTACTCCGATTAGTAACAATTTTATTTGCTCTTATTTGAATATTGATTTGGAACAGAAAGTGAATTTTGATTTATATTTACCCGAAATTAATAAATATGATGGAATTTTTTTTAAAAAAATACATTTTTGTAGTACAACCAATGTTTCAGCGCAATAAGTAAAGTAGAAATGATGAATCTTCGACATAATGTCATTAGAAGAAGTTATCTGACTTTTTTTCGAGCATTCCTTTTAGCTATATGATGGCCACTGGGAACTCACCTGTTATGTCATCAAGACTATATTGATGACTTTACAAACCAAGTTATTGGAAGTGATCAGTTTATGCGCTATAATATTAATCTTAACAAGACAACCTTGTAAAATTATGACATTCGCCATTTTGTATATTTTCCTTGAAGGGTCACCCTAAACGTGATCTATCTTCAATCTAAATCTGTACTGGAGCTTACGAACATTAATCATCACTCATACACGGTATTCATTCACCTGTCGATTTCTATGAGCTATCTTCGTAATTTGTAACTACTTTTGTGACAAACTAAGATACGTCCATGTCGGCAATCTTACAAGGACATAAAATATCGAAGCAGATAAGTTATTAAACGTCTCTCGTAGTAGCCTCCGATTTTATTCAGCATATTCTGTTTATCAAAGACTTCGTTAACTTAATACTCTGAACCAAATAAGCAAAGACTAAAGCTTAAACAAAATTGATTTCATTTCTTACCTCGTTAATCCTGGACTTATTCCTTTCTCGAAATAAAATTTTTAGAGCAAACAAATTGAACCGGAAAACTACACCTCTTAAAGGAAATTTGCGGTCCGATTCTTATTTGGACTGTAGGAAATTTCTCTAAAGAGAGGCTAGAGAAAGAGAATCAGCAAATAACTTAGTATTTATGCTCTAACTAACAGGAAAGGTAATGAGTTCAGAGCTGAATTAACCAAAGGACCGAAATTTTGACGGTCCAGTAGCGCAACACCGCAATAAGGCTTTATTTGCTAATTGTGTATTTGCTTATTTTATCTTTCTGGCAATAAATAATGTTATTTTTTTATTTTTATTTTGGATCTGAGGGAAATAAAAATTGTTGTTATTTTTAAATAGCTTTATCAAACGTTATGGTAAAGTCCGTCCATACATATAGTGAAGTGACAAACGGATTCCTATTAGTGCAAGCTGTAAAATTCAAATATGATTGAACGGGTCCGTACTTTGCTTAGAATTTAATTATTTTGGTTTTTGGAAAGACATTAAACAATGTTTATACTATGTTTTATTTATGTTTATTACAAATCATCTTATTATTAACAATTATTTTTATTACAAATACAAATTATTACTTTACTCATTAAAATTAATTACATTATTCACTTAAAATAATATCAATATCGTTATCATTATCCTTCGTTCTAATTATTAGTTTTTCTATATTATTTGCAATATGGATATATGATTTTTCAACTTTTTCAACATGTATGACAGAGTTCGCCCACCTCTGTAGAAGTATATTAAAAACTTCGGTTTTGATAAGTTTCAGTACACTGGAATTAACGGTAGGGCAAACATTATTACACGAATGGTAGATTTCAATTGATGCCAAATATGCTCTATAGGATTAAATATACAATGGTATTGTGGAATCTTTAAAACTGTATGCCCCATATCCTTTGCATAATTTTCACAGACATTTTCTTTTTTTATGATTTAGCTCTTCAAAACTTCTATCAATTGCTGTTGTTGCTTTTGTATCGTTTGAGCAGAGACTGCCTACTATGATAGCTTGCGTTGTCCATCACAATTACACTATTTGGAGGTATGTTCGGAATTAGCTTGTGGCAATGTAGGCACACTTTGTTCCTCGTATATCTTGTAAATTTTACGCCCTATTATATCTTGACCAGTTCCATCTATCCTTGAGAAAATGCCAGCATCACTTATTTCTTCCTCGCTAGAATAGGTTTGTTTACAATTTTCCATCCCGTTGATGTTGGAATGTTCGTTAATGTGGCCGTTTCTTCTAGCACTGCTGGCTTGCTAACATTACCACGTTCCATTAGGGTTGAATAAACATTCTTTACAATTTCCTTGGCATCCGTAGATAAGTGTTTTCTACTTTTGCACGAGGTAACCTGTTGAGATACACTTGACTCGCAAATATTTTCCATGACTACGCTGCTCTATCGCACACGAAGTAACAATAATTACAAAGCTTAAACTAAGTGGCGGCTGTATTTATATTACTAGACAGTAAGTGCCAATATGGACTATGCAAGTTATTTTCGGGTAAATGTCATGTTTTATAACCACCATTAAAATCATATTAAAATTTCATTAACAATTATTTGAGATCCACCTTTGTTGTTTACAAGCAGGGAAACGAACAGATATCATATTTTTAAGTACGGTCTATAAGTTACCTGCTTCTGAAGTGCCCAAAGAAAACCATAAAATTGTATTTCATTGTTTATTTATGGTTAATTGTTTTTACCCTTTAAGGATTAAGTTTAGTGACTTCACTATATGTATGGACGGACTTTACGTTGTTAAATCACGTAAATGAGGTTCCAATTGAAAAAAGTTTTCAGTTGCATTTTATAATTATTTTTCAATATCAAACCTTCTGTCCAATAAAGAAGCTCTGTAAGGAACAGAATAAATGATAATTGTAAAGAGCAATGTCAGTAGAGTACGGAGGTCGAGAAAAAACTTCTCATACCAACTGGTCGAATTTTTACTACACCGATTCATGTGTAGTGAAATGCTGAAAAATTACACCACTTCAATTAACCAGTCCTGATTCTTCACCTCTTAAGAAACTTGATGGGGTCATCATAATTCTTAACAAAATATCTAGCTACTGATCAGTTGGTAGTTTGGTAGCAGCTTGAAATGAAAATCCCACGAGACGCAAACCATTATAAAGATATTCGCGTGGATGTAGAAGTTTCGTTTTTTATCACCTGTCGCTGTTTTACTGCCGATTTTATCCGCCATTTTGTTATCGCCAAATCCCAAAATTTTAAACTGAAAAACCACACTTTTACTAATAAAATGTATACGTTACACTTTCTGTACCTATTTTAAACTCATCTGTTTGGATTTTCATGAATCAACTTCAAAATGCATGACACAGTCATTGATAAATAATTTTTCCGATAAATGTTTTACAAAATTTTTTAATATCTCAACAAAAAAATCACGAAAACTTCTCCTAATACACTCCTTTCCTCTAAAGGGACATTGCTCAAAAACTATAAGTTTTTTCCTTGTAAGTACCATATGTATACTAAATTTGACATAGATATTCCATTGCATTCGAGAGTCATCGTGCTAAGAGACCGACAGACAGAAAACTAGGCGAACAGACCAACGGAAATGGAAACTATGTTGTTCATTATATAGAGACCTTACAACGTGAAGTCATACAAAAGTTTTGAAGAGTAGTTTTTTCCCGAATTCCTTTAGTAAGAGAAGTAAAGAAGATATTAATCATTACTTGGTGCGGAAAAAGTTGTAATAGACAGTGAAGATTTTCATGTTCTGTTTATGTGAGGTATGGATTATTTGTAAGAACTTGGATTGCAGTCCAAAGGTTTTTACCACTGTATATTTCCTCTGGTTCAACAGTAAGATTTTTTTAATAAGAGCCCATTATTTAGACACCGCTTTAGTGAGGAAATGAATATCGAAAGCCAGAAATAAAACGAACTTTACATCTTGAAAGACACAGAGGTATACAGAGTAACTACTAGCCCTGTACTGTACTTGAAAAACGTTACAGATTGTATCGGTTTTGGTGAAGGACGTGAAAACAGTCTTAACTAAAACCATTTATTATAGTCTAAGATCAGCTATCCATCCAAGAAAACATTTCTCTAGTGTTGGTGTACACCGCATGTATATAAATATCCGACGAACTTCGATAGTGAGAAAGAGGGAATCAATATCACATGAATACAAATGAAGTCAATAAAGATGATAAAACGTTTGAACAACTTAAGAATCCGACAAATCAGGCTCCCTACTGCATGTATAAAAGCTAAACATGCCATTATGGACTCCGTTGCCATTCCACTTTTCAGAATGTCTTTTTTTATCGCTCACCTCCCCGCCTCAATAGGGATTTTATCCTTTTTCTATATCCCAAGGATATTTGCGAGTATGACATAATACCTGTCAACGTTGTCCAAGTCCCAAAACATACATTTTTGTATTTTCATGGCACCTTTTAAACAACACGGTAGTGCCGCCACGGACATTATTTGCATTTTTGCAAACAACTACTATCTATGTATGTGGCCACGCCAAATATACTTAACTAAATTAATAAATAAGTGTACTGGCCTGCGGGATTAAACCTTCGACCTTCTGTACAGTAGCAAAGTACTACGCCAACCACAAAGTTATATCTGCCGCAAAAGTAGAAAAAGACTCATGTAGCAACACTTGTTGCTCATTCTGCAAAGGCCTCACTTACAAACTCACCGTTGATGTTTCTGTTTGTAATCAATTTGAAATGTCGATATTAGATTAGATAGAATTATTTACAACTTTTATTTTAACAGACTAAATTTTTCAATAATATAAGTGACCTCGCCAAACGTAGCTTGTCCTTCGAAAATATCAAATTCTGAGCACAAACGTTTGCAACCTTATTTATTATCATCTCACGAGCTGAAAATATTTTTACTCCACTATAAATAATTAACAGACCGTCATTTTGCTGCTCCTTTTAAAGCTTGCAAATTTCCAAATTCACATCCTAATATTCACTACCACTTTTAGTTTTACATGTTATATAGAAATTATTATCTTGTTAATTGAATCTTTTATAGGATAATGTGATTTAAATAGTTTTTTGAAAGTCTATGTATAGAATATATTCGGTGAAATGATTTCATGTTGTGAATATTATAACAAAGTAAAAACAATAGCTTGATCAGGTTATAAAACTTAACTAATAGAAATTTAAACTTGGTACTCCTTTCAAGTAAATTTTAGTGCAATTCTAATATGCTTACAATCATATACAAAAACCAACATTAAAAAATTATACTCTATCACAAAAACAGCTACAAAATGATCCCAAAACTATTATTACCGTGTAACTTATCTAATTTGTCAATTTCTGTACTTAGCTTTGACCGGGTATATCTTGAAAATTAAAATCTTTACCTCTTCATTAGGTACCAGGTACTATGCCTAACGGCACTTATCTACTCCAGTCTTCATCATTTATCACAATATAACTGGACTCTTAATAAGGTGATAAATTAAGCTTCCCTTGGAGTGTAAGTTTTATTATAGAATGTTGAGCTTCTCTTCATATATCTCATGTCATCATTTGAAATGTGAACAGCTGAGGAAATATGTAGCAGTCTGCAAAGTATTCACAATTGAAACGTTTCAAAAGGGTTCTAGCTTTAAGTGCCTGTGTTTCGATACCATAAAGTAGAATTAGTAATATATAGCATTTATTTATTTCTCACAATCGGAAGACCAGGGGAAAATTTCTATGAAGAAAAAAGTCTTTTATATTTATATATACGCGAAGCACAATCTGATGCCTTAGCACTGCCCTGTGCGATATAGGTTATTATTATTTTAGCACCGGTACCCTACTTTTTTGAAATGCTGAATAAATACCTGTGTCCTAATTTACCACAAAGTATACTTTTCCCCTTCAAGTTCTTTGTTTTACAAATTTTATTTCTACGAAAAAATATTTTTCTTGAAAACGAAAAAAAAATTAAATTAATTTTTAGCAGGGTTAAGGTGTTCGTTGAATAATTTTATTACTAAAAAATAATTACTTGTATTTTTTGGGTACAATATAGAGGTTTAACAATTTTTTTTCTTCAATCAATTTTGACCTAAATTGATGTTGTAGGTGTCTAAGGTATTGAATTACTGTTTTTAATATTATCGATACAGCACATACAGAGCAGAAAAGTTAACGTTGACCTTTGATTTGGTGAAAGTTTATTTCAAAGGAATGAAGTTTTTCCACATAAGAGAACCTAAACAGGATGTTACAATGAATCATGAACTGAATCTCATACGGAAGTGATGTATAGATGCGACGTATATTCCTAACATGTACCGCTCTGGAACAAATCCAGTATCCTACCTCCATTGAACCTTTTTTTATGAAAATATTTATACAACAGTGTGAAACTTTTTAGTACAAAATAATATACCAAATTTTTAAGGAGATTTCTTTTGTTATGCGGCCTGATCGTGCAAAGACATTTTTACTCTCAAGTTTAGCAAATTGAGTGGCAATGTTAGTAAAACTGAGTGTGTCGACTATATCAGGCTATATAATGTTAACCTAGAAAAATTTGCTGCCCACGTTTTAGTAGAGTTAAATTCTGCCTGACTACTGTCACCCTAAGAGAATTTAATATTAAGTATTCGCTAAATTGAGTAATTTATTTTCTATTATGCTAAGGCAGCCAGAGCGCACACCTGCAACCACCTACATAGCTGAAACATTGGAAAATTAAACTAAACGCTACTAAATGTGAGGGAATAATCCCAAAGGAAACACTCGCAAATTATAAAATAAACATGCCCATTAGAACAAATGACACCATATATACCATCTGGAAATAAACTGAGGTATCTGGGTGTCATTATAGATTCATGGTTAAAATTCTATACTCATATTTCTCATGTGCTTCAGAAAGCATTTATTGGAATGCAGAACTTGTATGCACTGCTCACACCAAGCTCTCACATATAACCAAGAAATACATTGATGTTCTACAAACAAATAATTAGACCTGTATTAATGTCACCAGGCTGGTGCGGCATATCAAACAGACAAACGCAAGGACTCCAACGCATGTAAAACAATTTATTAGGCATGTTACATTAACTGACAGAGACATAAGAATTAATGATTTACGCCAGATGACAAACATACAAACTATAAGGCCACATATAGGCGAAATAGCCGACAAACTATATGGACATAAAATAGACACATCGGCTCTAACACAAGACTTGACACAAACCAGGTCACAAGACAACCCAACCCAGAAGCTACTATATCACAGATCAGTAATTTATTTTGAAGCTCCATAACTGCATCGCAAGAAGTGGAAATTGGATGTGACGTAACAATCACTGACAAAAATAGACTATGAGATCCAAGAATAAGAAACATAAGTTTAAGTTAAACATTTCAGTCAACATGAATTACAAACTAACCAAGATACGACACAACCATTGTTAAGTGCAAATATGTAATTAAATCAGTGTAGTGGAATTGGTGTATAAATATAAGATATGTATATATATATATATATATATATATATATATATATATATATATATATATATATATATATATATATATATATATATATATATATATTTAAACTTATTTAATATACATGTAGGGCTAATATTGCTAATCCATGGATTATATATATATATATATATATATATATATATATATATATATATATATATATATATATACGAGGCTGGTTTGAAAAGTCCGTGCAAAAATAAGAACTACTTATGTGTATGGGGTAAACCTTTTTTATTTTTCGACATAGTCTCCTTTTAGGCTTATACACTTCGTCCAACGATGTTCTAGTTTGTTGATCCCTTCCGAATAATAGGATTTGTCCAAGTCTGCAAAATATCCATTAGTGTCTGCAATCACCTCCTCGTTTGAATAAAATCTTTGTCCCGCCAGCCATTTCTTCAAATTGGGGAACAAATAGTAGTCCGAGGGAGCCAAGTCTGGAGAATAGGGGGATGTGAAACGAGTTGGAATCCTATTTCCATTAATTTTGCGACCACAACTGCTGAGGTGTGGGCTGGTGCGTTGTCATGATTGAAAAGGACTTTCTTGTGGGTCAATCGCGGGCGTTTTTCTTGCAGTTCGGTTTTCAAACGGTCCAATAACGATGAATAATATTCACCTGTAATAGTTTTTTACCCTTTTCCAGATAGTCGATGAGGATTATCCCTTGCGAATCCCAAAAGACCTTTCCGGCCTAAGGAACGGTCTTCGACTTTTTTGGTGCAGATTCTCCCTTGGTAACCCATTGTTTAGATTGTTGTTTGGTCTCAGGAGTATAGTAATGTATCCATGTTTCATCCACAGTCACGAAACGACGCTTAAAGTCCTCCGGATTCTTCTGGAACAGCTGCAAACCATCCTTGCAACACTTCACACGATTCCGTTTTTGGTCAAGCGTGAACAATCGCGGCACCCATCTTGCGGATAGCTTTCTCATGTCCAAATGTTTATGCAAAAATCATTATGTACCCGTTCAGTCGAGATGCCCACAGCACTAGCTATCTCACGCACCTTAACTCTTCTGTCATCCATCACCATATCATGGATTTGATCAATGATTTCTGGAGTCGTAACCGCCACAGGCCGTCCAGAACGTTCAGCGTCACTTGTGCCCATAAGGCCAGTCCGAAAATTTTGAAACCACTTATAAACTGTTCTAATCGAAGGTGCAGAGTCACCATAATGTTTATCAAGCTTCTCTTTAGTCTCCTGAGGCGTTTTGCCTTTCATAAAGTAATGTTTAATCACCACACGAAATTCTTTTTCGTCCATTTCTTGAAAATCACTCGACTTCCTTGATTAACACGAATGCCAAACACAAAGAAATAGACCAATATGGATGAAACTTGGTGTGCGTTTATTCAAGAGATGCTACTAACTAAACATGACCTCGATACGCGCCGGTGGTGCCATCTCTCGGACTTTGCACGGACTTTTCAAACCAGCCTCGTATATATATATATATATATATATATATATATATATATATATATATGTATATATATATATATATATATATATATATATATATTATATATATGTATATATATATATATATATATATATATATATATATATATATATATATATATATATATATATATATATAATTATTTTTAATAATAGATAAGAACTGTGAACAAACAATATGTAAATATAGTGAATGGATGGACAGAGGTATAAGAGAGATGTATGCATGAATAAAATGTATGAATGAAAGAGAGTAAATAAGATTAAAAAGTTTAACAATTAAGTCTAGCGTAAATAATATCATGTACCTGACAATGTCAAGCTGGGCTTTTTGAAACAATTTTCCCAGCAGACCCAAGCAAAAATCCATATGAATATTAATTACAAGAAACAAAAAACCCTTTCCCAAACAATCAAAATGATAAAAGTAATTAAAGAACATCACTCGGAAATGACTAATTGATATTTTTATGTACATGAGGAAAGGCAAACAGCTGATGCATATGCTTAGTAGCAATTGTATTAGCCGTGTGTAAGCCAACCTTTATATCAATTAACTTAGTAATAATAGAGAGTTACCTGAATTTGAATTAGTATAACTTATGGCTGTCTGATGATATTTGCATGTGCAGCTGATATTCAAGTGTTCAAAGTAAATGAAATAACAAATATGCCGTCATAAGCATAGTTGCGGGTTAGAATTTTGATCCTTTCAGGATTGGATTGGATGTGGAAGACAGTAGGAAGGTATTAGAAATTCATTAATTACCATTTGTCAAAATGGTCTCTGAGAAAACTGGAGAGTGAGACCTTCTAAGTACCCCACACTTGGATAATGGCATACGTTAACAATTGCGATTTATGATATATGTTAAAAAATCTTCTGTTAATACTTACTTACTCATAGTAATGGTAATATAAGATCTTGCCAGCTATTATTTTGTACCCAATTTTATAAAATATAATAATATTGTAGTAAAAGCAATATCATTGATTCGTAATTGTTTGGCAGGGTCCTTTAGACTGTAAATATAGATGAGCTGAAAGTTTGGCAATTTGCATAAAATGAATTCATTCATTCCAAAAATTGTTACTAGATGATGTGTTAATGATATATTACGAATGGACGATTCATTTTTATTAATTAGAAATGGTAAACTCTATATGGCAGACTAAAAGGCTATGAGTGTAGACTAAAGGATTATGTCATTATTACTTTCAAGACTATGTCAATTTTAGACAACCAAAACAGTGGACAGCTACGGCAGCAGAAGCATCCTAAGTGAGCGGCAACGACAGAGGTAGTACTCGAAGAAAATAATATTTCCTTATTTTTGTGTCGAAATACGAGTGAGGCAGTTCATTTCCGAGTGCAAGGAATTTTAGTTTGGACGTAGTAGCCGCACTGGCAGTCGATTTAGTAGTCTTGAACTCCTCAAGAGTATTTTGCAAGCCGAGCATTATGAAGACTCCAATTCGTGTTGCCGCCAGTTGTGAAATACGAAGTGTTGTTTTTTTTTCCTACAAAAAATGAATCAGCTGCAGAAATTCATCGTCAATTATGCAATGTTTATGATGAAGATGTCACGTCTCTCCACCGCCCGACAACATCATGCTCATGCAACGTGTGAGCTTCTGTCCCAATTCCGATAGAAGATTTTCGAGTATCCTGCATCCTCTGGACCTTGCTTCAAGTGATTTCTATCGCTTTCCGGAATTCAAAAATCATCTTGGCGGTCTCTCTCTCTCAATCCTTTCACCCCAGTAGGAGTATCGGTGACACTATGCAGTTGCTGCCTCAACAGTCATTCTCCAGGCATCTCGATCCTGCGCGACTTGACTTGACTCATCGGTCGAAAGTCGGTCATTTATACCAAGTTCTTCAAGAATAGATAAAGTGTTCGGTATATGATACTCTGAGGATTCTTCGATATGCCCATATCTCAAAAGCATCGATTCGTCTTTTATAAACTTGTTTAATGGTCCATGTTTTCGATGCGTAAGTTGCTATGGGGAATTAGTGAGCTTGATAGTCGAATTTCAAACGTCTTCTTACTTCCGCTTCATAACCACCATTGTTAGTTATGAGGGATCCCAAATAGTTGAAATGGTCTATGACAGGGAAACCAGCAATTGTATTAATGTGTAACAGATCTTGAAAAATTAAATATAACAGTTCAAGACATCAAGGATGAGCTATTAAAATCTGAAACAATAAAGAAATACTCGTGGATGACAGATGAAATTCTCCAACTGATGGAAAAAAGACGGCTTTATAAAAGTAATCCAGGAGAATATGGGAGAATTAACAAAGAAATCCTCAGGAAGATCAGAATTGCAAAGGAGAAACAAACTAAAAGAACAGTGCGTTGAAATAGAAAACTCTTCAGAGAAAACACGACCATCTGAATGTTTATCGTAAAGTGAGAGAAGTAACAAGGCAAAATAAAGCTAATAGAACAAATAAGCTGGTAGATGAGGAAGGATCGGTCATAGTGGATAGGGACGAAATTATGAACGCGTGGAAAAAATACATTGAGCAACTGTTCTATGACAATCGACCAGAACCTAGCACGGTAGATGGGAATACGGGTCCGATCATTATCGAAGAAGAGGTCAAGAGTGCAATAAGAACAGTGAAAGAGGGCAAGACACCAGGCCCAGACAACACAGAAATAGAATTTCTTAAGCTCTTAAATGACGAGAACGTGAAATGGCTGACATCAGTGTTCAACCGTGTCTACAATTCTGGAATCATTCCCTCACAATGGATAAGGGCCGAATTCATAACTCTACCAAAAAAAACCTGGGGCTAAAGCATGTGGAGAGTATAGGACAGTTAGTTTGATGAGCCACCTTTTGAAAGTGTTCCTTAAAGTAATTCATAGAAGAATATATAAACTATGTGAAGATCCGATATCTCCTACACAGTTCGGTTTTAGGAACGCTGTTGGTACACGTGAAGCTTTATTTAGTGTACAAGTATTATTTCAACGCTGTAGAGACGTGAACGTTGACATCTATGCATGCTTTGTGGATTACCAAAAGGCGTTTGACAGAGTACAACACCACAAGATGATAAACATCCTGAGGAACATAGGACTGGATGATAAAGATATAAGAATCATTGAAAACCTGTATTGGAATCAATCGGCGTATGTGAGAATAGGAGAAGACCGTACGGATGATATAAAAATCCGTCGAGGTGTCAGACAAGGATGCATATTATCTCCACTATTGTTTAATATTTATTCCCAACAGATATTTGAGGAGGCTCTGGCAGATCTTGATGTCGGAATTCTACTGAATGGTGAGAGAATGAATAATATTCGATACGCTGATGACACTGTCATATTCACCGATAACCTAGACGACCTAAATTTACTAATGAACAGAGTAACGAACTGCAGTCAGAGATACGGTCTTGATATCAACATAAGTAAAACAAAACTAATGGTGATTAGTAGGAACAAGTTACCTAATTGCCAACTAAAAGTCAATCAGATAAACAATGAAAGAGTAAATAAGTACACATACTTGGGCACCAACATCAATGACCAGGGGACCACTCGCCAGAAATAAGAAGTCGTATCGAAAAGGCTAGAGCAGTATTCACCAAAATGAGCTCTATATTTAGAAATCATAACTTGACAATGGAAACAAAAGTAAGGTTTCTACGCTGCTATGTGTTCTCCATTTTATTTTATGGAGTGGAGGCATGGACTCTGACAGAGGCAGTAAGTAAAAGGCTGGAAGCCTTTGAAATGTGGCTGTATCGAAGGATGTTGGGAGTGTCATGGACGGATCGGGTCACAAACGAAAGAATTCTTCAAAGAATGAATAAAGAAAAGGAAGTTCTAGTTACCATCAAGCAACGTAAACTACAATATCTCGGCCACATTATGAGGAATGAGGACAGATTTTGTTTATTACAAAAATATACTTCAGGGCAAGGTGTGTGGAAGGAGGAGTGTTGGAAGAAGGAGAATTTCATGGCTCAAAAATCTTCGCACTTGGTTTTCAATGACCACAACGCAGCTGTTTAGAGCTGCAGTCAATAAAGTAATGATAGCTAATATGGTTGCCAACATCCGGAACGGATAGGAACTAAGAGAAGAAGAAGTAACAGATCTTCATTACGACTAACAATCATTACTTTGGTCTTCGCTATATTAATTGTCAATCCATAATGAGTGATTTCCAGGCGCTCCATAATTGATTCCAGGTATTGAAGTTGCAAGTATAACAGTATCATGCACACATCTAAGGTTACTTAGCTTTTTTCCACCGATTGTCACACTTCCACTTCAGCCATCCAAAACAGAACTTATTATATGTTCACTATATATGTTAAAAAGTAAAGGTGACAGAATACATTCCTGTCTGACGCCGGCTTCTACGATAAAGGGTTCGAAAAAATAATTATTCATTTTAATTCTGCCATTTGTGTTCTCATACAAGAATCGGATAAGGTTTACAAGATGTATAGGTGCTCCCATACTGACTAGAATCGACCAGAGTTTGTTCCATTGTATGCAGTCGAAAGCCTTAGAGTAGCCTATAAAACAAATATAGCTTGTTATTTGAAATTCCCTGACTTTTTCTATTATCTGGCGTATGTTAAGAATTTGTTCTCTAGTCCTTCTTCCTAGAATGAAGTCTGTTTGTTCGGTAGATATTTGCTGCAGCAGAGAAGTTTTGAGTCTTGCATTTAGGATCCAGAGAAACACCTTAACAGAGTGGGACACTAGAGTAATTGTTCTATAGTTGCTGCAATCCAAAGGGGATCCTTTCTTATACAAGGGTATAAATGCAACTTCGCACCAGTCTTTCGGCCATCTCCTAGTCGTCCATACCTCATTACACATTTGATGTAGCATAGTCTCGGCGGTTTCTCTCATTATCTTTATTATTTCCGCAGTGATCTCGTCAGTACCTGCTGCTTTTCTATTCTTTAACCTTTGAATAGCCTTCCTGATTTCAGACTTAAGAATACATGACTCTTGTTCTTCTGCAGCTTCTTTATCGACACTGCAGTCACCCTCTAATTGAGACACAAAAGTTCTATACAGTAGTCCTTCCAAACGTCAATGATTCCAGGCATGTCGGTGAGTGTTTAGGTTTGAATTCTTTCGATAGAAGTCCTTGTGGTCGATTGTTCGTAGCTTGTTGTTCTAGAGCCTCACATATATTATTCGAGTATGCGTTTTTGTCCTTTTTACAAGCCACCTTGATTTCTTTATTGACTGATCTGATTCTGTATTGACGATCCGATGTGTTGTTTATTAAAATCATATTTCTTCTTGTTTCTATAAGCTTTAGGATATCGCCGGTCATCCAATGTTTTGAGGCTATTTTTGTATTTTTACCGAGCATTATGTAGCAGCATTTGTTATCCACTTCTTAATATCTGTCCACGTTTTGTCTATATCTTCTGTGACTTCCGGAATGTTAAAGTTGATTATTGTTTGGAAAAGAGTACTGTCTGACACTGCAATTCTCTTGTTTGTTGTTGTTTTTTAGGGGTGGCTAGTTTTATTCTCATATAAGCCTTTTATAACTTGTGAATCACATGCCGCACCTGGGCAGGATCTTACATTCGATATAGACGACCTCCATCTAGAGCTAATCAGGATATAATCAATCTGATTTTTGTAGTGCCCGTCCGGTGACACCCAGGTGGAAAGGCGTCTTGGATGATGTTTGAAGGTGATTTTAATCGTGGAGAAGCTATTACTAATAGCAAACTGAAGTAGATGATCTCTGCGTTAATACCGAAGTAAAACAACAGATGTTTTTAGAATTCCACTATATTTATAAACCGTAACAATTGTTTCGACATACAATGTCTTCATCAGACGGATGATAACTTTAAACAGTTTAAAGTTATCATCCGTCTGATGAAGACATTGTATGTCGAAACAATTGTTACGGTTTATAAATATAGTGGAATTCTAAAAACATCTATTGTTTTACTTCGGTATTAATTTACAATGAATTTCCATCAAGTAACGGCTACCTCAGTGAATAATAGATCTCTGCGTTCGTTTTCTAACACCAAGCCCATATTTTCCAATGGTATTCCGAATCTAGTCGTTGTCATTTGTACAGCCAATTTTAGCATTAAAGTCTCCTATCACCATTATGATCTCTTTTTCTGGGATTTTTGTACCAGTTTCTTTAATCTTATTGTAGTCTTCTTCAATTGTTTCATCATCAGATAGTGATGTTGGTATGTACATTTGTATGATATGCAGGTTTACTGGTTTTGCCGTAATGGTTATTTTAATCAGGCGATCACTAACAGGTAGATATATATATATATATATATATATATATATATATATAAATAATAGGTAGAATTAGCCAGCAGCTAATAAAATAGGAGCCTTTGAAGTTTCTACGTCTTCTAGGGGCTTTTATTTCCATTTGAGAAGCCGCTATTCAATTATTTTTAGTATATAACATAAGGCTTTGCTATTAGTTCTTTCTTTCAGTCGATTTCAACTAAAATTTGTGTGCAGTAGTGATTGTGATAATAGTTTTGCATATATCATTTTTGTAGGATTAAATTACCGAAACTGATATTGAAAGGTTTCTAAAGTTAAACATATAGTTAAAAAAATATATGGTGTATTGAAAATTCAAAATGACAGATTAAAACAAGAACTGGTAGTTACACTTTGATCAGCTAATAACCTATTGTACAATAATTTTCGTGAGTACTGATGTAAATAACCATTTTTGGAGTGTAACAAAATCAAAACACCACATTGATATGGATGTATATTAGGCAGAAGCGATACTCGACTAGCGAAATATGAATGAATTTTGAAGCTTTGAATTGTTGTGGCTCTTATTTGATAGAAATTCATAACGAATGTAATGAAAGACTGATTTTGTCAAATTTCCACTTTATTTAGTTTCACTGAAACTGTATGACGCGTTTCGCTATACTATAGCTTCTTCTGATACAAAATGATAGTGAATATTAGTGTTGTTACATTTATACAAATACCCTAAAGTAGAAAGGTAATAAAAATTAATACTATATGCTAATGAATATTGCTGGGAAATCCACTCTGAATATTAATTGTATAAATTGAGTAAAGGTGAGTTACTATGGGCCAGACAGGTATCTTTTTGTTCGTTTAATATGATGTCTGAATTTTTAATTCTATTTATTTCTAAATTTTCTAATAGGTTTAATTTTACGCCTTTGTTTTGTATGTGTAGAATTTTAAATTTATCGTCAAAAAGATGATTTGATTCTGTTAAATGATTACTGTACGCTGAGTCAGTTTTGTTTTTTAAATAGCTTCTTTTATGTTCTAAAATCCAAGTTTCGAATGACCGACCTGTCTGACCTATGTAACTTTTATGACAAGAACCACAATTCAACTGATACACTCCAGATTTTTTTAATCTATTTTGTTTTCGCTTTGCGTTTTTAATGAATTTTCCTAACGAGTTGTTTGTTCTGAAAGCTATGTTGATATTATATTTGTTTAAGTGGTTTTTAATTTTCTCTGACGTGTTACCAAAATAAGTTAAAACATTATATTTTTTCCCTGTGTTTTCTTTCTTGGGGTATACTGAAGAAATAGCTTTATTTTTTAATTTTTTTATTAGAATTGAGTCTATGAAGTCAGGAGAATATCCGTTGTTAACACCAATTTGTTTTATTAGATTTAATTCTTTATTAAAATCATCTACAGATAAGGGGACACTTACAACTCTATGCAACGTACTGTGGTAAGCTGCCAATTTGTGTTGTAGGGGGTGAGCTGATTTTATGTTTATTTTAGTATCTGTATTTGAGGGTTTGTGAAAAATGGAAAATTTGTGTTTGTTGTAATGTCTGGTTATAGTTAAGTCAAGAAAGTTAATTTTATTGTCGACTTCTAGTTCCATAGTGAATTTAATATTTTTATGTATTGAGTTTATATAGTTAAAGACATTGTCAAGTTGACGTTCTGTACCATTAAAACAAGCAAAGATGTCGTCTATATATCGGTACCAATACAAAAATGATTTGCTAAATTCTTGTCGAGAATTACATCTAATAAAACAAATTGGTGTTAACAACGGATGTTCTCCTGACTCCATGGACTCAATTCTAAACAAAAAATTAAAAAATAAAGCTATTTCTTTAGTATACCCCAAGAAAGAAAACACAGGGAAAAAAAATATAATGTTTTAACCTATTTTGGTAACACGTCAGAGAAAATTAAAAACCACTTTAACAAATATAATATCAACATAGCTTTCAGAACAAACAACTCGTTAGGAAAATTCATTAAAAACGCAAAGGGAAAACAAAATAGATTAAAAAAATCTGGAGTGTATCAGTTGAATTGTGGTTCTTGTCATAAAAGTTACGTAGGTCAGACAGGTCGGTCATTCGAAACTCGGATTTTAGAACATAAAAGAAGCTATTTAAACAACAAAACTGACTCAGCGTACAGTAATCATTTAACAGAATCAAATCATCTTTTTGACGATAAATTTAAAATTCCACTCATGCAAAACAAAGGCGTAAAATTAAACCTATTAGAAAATTTAGAAATAAATAGAATTAAAAATTCAGACATCATATTAAACGAACAAAAAGATACCTGTCTAGCCCATGGTAACTCACCTTTACTCAATTTATACAATTAATATTCAGAGTGGTTTTCCCAGCAATATTCATTAACATATAGTATTAATTTTATTACCTATCTACTTTAGGGTATTTGTATAAATGTAACAACACTAATATTCAATATCATTTTGTATCAGACGAAGCTATAGTATAGCGAAACGCGTCATACAGTTTCAGTGAAACTAAATAAAGTGGAAATTTGACAAAATCAGTCTTTCATTGCATTAATTTTGAAGCGGCTACAGCTATCACATTTTTGGATTTTGTTATATGACGCTCGTCAACTACTAGTAGGCTTGTATAGAAACATGTACAAAAAAAACGGTACTTTTACAGAAGAATAAATTAGCACAGCCAAAAATGTTTATGCAAATTAAAAGCTCCCACAGATGATATTCAACCTAGTATTATTTTATTATGTAAGCAGAAAAAAAATGCTTTAAAGACGCTTGAAAAATAATCTTTTCAAAACTCAATCACACAATGATATATTCTTCTGTCAACTTGATTTAATTTATTTTTGTCTTGTGGTTGCTATAAGCAATTTCTGAAAAAACTAAATTGTAATGAATTCTTAAAATCCTCGTATGTGTACAATGGTTTGTCAATATATATTTTTTAGTGAAAATAGTAACACTATAACTTCCAGCTAAATCAAAAGTGAAGAAAAAAAAACTCCTTGTTTTTTTATTGCAATTGATGAAATGACTGTACCAGAAGGAGGCAATTTGTTTATTAAAATTTTGTTCGATGTAAAATTGTACCAGTGAAATAAATGTTAACAAACCTGTCCTTAACGATTTGAAAAGATAAATCCATTAGTAACCTCCTATAAAAAATGTTCAGGTCTGCAAGATTTACAACTAACAAAGAAATTCTCTCTGCTTTTATTTTCCTACTTAGGATATTCAAGTCATGTGGCCCGGATCTTCGCTCAAATCAATCACTCTCTCTCTACTCTAAATTTAATTTTTTTAAATTAGCACCACAGGGACTTTTATACAGAGACTTTTTTTAAGTGTCTCATCTAATTCACTACTTTCCTCTTCTATATACCAAGAAAATTCTTCCAGTTCTAAATTCTTATCAGAAAGCCAAATACGATAACAAAAATTTGGCACTTGTTAAATTTGACAGACTACAAAGTCAACTAAGATTTTGTTAAATGTACAGGGTGGTCGAAATTGGACACTTTTAAAGATAAACCTTTTCATCTAAAGGAGATAGACGAAAACTGAATCGCTATCTGAGGTTCAATTTTTATGATAAACTCAATGGTGAAAACCGCATATCGAGATCTAGTATCGTTTCAGATACAGGGTGTTTTTCAAAAATCTGCATTTTGGAAAAATGTTTGTAATTCATTTCCTATTGAAAATTTTTGATTTCTGTAAAAACATTCTCAAAGCATTTTTTACACGTGGACTTCAACAGTGTCAGTTACATTTTTTACAACTAATATTTTAATAGTTATTAACGCAAAAATATATTTTTTTAAATGTATATCCTGTATGTCTCTAAAAATATAGCACACTTTATATTTTGCTTAAATCTACTTCAAAATATGAAGGTTTTCAGTTTTTACGCGAGTTTTAAATGCACATTTTCTGAAGTAGGCTTTGGACGGATCGGCCATATGGTTTAATTCAATTGTTTACTAGTAGTTGTCAAGTTTTACTTCAGAATCAGTTATTGAATTGTCAAATAAATCGCAATAAAGTTTGAAAACTACGAAAAATGGGATATAATATGTGTGTTTCATACAGGCCGGAGAAAATTCGGAAGCGGCAAGTAATTTGTACCACGAACGGTATCTAGAGAGGCGTCAATCCTTCAAGGATATATTCGCCCGATTGCGACATAACCTAGTTAATAGTGGCCAGATTGAAAAGAATCGACTCAAAAATTATGCATCAAAGCGGGATAAGGAGACGGAAGAAATAGTAGTTTTAGGAACTATCGGAAATAATCCCAACACTTCAACCCGACAGTTAAAAGAATCCACTGGACTTGCAAGAACTAACGTAAGTCGTACTTTGAAGAAGCACAAATTCAGGCCATATAGGACAAGAAAAGTCACCTTAGAGACGGAGATTTTCAACGGCGTATGGATTTTTGCCAATGGTTTCTGGAGAATTTTAACCATGTTCCTAATTTTTCATTAAATTGTATTTGGACAGACGAAGCTTATGTAAGCAATGCAGGTATTTTTAACCGTTACAATTCTTATACGTGGGCACAAGAAAATTGTCATTTAGTTGTGGAGTAAAGAAATCAAGGCAGATTTTGATTTAATGTGTGGGCAGGAATTTTTAGAGGCAGGGTTATATGTCCATTTATTTACGAAGGAACACTAACCTCTAAGAGATATTTAGAAATTTTAAGGCAGTAAATAGAACCTCTTGTTGATGAACCGCTGTTAATGGACCTTAGAAATATATTTTTTCAATACGACGGAGCACCCCCTCACAACGCTGCAGTTATCAGAAATTTTTTATCGGCCAATTTCGACAATAATTACATAGCCAACCAAGGTCCGAACCGTTGGCCGGCAAGGTCACTGGATTTAACACCCATGAACTTCTATCTCTGGGGAAGATTGAAAGACCTAATTTTTAAATTTCCGACAAACACCAGGTAAGAGTTAGAAGTCGCAGTGATACAAAGTTTTGCAGCTCTCACGCCTCTTGAACTAATGAACTCGGTAAGAAGTGTCCAGAAAAGGTGCCGCCTATATGTAAATGAAACTGGTCGACATTTCGAACTTCTCTAATAGAAAATTGTTTTGTTTTAGTTCGCTCTACTCGGAGTAAACTGTTTTATTGTTGTTTTGTTTTATTTTCTTCATAGTTTAAAGTACTATAGCATTTAGTAAATTTCATTGTAGTTATGACTCTTAGAGTTATTTCTGGGATTTTTTTTACGATTTGACTGCTATCGGTAAACAATTGATATTGCCGCTCCGTCCAAAGCCTACTTCACAAAATGCGCGTAAACAGACCCCGACATCAGTTTTTGTATATCTTCTTTAGATAAAGGGGTTTACCTTTAAAAGTGTCCAATTTGGACCACCCTGTACATATGAGCTCACCATTAAATAGCATTTTCCAATCTGTTTACAAACATATATAACTCTTCATATTTAGTTTCAGCCATTATTAATATACAATCAAATTATTGAACCGAATTTTAATTTTTAAGTGGCTCACTCGCTTTACTAGTCTTTTATTCAGCATATCAAATAATTTCTTTTACTGCTAAACTTGTTTTTTTTTCCTGGGGAAGTCAAATATGATAACAAGAAATTTGTCACTTGTTAAATTTGACAGACTCCAAAGTCAGCTAAAATTAAATAGTATCCTCTACATATGAGTTCACCGTTAAATAACATTTTCCAGTCTGTTTACAAAAATATATAACTCTCCATATTTAGTTTCAGCCATTATTAACACACAGGGCATTCAAATTATTGAACCGAATTTTAATTTCTAAGTAGCTCGCCCGATTTACTAGTCTCCTATTCAACATATCAAAAAATTTATTTTAATGCTACTGCTTGGTTTTTTCTGGTGAAGCTAAATATAATAACAAAAAATTTGTCACTTGTCAAATATAACAGGTTACAAACTCAATTGGATTTTTTATTCTGCCAAATAGGAAGATAGTAAATTAAGTAAGCCTTTTAATAATTAAAATTCTGTTCAACAACTTAAATGCCCTGTATGTCTGTAACGACTTAAAATAAATACCAAGAGTTTTATATTTTTGTAAACGAACTGACAAATGCTATTTAATTGTGTGCATATGCGTCGAGGATGTCATTTAGAAAAATAATAGTTGGTTCGGAATCTGCCAGATTTGACAAGTGACAAATTCATCCTTATCATATATGGTGTCCTCACAAATAACTAAGCTTACTAGTAACAGATTTTTTTTTAATGCCGAACGCCGGAAGATACTAAATCAAATAAGCTTCTTATTGGTTAAAAATGATAAATCGGCTGAGCTACTTAAAATTTAAAATTCAGTTCATTTACTTGACTGCTCTGTATATTGATCACTAATAGCTATGAGTAGTAGGTACTGTTTAAAAAATCCTAGTTGTCTTTGGAATCTATCGAATTTGACAAGTGATAACTTTTTTTGTTATCACTTGTTTAGCTTCTCCATGAAATATTAAGTTTAGGACTGAAAGAATAGTGAATTAGGTGTGACACCTAAAAACAACTTTTAAAATTTTATTGCAAAATTTGTAAAATATATGATTCATAGAGAGTTAAAAATACTTTGTTTCAAAAATTAAGTTTTCATAGCAAAATAAAGAAAATGGGTGATTTTATTTATCCATTACATCCCTTGGATGCACCCAGTTTTAAAATAAATACTAAATTTGACTTTCATATACCGACGAATAATTCTGAGAGAAACACATGAGTAGATTTTAAATTAGCTTACAATGCGGTATTAATTACAAAAAAGCAGACAAATGACTTTGGGTATATTTCCTTTTACATACTCTTTCTATTAAAATGGGAAATAATAATAACCAGGTATACTTCTCATGATACCGTTGATGAAACCCATACCTCTTTCACTCTTCAACTTAAGCGATATCGCTGAAATGCTACAGATTTTATCACTACTACAGCGAGGAGGTGAAAAGGCCGGTCAAGTTCATATTAATTTACGTAAATTTATTTAACAGAATATCAAACAATATCAGGCTATTACCGAGAAACATCTCAATTATTAGAACCTAGAACCCAAAGTACCTTTGTCAACTGATGTTAACGTAGGAGGTTCAATAATGTTTTCTTCACTACGCTCATAACACTGATTACATTAAATTTTAAAATACAATAAAATGAAATATAATAAAGATCACCAAATTTTTAATGGTAATTAAAACCGAAATATATATTCATATACATTCCACATTGAAATTTTTAAGTTTATCGATTTGAAACATCCCAAAAACTACAATTTTTTGTTTTCACTGTTGATACTGGCAGAGGGTATGTAACTATCACTATAGAAAGACAAACACATGGCAATGAAACTTATCGAGTTTCTCAGAGTGTGCTGTGCAAGTAAAAGTTGCAAAATTTTTTATATTTAATAATATACATATATAGATGTCGGAAAATAGATACGGTAAAAAGGATGAATGAATATATTCATTAGATATTTTATTCTCTATGACTCAGCCAAATGTCGGTAGTTTAGTGTATATATTTATTAAAGAAAATGATAATCATAACTTGAATGAACTGTTTATTTTAACCACAATTTACTCTCTCATTACCTAGTTGATCAACTCATTTTTTTCTTAAGTCCACTAGTTAAAGTTAATAATATATATGTGTATACATATACAGTTAGTCCAAAAAGTCTCCATACACCACCTGCTTTGTATACTATTTTTCTGTTATGTTTAACTAATTAATTGGAACTATGAGAAAACATGTTAAAATTAATATTTGAAACTTAACCAACGAGGATTAGTATTAAAAACAACTACGGAACGTAATGTAAACAAAATGTCAAAAAAGTCTCCATACAATTAACCATTAACAATAACAGTTTAACGGAGTTTTAACGGAAAATAACTTCGTTTAAACTAATACTTAGTGGGACCGCCGGCCCAAGGCCAGATAATCTCCTGTAACCTTTTTGTCATGCTTGCAACCAGCTTTCTAGTCACTTCTGCTGGCATGTTCTCCCATTTGTTCAATATTCTGTTTTTTAATTCTTCTCTATTTGAAATATTATGTTTGCTAATGAGCCGTTTAAGTTTCTTCCATAAACGCTCGATGGGGTTAACATCGGGTGACTGCGGAGGTGTATGAAGCTGCTGTCGCACATTATGGATCATCCATTCTCACCAAGTTTCCAGTATGTTTCGGATCATTGTCCTGTTGAAAAATGTATCTTTTTTTGAGTGCTAATTTTTGGACACTTTCTCTTAAATTGTCTCTCTAAATGTTCAGATAAACATGATGATCCATGGTACCATTAATAAAATGTAAATTTCCAACCCCTCCAGCGGACATGCATCCCCAAAGCAGAACACCGTCACCCCTTGTCTCACCGTTTAACAAATGTTTTTAATATCAAATGCGGTATTCTTTTTCTCCAAACATTAGTTCTGCTATCACGCCCAAAAATTTATATATATATATATATATATATATATATATATATATATATATATATATATATATATATATATATATATATATATATATACATATAAACTCCTGGACAAAATTAACGCAACAATCTGAAAATTAATTTATCTTTTTCTTATGTCAGTTTTAAAGTTTATCGAGTATTTGAATAGTAGGCTATGCATATTTTGTTTCGTTGTTCATGACAGAAATCAAAACAATTCGTTTAGATTTACAGTTTTGAAGAATTTTTTAGAAGATAAACAATTTTCTGTAATAATGAGATAGATTTTCTTTAAAAGTAAGCTTATAAATTGTTCCCTTTTTCAATGTAATACGTTTTTGTGGTAGACTGTTTTATTTTTGACCCCGAAGAATTAGAAAAATGAATCGAACAAGGAATTTAACTGAACACGAGGTAGTGCGAGCCTCAGTTTTATTGGACGAGGGATATTGTCAGAGTTATGTTGCCAATTTGTTAGGCAAACATCGTTCCACAATAAGTCGTATGGTAAAACGATTGAATGAAGTGTAGGAACTTATTCTAGAAGGCTAGGGCAAGGGCGAAAACGATGCACTAGCGACCTAGATGAACGTTTTATAAGACAATATGCTTTAAGAAACAGGACTGTCACTAGTTCTATAATAAAAAACGAACTCGAAGCTGTTCGCAATGTCACAATTTCTTCTAAAACAGTTAGAAGACGGTTAAATGAGGCTGGATTAAACAGTAGGAGACCAGCCACTGCGCCCTTGCTTACTAGAGAGAACAGAGTTGCCAGGTTACGTTTTGCTCAAAATCACGAAAAAACTGGTCTGTGGATGATTGGAAACAAGTTTTATTCACAAATGAATCTAGGGTTAGTCTAAAACATCCAGATGGTCGTGGGCGAGTATGGCGATGACCAGGAGATAGGTTTGCTCCTTGCAATATCTCTGCCAGGATTCCATTCGGCGGTGGCTTTGTTATGTTCTGGGGTGGCATCTGCTTTGATGCTCGCACAGAGTTAGTTCCTGTCCGTACGAGATCCATGAATGCTGACTTCTATCTTGAGAATATTGTAATAGAACATGTGATGCCTTTCGGTCATTTTGTGGGGCTCAATTTCCTGTTTATGCAAGACAACGCTCGACCTCACGTGGCTAGGGAGGTACTCGATTATCTTAATCAAGTTGATATACCGATTATGCACTGGCCACCAAAAAGCCCGGATCTGAATCCGATAGAACATGTATGGGATCACCTTAAGAAAAATGTGAAACGTCATATACCTGCACCTAGAAACCTGAGGGAACTTGAAAATGCAGTTATCACAGAATGGGAGCAAATTCCTCAAGATTTTATCCAAAATTTAATTAGAAGCATGCCTAGGCGCATAAACGCTGTCATCCGAAGTAGAGGAGGCAACACACGCTACTAGTGTCCTAGTTACACAATTAATTTTGCTATTAGTGTCCCAGTTTATTTTTTTCATTATTACATAATTTCAACGATTTTGTTATTAAGTCTTAAGAATAATTTTAATTCGAATCTTATAGAGAAATTTGGTAGCTAATTCACCTTTAAAGTATCCGAATAAGTTTTTTCTAACTTTTAGTGTAACCAATGTTCATAAAAAATTATTAAAATTAATTCATTATAGAGATTTGTATGATTTAATATATTGTTGCGTTAATATTGTACAGGAGTATATATATATATATATATATATATATATATATATATATATATATATATATATATATATATATATATATATATATATATATATATATATATATATATATATATATATATATATATGTATATATATATTCATACCGGTAATTTGGTGAATCAATAGTAATTGCAAAAAAATTTTCGTAAATGCAGATCTATAATATATATAAAATGCAACGTCTCTCTGTCTGTCTGTCCGTTAGTGCGCTTATCACTGGAGAACCACTTATCCGATTTACATACTATTTTTTTAAAACATACAATTTTTTACAATACAATTCTCTGGTCAGGTTATAGGCTATATTTTATTACGATAGGTAGCAAAAGGAATGAGCAGTGACGTAAAATAGTGAATGAAGTCGAAAAAAAGTTTAGCGCTAGCGCGTTCCTTTGCAATACACAGCCTAAACCATTAAATATGGAACAATATTATGTAGCATAGAGTATCTATAATCTATAATCTATAATATATATAAAATGCAATGTCTCTCTGTCTGTCTGTCTGTCCATTAGTGCACATATCACGCGAGAACCACTTATCCGATTTACCTGTCTTTTTTTAAATTCATACATATATTCTTTGGTCAGGTTTTATAATAATAATAATAACAATCTATATCTATAATATATATATATATATATATATATATATATATATATATATATATATATATATATATATATATATATATATACATATATATAAAATGCAACGTCTCTCTGTCTGTCTGTCTGTCTGTCCGTTAGTGCGCTTATCACTGGAGGACCACTTATCCGATTTACGTACTTTTTTTTTTAAAACATACATATGTTCTCTAGTCAGATCATAGGCTATATTTTATTACGATAGGTAGCAAAGGAATGAGCAGTGACGTAAAATAGTGAATGAAGTCGGAAAAAAGTTTGCCGCTAGCGAGTTCCTTTGCAATACACAGCCTTAACCATTAAATATGGAACAATATTATGTAGTAGAGAATATCTATAATCTATAATCTATAATATATATAAAATGCAATGTCTCTCTGTCTGTCTGTCTGTCCATTAGTGCACATATCACGCCAGAACCAATTATCCGATTTTTTAAATTCATACATATATTCTTTGGCCAGGTTATATAATAATAATAATAATCTATATCTATAATATATATATAAAATGCAACGTCTCTCTGTCTGTCCGTTAGTGCGCTTATCCCTCGAGAACCACTTATCCGATTTACATGATTTTTTAAATTCATACATATGTTCTCTGACCAGGTTATAGATATATATTTTATTACATCTATAATATATATAAAAAATTTCTCAACGTTTCTCTATCTGTCTGTCTGTCTGCCTGTCTGTCCGTCCGATAGTGCGCTTATCACTGGAGAACCACTTATCCGACTTTCGTACTTTTTTTTAAAAAAACATACATATGTTCTCCGGCCAGGTTATAGGCTATATTTTATTACGATAGGTAGCATAAGGAACGAGCAGTGACGATAATAGCGGATGAAATCGGAAAAAAGTTTGCCGCTAGCGCGTTCTCTTGCAATACATAGTCTAAACCATTAAATATGGAACAATATTATGTAGCAGAGAATATCTATAATCTATGATATATATAAAATACAATGTCTCTCTGTCTGTTTGTCTGTCCAATAGTGCGTTTATTACGCGAGAACCACTTATCCGATTTACGTGTCTTTTTTTAAATTCATACATATATTCTCTGGCCAGGTTATATAATCATAATAATCTATATCTATAATATATATAAAATTCAACGTCTCTCTGTCCGTCTGTCTGTCTGTCCGTCCGTTAGTGCGCTTATCACTGGAAAAACACTTATCCCTGATTTACGTACTTTTTTTTTAAAACATACATACGTTTTCTGGCCAGGTTATAGACAATATTTTATTACGTTCGGTAACATGAGGAAAAAGCAGTGACGATAATAGTGAATCAAATCGGAAAAAAGTTTGCTGCTAGCGCGTTCTCTTGCAATACACTGCCTAAACCACTAAATATGGAACAATATCATGTACCAAAGGCTATCTATAATATATATAATATATATAAAATGCAACGACTCTCTGTCTGTCCGTTTGTGCGCTTATCACTGGAGAACCACTTATCCGATTTACGTGCTTTTTTTTTAAACATACGAAACCATTAAATATGGAACAATATCATGGAGCAAAGAATATCTATAATATATATAAGATGTAACGTCTCTCTGTCTGTCTGTCCGTTAGTGCGCTTATCACTGGAGAACCACTTATCCGATTTACGTGCTTTTTTTAAACATACGTATGTTCTCTGGCCAGGTTACAGGATATATTTTATTACGTTAGGTGACATAAGGAATAAGCAGTGACGATAATAGTCAATCAAGTCGAAGAAAAGTTTGCCGCTAGCGCGTTCTCTTGCAATACACTGCCTAAATCAATAAATATGGAAAAATATCATGTAGCAAAAAATATAATATATATAAAATGTAACGTCTCTCAGTCTGTCTGTCTGTCCGTTAGTGCGCTTATCACTCGAGAACCACTTATCCAATTTACGTGTTTTTATAAATTTATACATATGTTCTATATAATTCGATATAAGCCTAGATAATGGGAGATAAGATGAGATAATGGGAGATAAGGAGAAATAAGGGGAGATAAGTTGAGATAAGCCTCGATAATGGGAGATAAGGAGAAATAATGGAAGATAAGGAGAAAATAATGGGAGTTGAGCAGAAATAAGCCTGGATAATAGAAATTATGTAGAGATAACGGGAGATAAGGAGAAATATTGGGAGATAAGGAGAAATAATGAGAGGTATTTTATTACGTTGGGTAACATAAGGAATAAGCAATGACGATAGTAGTGAATCAAGTCTACGCGAGCGGAGCCGCGGGCCCGGCTAGTTATAATTATAAAGAAGAACATGTACCTTAAAAGTTTTCCAACTATTAGCTTGTATATTCTTCGAGGGCAAACAATGTTGCTGAATTTGAATATATACTTTATAAATACAGCAAATAAAATACATATTAACATTTTTTCTTTATTTTTTAATAATATAAAATAACAACTACCCAGAAAATCTAACGATGTAAAAATAACTAGGCCATTTGAGGTTATATTTTAAAAGATTATTTTTGAAAATTTTTGAAAAATACACAAAAAATAAAAAATAATTAATTGTTATTAATTTTTGTTGTTTATTAAGGTAACGATTAGAAATATCGCGCGTCAACAAAAAGAGGTTGTTCAAATGACTGATTTGACAAAAAGATAATATATTTGTTTTTAATAATGATACGGAAATATAGGTATACCTTCAATAAATAAGCTTTGGCATTGTTTCAATTATCAACATTTTTAATCTAAAAATAAAAAAAAGCTTAACTTTTATAATTGAAACCTTAGAATGCAATTTTTATCTCATAAAAGTCAGTAAGTAGACATACAGACGTGCCATGTATTTCTTCTGTATTAATCAAACTAGTTATGTATATGCATTCTGAAATTCTGAACACTACCTAAAAATACAGTGATTTTTCTTTGACGGCTTACGGCAGTCATTAAAATAAACCACTTTACCATCACCTGTATAAAAATTTTACTAAAAAGTGGTACCCCAATACCCCAAAAACTTGACTTAGTCTGGCTTCAGAGAAAAGGTCTCTTATTATACACAACAATTAAGTATCGGAATATCTGGTGAACCAATAGTTATTTACGTGTGGAAAACGGTATTTTGCAGAATTTTGGGTTACGACTATTTGCCACGACAAAGTGTATGAAAAAATGAAAATATATCGAAAGAACGTCGTCTGATAGAGGTGAGTTTTAATAAAAATATTATGACAAAATGAAAGTTATAAAATTTTAAATTATGAAAATAAGTGGCAATTTTGTTGATATGACCATTTTTCTCACTAATTTTGCAAAATGTATATATTTTTTTTTATTAACTATGTTAGAAAGGTAAAAAAAACGGCTTTTCTAGGGAAGTAGTTGTCATTTTAATGGAACTTCAACAAGTTCAGAAACAAATACTGTAGGTGAGAGTGAATGAGAACAAAATCTCTTTATGTAAAGAACATTTAAATATTTTGTTAAATAAATAATTTAATATGAATTAGATTACAATATAAAGTGGCCCATATACGGTCAATATAATTGTGCAATATGGATTGCACAATACTTTGACAGCTGCCCATAGACGTCCAATATTATTGCGCAATAATTGGGTTTGTACAATAAATAGAATCATATGGAGGCGATATTAATGGTTGTGTAATATTTTGCGCAATCACCAGTACAGGCGTACAAGGTATTTGGCAATACTGTCAGTGTACGCCGGTATTGTGAAGAGAAGTCATGCTGACTGACACTGAACTCTGTTGTTTAATTGCTGTGGGCGGTATTAGTGCGAAAAAAAAAGATAAGAAAGAAATGGGCCAAACAGTGGTTTATTGATAGGGAGAAGTACACACACGAAAAATTACTTGCACTTAACATCCCATAGAGCCGGAAGTTCATAGTAGACTTCGATAAATTCCAAAATGAACTGTTTATCCAATTTTTTATCCGCCATCACAACGCGTTGGCTACCACCTGTTGGTACCGACTGACGGGATATTGCACAATCCTGCCCACAGACGGCACAGTATTTTCCAGGTAGCACAATGTATTTCAACAAATTTTAATTTCGTACAATCTATTGCAAAACCTTTCAATACTGTCTACTCACGTTCAATTATATTGCACAAACCCAATTATTGCCCAATAATATTGACCGTCTATGGGCCGCTTTAGATTGCAGCAATTTTTATAAATTGAGAATTAAAATAAAAATGTCCAAAACCCAAAAATTTGACGGAATAACAATATTGGTATAAAAAAAATCATATTCGCAAAACTCATTATTATTTATTTTATAAAAAACAAAAAATAAAAACCTATTTTGTCTAACATCATGATTTGAAACTTATCCCAGTTCATTTTTGCTTCCATAAAATTCACAAATACTGTTCTCCACATTTTTGTTTTTTTTTCATTATGCGTTTGCACAAACCACTTCGATCAGCTGGAAGCAATTTAGAGCCGTATAAACTTTTTTTAATACTTGACAGCTTTAGTAATTTGACAGACAATGTTTAAAAAATGAAACAAATATTAGAAATAAAGTGCAGAAATCGCGTGCAATTCTATGTTTATGACCACACACTCTTTAAAAATTTCATTATTAAATATATAGAAAATTAGCTTATACATTATTAGATATACATTGTTAGATGGACGGAGTTAGATGGGCTATCTTAGTAATATGTTAAAAGAGTACTTTTCAGATGTTATCCAATCCGCTTTGAAAATCTAAAATTTTAAGTGTAGTTTATTTATTATTTACATAAGACAGAATATTTTTAAAATATCCAAAATTGAGGAGTTAAAATGGAACTAAACTTTCTTTGAATAATTAGATACTTTTATTTCTCAAATGAATGAAAATGGACAGATAAGTAAAAGCTTTTCATTTCTTCCTCACTAAACGCATATTTATGTCTATCAGACTATTACCTAAATTTCCTTAACGACTTTTAATGGGCTTCTAACTGTCCTGTAGAATTCCTTCGAACTTATTTTACAACAATGGAATATATTTGTTTAACTAGTTTTACATAGAAATGTGAGGTTTTTAAAATGTATATTTTGCTCTCATATTTTTGACTTTTTTTTTAAATTACGAGGGAATATAAGTGGGTGTAAAAGACGTAGAAGTAAGTTACTATATATTGCAGCGAAATTCAATAACTCTTTTTTTCTGTTGTTCGAAATTTCTAGTGCTCCAAACAATACGATGACGAAAAAATCTAAAATTTAAAGTTTTTATTATTTTTTAGTAACTTTTAATCAAATATGTCTCAGGAGGGTAAATGACAGCAACATTAATAAATAACGTAACAGATATAGTGCTATAGTTTTTTCAGCTTTCTCCTAATAATAGACCCTGTCTGAAACCATCACAAGGCCTGAGATCACGTGAAATTGAACCACCAATTAAGGTCTAGTGATGTGAGCCTCGACTGTTACAGACATGTTTTCTCTAGAAATATGATTCTGCACTCCACTTTATGACATTCCTATTTCTTATCTTTTTCAAAAAGGTGACAAACCTATGACTTTTAACAGAACCAACAAAGACAGAAGATTCTTATTTTGGTAGTCGTTTTCCTTACTTTTTCGCAGAATCTCAGTCCTAATTACTGTTAATGACGCTTCACTTTTAATTGGTTTCTGTAGGGCATTGAGGCGCTTACTTTACTTTCTTTCAGAATGTGTAATTGTCCCAATACCCGTAACATATCCGGTCTAAGATTATTTGGGTTTTCCTGTAAACATGAAAATCTATGCAGAAAACGAATTATAAATTCTGAGAAGTAATATTGCTGTACATAAAAAAAACGGTGCGTTGTTTTTGGGGTATTACTCGCGCATGTTCTTGAACACATATACATAGCCATAAGGTCTACTTTCATATTGAAATTTTTGTTTATATTCATGTTTGGGTGTTTATATTTATGTGTAGGATAAAGCGTAAAATAGTTTTTGATCGGTGACAGTCCAAAAATTTTTCTATCCCTCTTAAATATTATATTATATGAATAATTCCCCACAATATTCTATAAAACCCACGTTGTCAATTGGACGAAATAGTCGGTGATTATAAAGTTTTAGAAAATTTTATGCGCAAACTAGATGAAATATTATATTTTACAAAGTTTTGGAACATTAACCTCACATTTCTAGAAAAATTAGAGCATATCTAGAATATTTTACGTGAAGAAAACAATCGAAATATAAATACGTTCAAGAAGATTTTATTCACAAATTAGACGAAACGAATAGACTTTTATAAAAAAATCAGAATATTCTACGCCAGAATTAAGTGAAATACATAGGGCTGTTTTTTTAAAGTTACCTACCTAACCAAGAAAATGGCGACACTAAATAAATTAATTGCTTGTTTGTGAGTTTGTGCAAATTTGTACAATTTTTTTTTTCGAAAAATATGCGATTTTCTTCAATTTTCGTAAATTTTTGGAATTCTAGAGATATTTTGAAATTGGTTTAGAATTTCGTTAAAAATCTTCTTATGTTTTAAGTTTTTATCGACTTTTTAAATTTTGGTCAGTTTTTTTAAATTTTTGATAATTTTTCGATTTTTGTAATTTTTTTCAATTTTTTAACCAACTTTTCATTTTTTTTTTGATTTTCGGCGCTTTTTTTTTTATTTCGATTTTTGAGGATCCTTTAAATACCTTTCAGTTTGTTTAATTTTTTCTATTTTTTTTTTCAATTTTTGTCTATTTTTATTTTTAATATTTATCGATTTTTAGTGTTCCGTACGGAACACTTATAAGATCACTTCGGTGTCTGTCTGTCTGTCTGTCTGTCTGTCTGTCTGTCTGTCTGTCACACCCGATTTTCTCCGAAATTATTTGACATAGAAAGGTGAAATTTGGTAATAATATAGGAATTGATGGCCTCATCAGAGCCATGTTGTTTTGAGAATTAAATTTTGACTTAAGGGGTTAGTTTTGGGGGGTGAAGTCGGAAGGGAAAAAAAAAATTTTTTACTAGGTCATCGAGTGTGGTGTCAAATGAAAGCTTGTGAAAACACGAGTAAAAAATATATATATATAATATTATACTTGCGCGCACTTTTCTTTGTATTATTTCTAAAAATTCGCGAAAAATCGCTGTCCCGGGCCTTATCACGAAAAGTACTTATCAAAAAATTTCGAAAAAATTCTGGAATATTCTCCACGGGGTGTAGATTGCACGAAAATTATCACGAGTGCATTACCTTTAATAATTTATATGGTATATAAAAAAACAAAAATTTCAAGGTCATCAGATTTCAGTAAAGATTGGACACAAACTTTGTTGAAAACTCATTTGGGGTGTGTTTTTTGAAGTCACTGATCATTTTATAACACCCTAACAAAATTTTTTATTTTAAAAACAATCAACGTACGGAACACTAATTGTGCAAGTTCAACTTGCACTTGACCGGTTTTTTCAATTGTTGACGATTTTTTCAATTTTTATAATTTTTTAGATTTTTGACGTTTTACTTGCTGCTAATAATATATATTTTTTAAATCTCTGAACACTTTAAATTTTATTTTAACTAAGTTAGAGGAACCTTCATTTAGATTTTAACTTTAAACCTCAAAATTGCATTAAGGCACACGACAAATTATTTAGTAGTATCAGGTTCTCGATTAACAATAATTTGCATTAACGGAGCCAAATTTTAAATTTAATCTCATACAGTTAATGGTGTATAAAATAGTCATCTATAGTTAATGAATAGTCATTTTTGTCTTGATAGCATATGTTTAATCATAAGACATATAGAACGCTACAGGATCTCACAAACCCTCTATAATTTGGTTAGGAATTGACTATCAGAAAGCGACACCTATGTCATTCATTGTTTCTTTAGCTGGTTAAAGTAGACGTGTTGGAGTATTTTTTAAAAATGGAAAAAATTAAATATCGTGCAGTTATAACATTCTTTGTTTGGGAAGGTTTATCGTAAACTGAAATCTATGTAAAGTCAGTGAAAGTGGTAAAGGTGTTCATAGATCCACTTAAGTTTAAACCTGGTCGTACAAGCGTCAATGATGATCCTCATTCAGGACGTCCAAAAACTGCAACAACTGAAGAAACTGTTGTGAAAGTACAAGATATGGTAATGGAAGAAGGTGGATTAACCATGGATGATTTAGCTGTAGTATAGGCATCTCACATGGATCAGTACATGAGGTCTTACCTAATGTTTTGGGTATAAGACAGATGGATGCCGCATTTGCTAACATCGGAACAAAAACGTACTCGAAAGAAACTTTCTAAACATCATTTAGCTTGTTTTACAAAAAATAGAACTGATTTTGTGCATCGATTTGTATGGGACTTGAGTTTGCCAGTATGATCCTGAACTGCGAGAATAAACCGTACAGTGAACCTAGCCCGATTGTTCAGCTTCAAAGCAGCCAACATGATCAAAGTCCTCCAAAAAATTATGGTATCAATTTTCTGGGATGTAAAAGTAATTTTGTTAATTGATTACCATTCAACTGGTAAAACAATTTCAGAAGTACTATTGCAACCTTTCGGACCAGCATTATGAGAAAATTCGTGAGAAAAGGCATGGTTTGCAGAAGAAAAAAATCATCTTTCATCATCACAATGCACCTGCTCACAGAGGGGCTTTAGCAATGGCAAAACTAGTAGGATTAAAGTACGAATTGTTGGAACATCCACCCTATTCGCCAGATCTGGCTCCTTCTGACATCCATCTGTTCCCAAACCTCTAAAGATTTCTACGTAGGTAGCGTGTTTCAGCAAATAATGAGGTGATAGAATCGTAGATGGGTATTTTGAAGGTCTTCCGGAAAACCACTTCAGAGATGGGGTAAATGAATTGGAAAATCGCTGGAAAAAAATGTATTGAGCTTAGGAGAGATTATACTGAAGAAGTATTTCGAATCATCATCTTATTTCATTCCGGCTTTCAAAACTTATTGACTGACCTACCATGTTAGGTATATTATACGTTATGAGTCATTTGTAACTTATGTGTAATATTATTATTTATATCGAAATATAACATTCATAAAATATATATCTAATACAGTAAGTATAAAATTTCCATAAATTTTCTCAAAATGTATTTGATATTTAATTGTTTAAGGCTGGTGATTTAACTCATAAGACCTGTTATATTATATTCGATTACTGACAAACTAGCGGAAAACAGTCAAAGTCATTTTATTAAAATATAGGACTGCGAGCGCTCTCTAGTATTATTTCACGGTCTTAATAGGGTCTATACGGCATCGTCCGGAAGGAATGTCTTTCTATAGAGGTAGCTGTATATTCTGGGCCACTGAACACACCCGGTAGGTTATACCCTTCAACCCAAAATAATATTTTGGGTACCTGTAGGTCCGTTTAAATTAATATGCATTATTTTATTACCCCAGTTTTTTGAAAAACGTTACTATTTAAAAGCTAATATCATGGAAATTATTGAGTTAAAGCTATGAATGTTTGATCTAATATTTTGCTCAAACATATTTTCGTAGGTACATACATACGCAGTGCATTAAATTCTAGATAAACTTTGGATGTTTGTCTATGGCTTTTAAATTAAAATCAATATGGAGAGCTTTTTCCTGATCCTACGTAAGTACTTTCCATTGACCTATATCAATATAGAAATATAACTTTATTACTGCTAAAATTTTCTCTTGTTCAGCCTAAATGAACGTTTTAATAAAGCGAACATTAAAAAATTAAAACCCGTTAATTAAGTGCTACCGACGCTTTTTTGTTTTCCTGTTTACTTTCTGTTTTCGTTTAATTATTGTTCGTCGAATTTGTTGTCGGAATAAACACAGTAACCGTCCTTTTTACCAATCAAAAATTATTTCCGAAATGGAAAAAAATTAATGAACTTTGAAGATATAATTAGCTTATGTGGGAATGTATATTTATGTGGGAAGTGGTATATGTAGAATGAGTAGCAAACATAACTAGTCCTGCGATAATACTGCCACGTCCCAGATATGACACATAGAAAATGTTCTATGCTAAAAAAACAAACGTTTTTTTTTCTGGAAGCATCACAGTGATAACTTGGTAGAGAATATACTTTGATACAATAATATCATTGGGTGTATCAATTAATTTTGAGGGATTTTTATTGAGCCACTACTTTCCCCATCTTTATGGCAGCATATGAATACCACGTTGAAAGAACGACTCATCTTTTGAGGCTATCCACAAATCGTTCCATTTTTTGGCATACTCATAAAAATGGAAGCGCTGTTTGGTGAGTGCGGTTGGTGAGGTAAAACATCCCATCCAAGTGCTTCTAGCGTTTCTGTGGCCGAGCGTTGTCATGTTGAGAAATCACATTGTCGTGTCCTTTGGCATATTGTGGTCGTTTTTCCTTCATCACTCGGCTTAATTAAATGAATTGTTATCGATAACATTCACTAGTAATAGTTTTGTTCGGTTGGAGCAGCTCATACTACACCCAGCTGATCTCACCAGATACACAGCATAAGCTTGGAGCCATGAATATTCGGCTTTAGCGAGAATGTTGATGGTTCACCGAGTTTAATCATGATTTTTTGCGCTTTGGATTATCGTAACGCATCTATAATGCAAAAAAACCTTTCCGATTGTGACATTGGAGCAGTTGTTTACAAGTGAAAAATCGCCTTTCAAGGTCTCCCCGGTTTCAATTCGTACGGCAATTAATTTCCTTGCTTTTGAATCGTTTGTAGTGCATGTAAACGCTTGAAAGTGGTTGTGCCATCAACTAATGATTTTGCAAGTTATTTTTCCATTTGGCACGGGTCTTCATCCAGTAATACCTCCAATACTTCATCTTTAAATTTTTTCGGCTGGCCTGGACGTGCTTTATCTTCCGTATCGAAATTACCACTTTTAAAACATCGAAAGTAGTACTCACATGTTTTTTATCGATGGAATATAATCACCACAGATTTCCAACAGCAATCGATGACTTTTGTCAGCAATTCTTTTTCAGGTTAAACAAGAAGAGTAACTTTTCCCGCAAATAGTGTTTTGCAGGTACGTAATTCGACATATTCAATGCTCAAAAAAAATGCTGTTTATACGTCGGCACCATAATATATACTAAAAATTAAAGTTTAATGATGGTGCTTCACTATGAATATAGCAACAATATGTCCCGATGCGATATAAGACAAGTTACACCCTCTCTTACAAATCCTTCAAAATTAATTCACACTTCTTATAAATGCACAGTAAAGAAATCTTCAGAAAACTCGGGTAATACTATTCAAAATCTCCGTACTTCAAAGCAACACTACGAAGCTCTAATTCGTGGAATACTCCTCACATGTTTGAGACTCTGCAACCAAAATACACCGCATTTGTTGAATTATATAGCGAAGTCAGCTATTTACCTGAATACGGACCAGGAATTTACCGGAAACCTTGATTTTCTCGTTGAACAAAGGAACGCTGGTGACCTAAATATATTGTATACACACTTTCACAGGAAGAAGTCGACTGACATATATCGCTTGATTTTTCCACTAATAATACTTACTAGGAAGACACATCTGTATGAAGCACTGAACACCCTCTTCAAGAACTTTATTATACTCGTATATGGAACTTTATCTGTTTGGAATGAAGTACTCAAGACTATATGTCGCGCCGAGTACAGCCTGCGGTAGTTTCAGACAAACGTGAGTCTCTGCTTCCACAGAGACACCGTTCTAATTTAAGGATTTTCCTGCAGCGTAAACACAGTGACCATTAAATTATTTTTAGAGCTTAATTATTTTGAAGCAAATCTCTATATACATAAAAATCAACGTCGATCTGTATGTTTGATTCTCTAATTCCAGAATTAATGTATATGCGGTTTTCTTTCATGAGTGAGTATATTATTTGATCATGTTTTCAGCATATTTGGTTAAAATTGATTAATATTAGTTCAGGTCAGTTTACATGCAGTGCAACTTTATGAATATACAACAGATTTGCCTCAGTCATATATATATATATATATATATATATATATATATATATATATATATATATATATATATATATATATATATATATATATATATATATATATATATATATATATATATATATATATATATATATATATATATATATATATATATATATATATATATATATATATATACATATATATATATATATATATATATATATATATATATATATATATATATATATACATATTTATATTTATATATATATATATATATATATATATATATATATATATATATATATATATATATATATATATATAGAATATTATAAGAAGCTGCTAACAGAAGATAGACAAGAATTCCAAGAAGAGAACCCTAAGGAAGAACAGAATAAGGAAATAAAAGAGATAAAACTAAGCTATTAAGAAGTAAAGAAGACAATAAGAACACTAAAAAATAATAAATTTGCAGGGCCTGGGGGTGTGGTAAATGAAATGATTAAGTACGGGTCTAATAAATTACATCGAATGCTGAGAAACATGTTCCACAGAGCGATAAATGGAGAAAAAATACCAGAGGAATGGTCAAAAGCTTATATATTATCTATATTTAAAAAGGGAGACCGCAGAAAATGCACAAATTATAGAGGCCTAAGAATAATATCGAGTATGGGACGTTTGTATGGAAAAATTGTTAAAAATATCATGCGGGAAAATATAAAAGGAAAAATTGGAGAAGACCAAGTAGGCTTTACGGCCGGAAAATCATATATAGACCACATATACACCATAAAGCAAACAATGGAAAAAAAACTGGCAAAGAATAGAGAAGTTCATCTAGCCTTCATAGACATAAGAAAGGCCTATGACCCAGTACCAAGACAAAGATTATGGAACGCAATGAAAGAAATAGGCATTGACAAAGAACTAATATACGCAGTAAAAGCTCTCTACGAAAACAACACAGTGAACGTAAAAATAGGACATAAAATAGGGAAGAGACTCCAAACATCAAAAGGCCTATTACAAGGATGCTCTACATCCCCAACACTATTCAAAATATACCTCGAACAAACATTAAAAAAATGGAAGCAAAAATGTAGTGGAATGGGAGTCCCAATACGAGAAGATTACTTATATACTCTAAGTTTCGCAGACGACCAAGTAATCATAGCGCAAGATGAGGAAGACCTCAGTTATATGGTAAGAAAACTGAAAGAAGAATACACTAAAGCAGGATTAGCAATAAACTTTAACAAAACGGAATATCTAACAACAAAGGAGGGAAACGTGGAGAATCTAGAAGTAGATAACGAAACAATAATCAAAGGAACCGATAGATTTAAATATCTAGGAACCATCATTTCAAAAAATGCAACATCAGAGGAAAAGATTAAAGCTAGATTAGGACAAACGCGAACATGCATAAGACAATTAAATTCGATCCTGTGGGACAAGCACATTACAAAGAGAAACAAAACACGAATATACAAATCAATAATGCAAGGCATAATGACATACGGGTCAGAAACATGGACGATCGACAAAAGAAATAAATCTAAAACTAACGCGGTAGAGATGGAGTATTGGAGAAGAGGTTGTAGAGTGACACGTATGGAGAGAATAGCAAATGAAAAAATAATAAGCAGAATGAACATCAAAGAGAACGCAATAAACACCACTGAAGAAAAACGATTAAAATGGTATGGACACATAAGACGAAGCGAAGATAATAGGTGGATAAAGAAAATAACGGAATGGAGCCCTATAGGGAGAAGAAAAAGAGGAAGACCCAGATGATCGTGGAGAGACGATGTGGACGAGGCTATGGAGGACAGGGGTCTAACAGATGGAGACTGGGAAGATAGAAACGGATGGAATCAAAGGCTGAGAGAAGGAAGACAGCGTCAGCTGTAGAACATCCTTGACATATATATATATATATATATATATATATATATATATATATATATATATATATATATATATATATATATATATATATATGTATATGTGGTGAGAACTCCGGCACTTACTAGTAGACTAGTCTAAACAAATCTATTTTCCGTTTTTAAACTATCATATTTTTTAGTAAAGTATAGCAAAAATATTTGAGCTTTAACCTTAACAACTAACTATAATGAATGATTTAACTTTTCAAATTAACGAAGAAACAAATGCTCTTTTATAAAGTCCGACTTTTTTTAACTTGACTGTTTCAAAATTTACCGTTTCACTCATATCTCTTGACATTTATTTATTTTTATTCTTTTAATTTTCTTCAAGTATGGAGCTCTTTTCAAAACCAAAAACCAGCCAAGTTCAAGTCGGACTTGCGTATTTACTGTTCCGTGAGTTGATTGCTTTCAAAATAGATTTTTTTTTTACGGAGGAATGAAATGATCGATGACTTTACAAAACACCCCCAAATAAGTTTTCAACAAGGTTTATTTCCAATCTTTGTTAAAAGAAGGCTTTAGAAACAGTACACCTAATTCCATGCTCCCAGAGTATGAGGACTCTCGTTTATATTTGAATCTTACATATATTTAAATACAATTTTATCATTTTTTCTCTCTAAGTTTTACGATATATTTCACAGTCTTTATAAAACAGACATTTAGAAAAAGAGTTAAAATCAATTAATCAACATCAAAGACTCCCATTTTTCCTGTTTATTTTCTGTTCTCGATCAATTAATGTGAATTGAATTCATTTTTCGAATAAGAACAGCAATTTTCCTTTTAATCTATATCAAACAGGTCTTTGTAAAATTAATTTTCCTAACTTTCCTTTGAAAAATATCCGCTTTAATTATACGAGAGTGAATTGAAAAGTCTTGTAAAAACAAAGAACAATTTTTTGCAGAACAAAAATTTATTTTTCAACTTAACCTCCATTAAGCGAGATTCTATTTTTTCTTTATGTCCGCAGAGAATAAATTTACTTTAAAGTGTACATAATACTCATATACATTACAAAGGACTAGTTCATTAAACAAAATTTTTCCCCCTAGCCAAGGTTCCAGGTTAGGAAACAGCAGAAATTCACTTGAGGCCAAATGTGGGAAACAAGATGGGTGGAAGAGCACTTTTGCCATTACAATGGCCGATGTGTAAGCAATTGTATTGTCCTGTCTTTGGCGTGCTAATCTTGGTCGTTTCTATTGAAACTCACTGTGCATACGATCTAATAATGGTGCGTTATAGTCAGTCACTGCTTTACTATTTTCCAAAAAGTCAATAATGATGGTCCCAAAAGATAGTTCTCATCACTTCTCCCACCGATAAAACTGTTGGGTCGCTTTTGTCAGTACACTTTCACCTTCGTCAACTCATTATTTTGACTGCCGTTTTCTCTTCGGGATGTAATGGTCGATCCACGTTTCGTACAATCACAAAACGATGCGGAATTTCTTGGGATTATGCTGTTACTATTTCAAACAAGATTTTGAAATATTCTTCCTTGTCAGTCTAAACGCGGCACCTATCGTGCACTCAGATTTTTCATTTCTTGAACTTCATGCAGGATATTATGTACTCGTTCATCTTCTACCATCTCAGCAATCTTACTGGGGTAATATGTCCCTTTTTTCAGAAGAAACCCCAATCGGGCTTCCTGAATATGAAGCATCTGCAGTGCTTGTACGGCCATGTTTACGTTTATTTCTCCAGTCATAAATGGTCTTAAGGGTTGGTGCAAAATTTCCATGAACGTTCTTCAATTTAGATTCTATCTAGGCCACAGCTCACTTTTTTAAATAAAAATATTTTATGGCTGCACAATGCTCGGCTTTATTAATTTCTAACAAACAACTGCGAGTTGAATCTGTTAAAAACTTTCAACACAACCGTTACAATAATCACGCTAACGCCACTTCATAGAAATTTACCAGACTTATCAATCCACCCCCGTATCCCTCTGTGTTTATCATATTTCCTTCGTTTTTCTCAGTTGTGTAACTCTCTGAAAAATTGAAAACCATCATGACTCCCCACTGATTATTCATGTAGTATCTACAATTAAAAAGGAACAAGGTAGTAAGTGAATATGGATAAATGATGAAAACCATGTCCATCTATGCGTTTTCTAACTTCATCTACGCATAGTTTCAATTTCAGTCATGTTAATTAAATCGGAAGACGTCAAGTCTCAGGGTATAAAACGCCTTTCTGTCACCTTGATAAATAGGCAGCCTTTTTTGTGTTTCTCCAAAATCAATGTTAATTACCACCCTGATGTAATTTTAGATGACTGTATCTACGAAGTGTATGGTCACAGACGGGTATTAGACGCGACCGAGGAAAGTTCTGTACTTTAATGCCGCACCCTTTGTTTTGAATTCGAGTAAATGCGAGGGTGCAGGGTTACGGAGGTGTTAAAGCATACCGTCTAGCATACTGCAGTGTCATTCCTCGAGTTTATGCGGAGAAGAGATTTTTATCACTTTAGGAAAAATTACTTTTTTAAAAAAGGTAGTCAAACAGTAAGACTGTTTTTTTTTAAGATTTAAATATTGATAATTTAATAATATAACAGATTATTCCAGCTGTAGAATTATGTTGTATTTTTACTTTTGTAATTCAGTTGATATATAGTTATTCCATTGCCATGAAGGGGTATATTTTAAAAAAAAAAGTTAATTGCTTAGAAAAGTCGTATCGCAAATGTTCTTGTGACTTCGTAACATCTCTGTTTTTATACCATCTCATCTGGTTTAACTTTAGCAAAATGAACGAGAAGCCTCAAAGAACATCAGTTATGATTTGTTTAAAATTTTTTCCTTAACGGATAAAATTTAATGTAACATTTTTGTCGACAACTGTTCCTGAATGTAAAGTAACTTCTTATATCTTGAATAGAAAATATTTTCGTAAACTTCTAGGTAGTATATTCTTCTTAAAACCTGTTAATTTTTATAGTTTTCTAAAGTATCTATCTAGAACACCACCACTTTTATGAACTTTTGTAAAACGCAGACATTTGTGTGTGTGATAGAATAGTATCGAGACTGGCATCACTGTGCACCAACCGACAACATTGCTTCCTTCCACTTCACATAACGGTTAGGCTGATCTCTTCTGAATACTTAGTATAAGTTTGAACAACGATCTGCTAAATTTGACGAGCTTTAACATCTTTCAGATTTTAACATATTATTTAGACATAACGAAGGTGTGTAGCAAGATTATTCCACAAAATTTTGGGATTGAACAGAAGACCCATCAAAGAAACATGTCAAAATTCTTTAGTAACGTGATATTGTTTATTCCGCTTGCTCAAAAACCACTTAAACTAATACTACTACTTTAAATTATATCTAAAAGAGCGTAACCGAAGAGCTAAATAACACTTCAACAGATGCTTTCCGATATTAATACAAACACTGGAGACATCCTCGCCGTCTCTATGGAGCTCTTCAAGAAACCTACGTACTAAAATAGATAACCTTGATTGGTGAAACATTAAAATGGATAAAAAATTGTCGCAACACTTCCTTACCGCACTACGTACTGTATTACACAAAATTATGACCCCATACTTTTGTTGTTAATAAAACTATTCGTCACCGCCAAACATCTTTCTTAACTAAACAAACTAAAATTGTTTAGTAATGTATATTCTTCACTTCCAGTACGCTACATGTTGAGTCTTTTAAAGTTTAAATCAATTAGTTATCATAAGTGCATTCCATTTTCCTTGTTTTTGGTCGTTTAATGTTAATTTCTCATGAAATTTGATTTTCATAAGTTGGTTCATATAAAAATAGCAGTTTTAAACTATATCCCTCTATATTTATTTTATCTTTCTCAGTTATGCAACTCTCTGACAAGCAGAATACGATAGATCTTCAATAATTGACTATTTAATAGCTCTGATATACCCACTGGAAAAAAATGGAGTAAGCAAAATACGGATAAATAATGAAAAGCATGTTCTTTTCACTCTTTTTGTAAAATTAGTATACAGAGTTTTAATTTTAGTCATGATAATTAAATTAGGGGCTCTATAAAAAAACTTCTCCGTCATCTTGGTAAATAGATCTGCCTCTTTCGTATTTCTCTCAGATCTCTATATATTATAACTTTAACATACCTAACGTAATTGTAGATTACTCTTAGGCACTGTGTCCATGAGACGTATGGTCAAATACGGGTATTAAACACGACAATGTAAACAGGCGTCCTTTTAAACCACGTATTTTGTCATTAACTGAAGTGTAGCCCGTAGTGCGACGAGACATTTCTATTACTTTCAGTAAAATTATTTGTTCATAATGTGTGGTCAAACAATAAAGTTTGTTTAACTGGTGTAATAAAGTTACATAATATTTCAGGGGCAATATGCATGTCGAATTTATCTTTCGTATTCCACATCCAAAAAGGTTCATTCGTGCTACGAACTTACGCATAGTAATCCCTTCACATAATCTTTCGATGGAAACGTAGAACATCAGTTTTTCAATTTTCCGACCGAGCCTCAGACCGCTATTATTCCCCAACTATGGCAGCACGCTAAGCTGCTTTTACCGATACAACGTCACCGTCAACGTAGGCCGATTTCTCAATAAGCGCATCTGCATGGCCTTGCCGCGCCTATTAAATAGCGTTAAGCATATTGAAACAGGGAAAACTAGCCGAGATTCTCAACCGTGAAGTAGACCAGTAATCTTAGTGGTGAGCAGACTCAGTCAAGTGGTGCCGCCAAGCAGATCAGCGAACCTGAACTCATCTGAACTAACCTGAGTCAACGTGGCCGGATTGTATGATTTTTTATCTATCCTTATTTAAGGTAAGAGCTTGTAGGTATGACAGACTGAACGGGAAAAAGGTAGTTTCTTTATCTTTCTGACATACCAGACATACGACCTCACCTCCCATCCTGGTAGATAGGACAGACTTGCTGCGGTTCCGTTTTGACCGATAGCCCGTCTCTCTCTAACACGCACTTAGAGGTATACTGTGGATCCGTGCGACCAATATGCTTCTTCTTGACAGATAGGACAGACTAACTGCGGACCCGTAAGGTCAGCACTCCGTCTCTGTCTAACACGCACTTAAAGATTTACTGCGGATTCGTGGGACAAATATGCTTTTTTTTTATGGGTCTAGCACACGTGCTGCAGGGAAGTTCCTAAAGCTCTACAGAAGCGACACGTGTGCGGAAAAAGCGATTCACGTTGTTCTTGAATCGCTGTAAATTGTACTCGGTGGGAAACGTAGTCCCGGGTAAGCCATTCCAAAAGGATGATGTTCTCCATATAAAAGACTGCTTGAAAAAGCGTTGTACGAGGAGTAACAAGCTGAACCTCATACGGATGTGAAGTATCAGCGCGACGTTTACTTCTAACATGCTCCGCTCTGGGAGGAATTAAGCGGGCTACATCCTTCGAGCACTCTCCATGAAAATACTTGTAGAATAGACTCAAGTCGCCAACCGCTCTTCAATGTTCCAGCGAATCAAGGCCGCCGGTCAGTTCTGGGTCTCCAATCAGACGAACAGCCCTTCTCTGAATAGAATCCAACAAATGCGGTGTATGTTTGGGAGCGGAGCCCCAAACATAGGAGCAGTATTCCATAGTTGGTCGAATTTGGGTTTTGTAAAGAATTAACAGTTGTTGTAGAGTGTAAAGCTTTCTGATTCGAAATAATATGCCCAACTTTTGAGAAGCTCTCCTTGCTATGCCTGCAACATGTTCATGCCAGGACATATTTGCTCCCAAATTAACGCCCAACACATTGAGTAACGATACTAGGGGAATGGAGTGCCCCGATATAACTATGTCGGGGTCCCCACTTTCCTGGTGAATAAGATGGACTAGTTGTGGACCCGTAAGACCAGTAGCTCTTACTGTTTAATACACACTTAGAGGTGTACTCCGGATCCGTGCGGCCACTATGCTGCTTCTTGCGGTCCGCATTTTCCATGGTAGATAGAGCGGACTAGCTGCGGACCCATAAAACCAAAAGCCTGTCTCTATCTAGAACACACCTAGATGTATATTGTGGGCTCGTGAGACCATTAAGCATCTTTCTACAACCTGCCTCTAACATACGTTGATAGGGCGGATTGGTGCTGCCCCGTTTAATCAACATTCCGTGTCTGTCTAGCATACTTTGTGAGGCACATGGTTATACTAACTAACACCGACAAGATATGATTCCGAAACAAAGAACCGACTATTCGACTCTACTGTACACGAGATCGTACCCACACATTACCTTCTCGCCATACTAGCTCATCAGATAACAAACGAAACTAGTCGCGCACTGAGCCTACAGTTTTTAACTGTGCAATCAGGGTTGGATCGGAGTTGAATCGAAGACCATCACCTGCTGTGATTCCAGAGAAGCTTGACACAGGGCTACAAGAAGTGCAAACTACCACCGTCGCTTCACAACTCCCAGAGCTGCCACTGAATAACGAAATCTACGTTGTACATCATCTCCACTTCGATCACGTCACTGTACGCCTCATTATCCACCGTACGAACTCCGTTGGATTCCAGGTGTCGCTCTCACGCATACTGCTTCCCTTCTCACTCCACACTCTTCACCTTCAGCTACTTGTACCTTTGTTAAATCGCTTGTTTTATTTCTTTTCCCCACCAATTCCGTTAGAAGTTGGATGCCCAAGTAGAGACTTTAGTGCGCATGTGTAACCTGAAATTTTAGTAGTACTGAGAAACATCTTGCTGTTGCTTTCGATTTGAACACGAAAATGATAGAAAAAAAAAAACTTAAAGGAATTTAAGTTTGGAGGGCAAAATGGTAAAAGTTATGACGAAAGAAGCCGAGATCTACCATTTTTAGAGAAGACCGATGTGCGTACCAGAAATGCAAAGTACACTACTGTTCCGATTAATTTTGGTACCTTGGGGACAGTTTTCATCATTTCAAGACCGCCCGATGTATGGTGCTGCAAGATAAAGGAAAGCGGAGACGCCAATTACTGGAATATATTCAGGAAAAGCTTACCCCCTTGCCCGTCGCGCCACAATTTCAAAAAATAATTTGCGCGTACGCGTAGACAAAAGTCACGCGATACCATTTTTCTAGCTCATTCGAGGCAGGAGATGTAGTGTTTCAACAATTCAACGTTTACCCAGTAATAGTTTTGGAGATATCGCTGTTTTCCAACCCAGTTTTAGTTCATTTAACCTTTTCTTTGTTTGCGCTAATTCTGAGAGGCAGTATGCTCGAGATCCGTAGACCAAGTATTCGCGCGTATCCATACCCCCGAACCGATACCGAAAACGCTACAAAAGCGATCTACTCAATTTAAAACTGGTTGAAGCACGAGTACGACCACGGAAGAAACAACAAGTACCACAATTAACAGCGAGTGCGCGCCTGATCGCCGAAGAACAAACATAGACCGCTATCAGGGTTGTGAGAACTTGACCACCGAATATGCAACACTTACCGCAATCAAAGAGTGTAAGAGGCCGACTGTCTAAGAGCTAACATCAACCAGAGCTTGACCGGCAAGCAACATCTATTGATATCAAGGGTATTAGGGCGACCGAGGAGGAAACAACACCAACTCTGACACAGGAGTTCTAGTCACACCATCGTCGAAGCAACATCCATGTCGATCAGTGGAAGTATTGTTGAAGATCCATCGAGCCAAGGAAGAATACCTTACACCGTCAGATAGAGCATACAGACCGAAGGAAGATATTTTAATATACGATGGACGGCATGACTAAACACTAATCACTGGTAACTTCTGAGACTGCTGCAACCACAACACTGACAACCGTCGCTGTTATCTAGTGCTGAAAATTCATATATATGAGATCTAATCTTGGACGTATGCCAAAACTGGTGGTGCAAATTCATATATATTCCACGTATCATTCTTACGCGTACTGCTTTCCTCCACATCCTTCATCATTAGTTAGTTGTACCTTTGTTAAATAGCTTGTTTTATATCTTTTCCTCGATCCTCCTGGTTTTTATGGTTTATCCAAGATAAGCCACCATCAGCTAGAGGATTGAAGTGAAACGAGATAACTTGTATTTCTTATGTATTCTTCTATACTCTTTGTTGACAAGTAAAGAAAGTTTTTTTGTAGCGTATCGTGGCAGGATGAAAAATCGCTATGTTTCGACAACTTGAAATAAAGAAAATCATGAGTTCACACTGAGTAGTCATTAACGTTGACTCCAAGTCGAAATATTTACAGTTGTAATACGTTGGTGCGCGTTTGGTGGGTTATGGAGAGCATAGTCAATTACGCGCTGCTAAAATTTAGAAAAACAAGCACCGTTGAAAATAATAGCCAACAAATGAAGCGTTTGAATGAAATTTGATTGAAAAATGATCGTTCCTTTCATCGAATTGTCGTATTTTTCATCATAATGCTTGGTTTCTTCTGATTTTAACTGTTAAAGAAACACTGATGGAGCTAGAAGGAGAGGTTTTCCCACATTCGGCGTATTTCACACACCTGGCTGTATCTGGCTATCATCTGTTTCGTTCGATACGGCATGCTTCGGAAGGCACTTTGATAATTATGAGCAAGACGAAAAAAGGCTTATTCAGTGGATAACTTCTTTTATAGTGACTTGTAACTTCTGGTCGAAAAATCGGAAAATATGAGTTGAGAAACATTTTAAATAATGTAATACAGATTTTGTTATAAAAAATACTGTTCATAAATTGCAAAAAAAACCGGCAGTGAAATTGCCTAATATATTATTTCATTATGATATTCCAGTTGTTGAATTGAACAGTATCAATCGAGAGTGTTGTTTCTTTAATAATTTAATTAATATGCACTGACGGAATAATAAAAAAAATGACTTGTAGTTTTAAATATTTATATTGTCATCTCTTTTTAGGTTCAAAAAATATACCTGACGGTCTTCAGAAAAAAGTTCAAAAAAAGAGTTAAAATCATTTAATTAATTGTCATTAGCGCTCCTCATTCTCCATGTTTATTTTATGTTTTCGTTCAATTAATGTTGATTGAAACCATTTTTCGAATGAAAACAGTAATTTCCCATTTTACTCATCAAAATGTATTGCAGCAAATAAAGTTAAAACTAAAAAGGGAATTCTGTTTCACAGTTGAGAATGTAGTAAATTTAATTTATTGGGAGCAATCGATTTGCGAGGCAGAATTAATTTGTTACGAAATAATTTAGAAATGCGACACGTGATTTAGCAGAGTAGGTTAAAGTGTGTAGATTCTACATACATATTTATGTAAAATATAGTAGAAGCTGTGCCTGTACATTAACGTTTTTTAAAAAGCGGAATTTTTTAAATTTATAGTGTCTTTCAGAAAGTTCGTATCATACAGAAACTTCTAATATATCGGGTTTAAGTTAAAATTTAACTTTGCAAGTAATATTTGCTTTAAAAAAGATAAAATATGATCTGATTGAAGCGACTTTTTGTTTAATAATTTTACATGGGTATACAAAATTCCACACACACAATTCCAACTTATTAAAATGTTTCCTGCAAATGATAATTTGATTAAAATTGTATTATTAACTCCGCCTGCAGTGTTGATGGATGGATTGAGTAGTTCGTCAACACTGTTGCCTGTCCCAAGCCCGGATAAAGGAGGAGGGTTGTGGCGTTAGGATTTAGCACCCTAACACACGTAAAACCTAAACTGGAAAATGCTAGTCGTTTTTGAAAAGTAGAATGAAAAATCACAAGATAAGCAAAAATCCCCGGGTGGCAATCTACACCTTCGAAGAAGGGAGCCCCATCGGATACGGGGGGGGGGGCAATTCTACTTCAAAGCGAATAATTAACACAAGCTTAAAACTCAGCCAAACGAAGAAATCCCGAAACAGAATAGCTGCTCTCGGTACCTGGAATATACAGGGATGGAGGACAAAGAACATCGAAGTCATACAAGTGTTTAAGAAGATGAACATATACATTTTAGTAATGAGCGAGACGAAGAAAAAGGGACGTGGAATAGAAGAAATAGATGAAGTGATGCATTGTTGGAGTGGAGTAAAGAAGGAAGAAAGGGCAAAGGCCGGAGTTGGAATATTAGTGAAAAAGAAGCGGAAAAAGAAAAATAACATCTTGGGAACCCATTAATGAAAGAATCATAAAACTAAATATAACAATGCTAGGAAAAGACATGGTGATATTAGGAGTATACGGCCCAACAAAAGACAGCACTATAAGAGAAAAAGATAACTTCATGGAAACACTAGAAATAGAAACACAAAAAAGTAAAGAAAAACCAAGAATTAATAATAATGGGAGATCTGAATGGGAGAACAGGAAGGAAAAAACAAGGGACAATACCGTAGGACTATTCGGAGAAGACATTACTAACGACAACGGAGAGAGACTAATAGAGCTGTGTGAACTAAACGTCTTCAAAATAACAAAACGGATTCTACAAACACAAAGACATCCACAAATATACTTGGATGCAAGAAACACGAAACTTAAAATCAATAATAGACTACATTATAATTAAAAACGATACCACTATTAAAATAAAAGACGTAAGAGTAAAGAGAGGGGCAGAATGTGGAACAGACCATAGACTATTAATAGCAAATATAAAAGTACCGTGGTACAAGACAATAAAGCAAAAAGAAATAATAGATAAAGAAAATAGAAATACTAATGAGATAACAGAAAAAACAGACAAAGAAATAAAATACAAAATTCACTTACTGCAAGACGAAACGATAAGAGACCTGTATAGACGACGATTAGATCAAAAATTTAAATGAATTTAACTACGACAACCTACAACAGATGTACGACCACATAAAAGAATGCATCAAACAGGCATCCCTAGAAACATTAGGTAAAGAAGACGACGAGAATGAGAAACATAAAATTAGAATTTGTGAAAAAACCAAAGAATCTATAAAGGAGAAAAAAAGACTATACGAAAAAATGGCTGAATACAAAATCAGAAGAAGATCTACAGAAATATAAAGAGAAAAATGCAGAAACGAGGAGGATGATAAATAAAGAAAAGAACGAGAGATGGGAAAAATCGTGCGAACATGTAGAACAGAATTCAGGAGGAACTAGAAGTACAGAGTCATGGAGAATAATTAAAGCATTAAGAACTAATAATAGAGTACATCTCAGAAAGCGAGTGGCAAGAATATTATAAGAAGCTGCTAACAGAAGACAGACAAGAATTCCAAGAAGAGAACCCTGAAGAAGAACAGAATAAGGAAATAAAAGAGATAGAACTAAGCTATGAAGAAGTAAAGAAGACAATAAAAAACACTCAAAAACAATAAATCTGCAGGGCCTGGGGGTGTGGTAAATGAAATGATTAAGTACGGATCTAATAAATTACATCGAATGCTGAGAAACATGTTCTAGCGATAAATGGAGAAAAAATACCAGAGGAATGGTCAAGAGCTTATATAGTATCTATATTTAAAAAGGGAGACCGCAGAAAATGCACAAACTATAGAGGCCTAAGCATAATATCGAGTATAGAACGTTTGTATAAAAAAATTATTAAAAATATCATGGAGGAAATTATAAAAGGAAAAATTGGAGAAGACCAAGCAGGCTTTACGGCCGGAAAAACATGCATAAACCACATATACACTATAAAACAAACAATGGAAAAAAACTGGCAAAGAATAGAGAAGTTCATCTAACCTTCATAGACATAAGAAAGGCCTATGACTCAGTACCAAGACAAAGATTGTAGAACACAATGAAAGAAATAGGCATTGACAAAGAACTAATATACGCAGTAAAAGCTCTCTACGAAAACAACACAGTGAACATAAAAAGACGACATAAAATAGGGAAGACACAAACATCAAAAGGCCTATTACAAGGATGCTCTACATCCCCAACACTATTCAAAATATACCTCGAACAAACATTAAAAAAATGGAAGCAAAAATGTAGTGGAATGGGAGTCCCAATACGAGAAGATTACTTATATACTCTAAAACTGAAAGAAGAATATACTAAAGCAGGATTAGCAATAAAACTTTGATAAAAACGGAATATCTAACAACAAAGGAGGGAAACGTGGAGAATCTAGAAGTGGATAACGAAACAATAATCAAAGGAACCGATAGATTTAAATATTTAGGAACCATCATTTCAAAAAACGCAACATCCGAAGAAGAGATTAAAGCTAGATTAGGACAAACGCGAACATGCATAAGACAATTAAATTCGATCCTGTGGGACAAGCACATTACAAAGAGAAACAAAACACGCATATACAAATCAATAAATACAAAGGATAATGACATACGGGTCCGAAACATGGAGATCAACAAAAGAAATAAATCTAAAATTAACGCGGTAGAGATGGAGTATTGGAGAAGATGTTGTAGAGTGACAAGTATGAAGAGAATAACAAATGAAGAAATAAGAAGCAGAATGAACATCAAAGAGAACGCAATAAACACCATTGAAGAAAAACGCTTAAAATTGTATGGACACATAAGACGAAGCGAAGATAATAGGTGGATAAAGAAAATAACGGAGTGGAGCCCTATAGGGAGAAGAAAAAGAGGAAGACCCAGACGATCGTGGAGAGACGATGTGAACGAGGCTATGGAGGATAGGGGTCTAACAGATGGAGACTGGGAAGATAGAAACGGATGGAATCAATGGCTGAGAGAAGGAAGACAGCGTCAGCTGTAGAAAATCCTTGACATATATATGTATATATATATATATATATATATATATATATATATATATATATATATATATATATATATATATATATATATATATATATATTTATATATTTATACATACATATATATATATATATATATATATATATATATATATATATATATATATATATATATATATATATATATATATATATATATGTATATATATATATATATATATATATATATATATATATATATATATATATATATATATATATATACATATATATATATATATATATATATATATATATATATATATATATATATATATATATATATTATATATATATACATATATATATATATATATATATATATATATATATATATATATATATATATATATATATATACAAAATTTTGCTTGTCAATTCCAACTTATTAAAATGTTTCCTGCGAATGATAATTTGATTAAAATTGTATTATTAATTTTTGATATTACAGAAAGCTACATCAACTGAAATAGAATCTTAAAGTGCTATTTATCTTTTCATCGAAAGAAGAACAATAAAGTAATATTTGGGTCTCAAAACGCAACAGTACAATGAAGAGTCATGAAATTATGAAAACATTTTCTATTTTTTTTTAAAATTTCGTTTATATTATCATTGTGGACACGTAAAGCAATCACGTGGCTACCTTCGCCTAGATAACTTTTTACCTCTTTCAAAGGAAAGGCTAATGCCAAAGTGAAATTCTACATAAAACCCCTGTATAAAAAAGTTTTTCCATGTAATGCAAATATTGTGGCCAAAATAATTCTTTGTAGATTATTTCTCTGTTTTATTCTAATAGCAAATAAAAAGCCGATAGCCATATTGGTACGAGATAAAAACACCAAGGGTTTAAAAAGACGCTAATATTAAACGTGCGTGGATAATAGTAAACAAGGTATATAACATTATAAGCCAAGCCGCAGGAGAGTTGATAATAAAAATCTTCTGGAATATGTAAATTTTATTTAACTCAATTCTAGCAACAATCAAATTATTATATCAGTTTTGTGATAGATATGCATATAAAATTATATATTAATAAAATTAACACTTGTATTCTGTCACACATGACGAGTTAACTAATAAATCTGCAAATAAATTAGCGTACCTATATAATTCTATCTTATAGGTTTTACACATCAAGCGATCAACACTGGCACAAATGTTGATCTACAACAAAAGACAAATTTTTTTTTCTGCTGAATAAAGAAAGTAAAGTGCTTCAGAGGTTAACAGTTTTTTTTTGGGCTCTGATTATGCCGCAAGATACCTGATAATTGATTGTAAATAGACCATCCTTCTAAATGATTTACTTGAAGAGTAAAGTAAAGATGTTAATACAGGAGTAAAGTTTTCAAGGATTTGTTTAAGCAGGCAAAAAATAATCGCGTTTTTTGACATTTTATCTTTTTCAAATAAAACACCGTCTATATAATTTTTCAGTTTTATAAACCGTTTAATTCTTAAATTTATGGTAATAAAAAATGATTTTAAATTTTCTCGAAGTTGGTTATGCACGTTTTACAATAGCAAATTGATTTACATGTTTATATTAAAAATTCTCATAGTAAGTCTTTCGCCTATGTTAAGAATTTCGTCACTACGAAGCCACGGCGAAATGTGAGTATTAAAATGTTATACTTAGATAACTAAAAACGGAGTAGAGATGAAATATATATTAAAAATTGTTATAACAAAAGGCGTCACGTTAGATATATATAAGACTTTACGGTAAACCTAAAGAAAAATCCCTAGCTTTCGCACATTTCCTAGAATACGCAACCACAACAATGTTTAAACAAAAAATTGCATAAACTAGAAAAAAGCATACCAAATAATATTTAAAACCCCTCTTGCTATAAACGAACTAATATTTCCCATTTTCTTTCCGATTTTAAAAATTCAGACGGTTTTAAATAGATGCTGTTGAAAATCTTGTCGAAGTACGAGTATATTCTTTTTCTACTTCTTCTCAACCTAAGGCTGTCCACTCCTGGCCGTAGGTTTCTTCCAATCTCTACCATGCTTTCCTGTCTTTTGCCACGTACATGCTACTACTCTTACATCATCGATCCATCGTTTCTGTGGACGTTCAACGCTTATTCCTGTTTCTCTGGTTCTTCATTCTGTGATTCTGTACACCCATCTGCCTCCGGATGATCTAGCCACATAACTTGCCCATCGACATTTCATCTTTAACTCCTCGAGAGTTATGTCCCTAAGGGAGCCAAGCATGCTTCTCTCCATTGCTTTCTGTGAAGTCACGAGTTTTTTATCAAATGCTTTAGTGAGATACATTGTTTCCAGGTCATATGTGCTAAATGGTAGAACACAGGAATTGTAGACTTTAGTTTTTAGATTTATGGGTATTGTAGTACTTTTTAAGATATGTCCTAATTTTCCAAAGGCTGCCCGTACCAGCCTTATTCGCCTGGTAATTTCTGCATGCTGGTTCACCATTCCTATCTTAATAGTGTGACCTAAGTAGATATACGCATTCGATGGAGTTATTTTTAGTTTAGTTAAATTTAGTTTTTTTTTAAATTCATTTTAAGGTCCATATTCAGCTGGTTCAACATCCCCTGTTGCTCATTGGTGCTATTAGCTATCACTACTAGGTCGTCTGCAAACCTAAGAACTCAGTCTAGTGCTGTCGATGTTGATGAGAAGGGCTTTAAATACTTAAAAATGTCTTCAAAAGCCATAGTAGATAATTTAGGTGAGATAGTATCTCCTTCTCGCACTCCTTTTTATAATGGTAATGGCATTTTTTCTATTATTTTTTATATATCTAGAATCTATTCTTGCATTTGTTAGGAATTTTATAATTGACCAGATTTCAACAGTATCAAATGCCTTATGAAAATCAATGAAGGCCGAAGGCGAAGTATATTACATATATTACAAGACATATATAATTGTATAATAATTTACAGTAGTTATCACCCATGTAAAGCATTTAAACCAGGAAAACAACGGCTTTTATCAGGAGATAATACAATGCGCAATTATTCAATAAAGTTGGTTGGACCGATGGATTAGTTCTGTGCTAAAGTTTTTAATAGAAGGTATGTTCACGATACGAGGAATAAAACACTCTGACAGCAAATCTTTTCAGGAAGGATGCGGTATATTGAACGACTGAGTAATGGAGCAATATTTTCAGTAGAAATTGCAATGGAGCAACATATGGACACAATAATGGAAACCGGTAAATACATTGTATTATATAATAACTAAGAAATAACCTGGTTACAGGGCCGTGCTTCAACGCAAAATAATCTCGCAATAACCGATTTTTTTAATGAAACCCCTGTTTTGGAATTGCAGATTTCAAAAATTAAGACGGCTACTAAATAGTCCCGACTTGACTATGTTTTGTGGGACTATTTAAAATATTACAAAAACTTGACAAGGAATATAAAGAGAAAATTACATAGGACGCAAATTTAATGATTAGGGCATTAGAGCCATAGAAACACAAAAAGACAGGAAATTTTCCAGAAATAAATTTACCACTCCAACTTATTATTTATTTATTAATATCACATCAGTAGTTTATACGATTTGTAGTTTACATTTAAACATACAATAAAATATGTATAATAGTACAGTATATCGCTACAGTTACACTCAAAACCAAATATTACATTTACCATAAGTGATTAAATATTATAGAGATATTACATGATTAGATCTAAAAGGATACTTATTATTTTTTTTTAATTTACTTAATGGAGACATGCCAATAATAAATATATTACCGCTCAGATTTTTTTAGATGTTGACACCGATATCAACAAGAGAGTGTACATATATTAGTCCCAAAGAAGGGTAATCTTATTTTAAAATGATGTTCTCTCCTATCCAAGTCGGCAATTTTAAGTGTGTCACTTATTTCCCAACATTGGGCATGATTAATAACTTTATATATTTATAAAACATTCGCTGCGTAAACAAGGAGTATTTTAATATAGGTCTCTAATTGCCTGAGATGGACTAAGTTCCCTGCCAAACTCAAAGGAAATCTAACTTGCAGATTTCTTCTTAACCCTCTCAATCTTATTTGCGCCGGATGCCAAACTGAGCAACAATACTCCGATCGATATCCCACCAAAGTTAAATAAGCCTTTATTCTGACCTTTGGATTGGCTTATTTTAAGTTCTTCATTACACACATCTTCTTTATAATACTCACAGCTTACATTTACTAACAAATAAACGCCAACATACTGAGCAATAGTTGTAGGTGTTAGAGACGTGTTATTTACTTTGATATCTATGATGGTTCTTTTCTGATGTTAGCTGACTCTTAGAAACATTTATTATCATTTTATTTGAAGACACTCACTGCTTCATGGCCTCCAGGTCTCTCTCTCTCTCTCTTTTGGTACATACTTTTCTATAAACTCTACAGTCATCGGCAAATAGCAGGACTCTTGAAATTATATCGCAGGTGACGTCATTTATAAACACCTAATGTGTGAGAGGCTCTAACACACTTCCGTGAGGAACTCAAAAAGTTACCGGAATATCGATAGACCTAGAATTCCCAACTCTAGTTCTTTAAATCCTTCCTGTCAAAAAGTTTGCTATTCACTTTAACACGTTGATATCGAGATCAAATTTTTTAGTTTACCAATTAAAAGGTCATGGGGAAAACATTAAAAGATTTTTGGAAGTTGAGCAACACGTCATCCACTTGCCCAGATTTATCTAGAATTATTTCAATGTCGTGTTAATTCAAAGAGTTGGCTCACTGGAATGCCCAGGGCTAAAGCCATATTAGCCATTAAAGAAAAATTTCTTTTCTTCCAAGATCTACTTATTGATTTAGCATTTGTTCAAAGATCTTACAAATCATGGATGTCAAGCTGATAGGTATATAATTGCATGCATCCGACCCGGTTGTGAAAATTTGGATAATGATCGCTTGCTTTCATTCTCTGGATATGGTGTTATTAATTATTGACATATTAAGTTAAACATCAAGGCAGAAATAACACTAAATCTGCCCAAGTAAAAAAGCCCACTGGGAATTCTGTCGGGCAAATAATTATCTTTGGCCGAATGTAAACTGACTGACATACTTGGGCGTATGAAGAAATCGAAAAGCTTTCCTTTTCAGTATATCTTACAGCTAATTGGTTATCCTTGCGGATTCTAGAAAATCTTAGTGGTACCGATTTTTAGCTCGACTGTAATTGTTGTGGGGCAATTTATAATATTGTAAGTTAAAGTAACTGGCGCCTTTCGTCAAATGTCGATTCCTACATCTTCCAGTATAAAAAATGGGGTTAATTTTAGGCTTGCTTACCTTATAGGGAATCGATCCCCCTAATCACTGGCAATTATTAAATAAAATATTTCATGTAAGTCAACGTAAATCAAAATATCTAGACTTATTTTTCCTTACCCTACAGGACAGGGAATTGCGTTTTTAATTTTAAATTTTTTATTTCATTTCTTAACTACGTATAAACTTAAGTCATTTCTACGTAAAAACATTAACAAAAATAAACCTTTTTCAAAAGAAAATTAAAATAAAGTGGTCTATATATTTTTCAATTTCCTTTCAAACTCATGTAAATTGGAAAATGCAAAGAAGTAAACTACAATTTAAACTTTATGATTCAATTTTTCGATTTGAAATGCGATGTTGTTTTAATTACAAACCAGTTACTTTTATTTTCAGCAGGTAGTAAAAAGACTTAGATAATTTAAAATTTTGCATCATGGCACTATTACATTATAAATTCTAGAGACACATGTTTGTATTGCTAACAAATTTAATTGTAAATAAAATTCTTTAAATGACTTAAAACTACTTTTGCAGCCAAAAAATATACAGATCTTAAAAAAAAAATAATAAAAAATTTTGTTTAGCAGAACAAAATTTTTTGTAGTTATTCTTTTCTTAATCTGTGTTATTATACTGTCGAGTTTCATTATTTAGTGTATTTGTTTTACTTTTATTTATAATCATTACTTAGAAGAAATTAATTCTTTATGTTGTATGCTAGATTTTATGTGCACGTAGAGGTAGCTTTTATTAGCTAAGCTGTTTTTTTTTGTTGCAGAAAGAGTTTAAATTTTTAAAAAAAGGTTTCTTTTCTTGAACAGTTCTCCGTTTCGTATTCATTCTTCTTTACTATAGAAGGATTTACGTTTTTAAAGTTTCACAATAAAGAAGGTTTTTTTTTCAAAGGTCATTATTTATTTTTTTAGTGTTCGAAAAGATCTAAGCTCCGAAAATGTTATCACAATAGAACATTTTTTTATAATTCCGCCCTCTTCAGTATTAAATTCCCATAACGCGAACTTTTTAACGTAAGGCTGTACAAAATTTTTTTTTTGCTTGAAAAGCTCCGCCCGTGGTCGATTTTTTTCTACTTACTTTTGCTGACTACTCTGGAAGGGATTTAAAAACCACCCTACAAGAAGCTTCACCTTTGATACCTTTTCTCTTTACATCTATTCCTCCGATCCGCCCGATCTGCCCGTCCCTTAAACCTGACTACGTCAATAGAAGTGATATTTCTTTAATTTGTTTCTTTAGAAGAAAATTCTATAAGTTAGCTTCTTAACTGAATTTATTGGTAAGTCTTTCCTACTTTTCGATCGAATCAAAAAATCAAAATATCAAGGAATAATTTAAAAGCTAATTTGGATAGAAGAATTGTGTTATCTTGGTCTGCGTTCGGAAAGTTACACTGCGTCCTTTCTCCCACTCTCTTCAATATCATCGGTCAGTACATCAAAAATATCCGATTCGCTGATGATAAGGTGTTGTTCGCTGCTAGTCTTGAGAATATACAGTTGTTGCTGAACAGAGTCAGTGCCCAAAGTATGGAGTATGGATTAGACTTCAACATAAACAAAATCATGTATCAGTAGATTACACAAGGCTAATATCAGACTTAGAGGAGATCGAAGGAGTAGAGAAGCTCACGTACCTGGGGATTATCTTAATGAGATCACAACACCGAGATAAGATCCCGGAGTGAGAAAGCGACGCCAACGTTCACCAAAATGCGCAACCCTTAGTGTTGTCGGGACTTCTCTCTGAGCGTGAAGATAAGAATAGTGAAATGCTACGTTTTTTTGGTGCTGCTGTATGGGGTCGAAGCATGAACATTAACCAAGTTAATCGAGAAAAAGATCGAAGCCTTCGAGATGTGGATCTATCGACGATTGCTACGTATTTCTTGTATAAACAATATCAGCAACGAGGAGATCCTGTACAGTGTTGGTAAACAGAAAGAACTGCTGAAGACTATAAAGCAACGGTAACTCGAATACTTTTTGTCTCACTTTTTTGAAGTCATATCGTTTAAGAATTAGAACTATCACTACTTCAAGTATTATATCTCTATATATGTACTATCTGTACCATATTTGAGATCAATATTTTATTTCATTCGAAACTTATCGTTTCAATTGATAGACGGGCAGAAAAGTGTGATGTGTATGTCCATGAATACAATACATTTTTAGGAAAAGGAAGTATAAAGGTAGGCGTCATCAGCTTAAGTAAAGCAAAATAAAACAAAATAGAAGTTTCCTAAGTTAATATTATATAGATAAACTCGAATTATTTTAAAATTTTAAATAGAAGACACCAATTAGTGAATGTCTCCTAAAATCATAAACAAATTTTATTTTTGATTTTTTTTAAAGGCTTTACAGTTACTTAACCTACATTATCTTTGAATTCGTTTTCCATTCTCGTACTGCTTATAATAAAGTCTGAAAAATAAATAATATTTTTTTTAAAATAAAGTAATACTTGTTCAGATTACTAAGTTAGGTCTTTGGTATATTTAATTAGAAAACTATGCTTAAAATTAGTATTAAAACAAAATAAGGGAAAAATCAAATATTATTATTAAATATTTTTTAGTTGAGACAACGTATATGTACATTAAGGTTAAATTGGGCAAGGCATATCGCAAGAATGAATGATAACAGATGGATCCGCCATATAGCTGAATGGGGGCCCAGAGACAAAAGATGTAGAGGTAGACCACAGACAAGATAGCTGGACGACATAAAGATACTAGCGGAACACGACATCATGCAGAAAATAAACAATAGATATCATTGGAGACAACTTAGAGAGGCTTACATTCGACTATGGATGGTGCAAGCTAATGATAATGTTGATTTCCTACTTTTGACTAATTTAATTTTTAAATTAACCATCCACATTTTAATAGCTTATAATAAAAATCCATACTAAAATCTTTGACATAAGTTTTTGAAGTTCTTGTTTTGGTTATCTCGAAAATATCAGTTTCAAATATTTTTTATTACCAAAAGTAGTATTTTTCTTTCGTCTATATTTTAGCAAACGTAGTTTTTACCTTCAAAATAAACTAAGCGTCTATTCAATTCTAAGGTGCTATTGATTGATCTTTTTTATTTAACATTGAGTTGGCAATAATATAAATAATTACTAACCTCTATTGGCATCAGAGAGCCCAAGTCAGAACAAAGGGAGACAGGATTGCGTCCTCTCTCCCACTTTCTTCAATATCTATTCAGAGGAAATCTTTTCATAAGCTCTGGGTGATCTGGACCCAGGCATTAAAATCAACTGTCAGTACATCAATAATATCCGGTTCGCCGATGATAAGGTGTTGCTCGCGGCTAGTCTTGAGGATATACAGTTGTTGCTGAACAGAGTCAGTGTCCAAAGTATGGAGTATAGATTAAACTTCAACATAAACAAAACTGAGTATCAGCAGATCACACAAGGCTAATGTTAGACTTAGAGGAGATCGAAGGAGTAGAGAGGGTCATGTATCTTGATGAGATCACGATACCGAGATAAGGTCCGAGATTAAGCCAGGTCAACGTTCACCAAAATGCGCAACCTTTAGTGTTGTCGTGAAGATAAGAATAGTGAAATGCTACGTTTATCTGGTGCTGTTGTATGGGGTCGAAGCATGGATATTAACCAAGGTAATCGAGGAAAAGATCGAAGCCTTCGAGATGTGGATCTATAGACGATTACTACGTATTTCTTGAATAGACAGTATCAACAACGAGGCGGTCCTGCACCGTGTTGGTAAACAGAAAGAATTGCTGAAGACTATAAAGCAATTGAAACTCGAATACTTTGGCCATATCATGAGGCATGAGGAAAAATACTACATCCCTTGGTTGGTAATGCAAGGGAAGATTTATGGGCACCGTGGACCAGGGAAACGACGGATATCTTGGCTTCGGAACCTCAGAAACTGGTACGGGGGTGATATCTATTGAGCTTTTTCAAAGAGCAGTCAACAAGACTAGAATCGCTATGATGATAGACAACATGCGGGAACAGATAAGGCACCTAATGAATGAATGAATGAATAATAAAAATGTAATATAATTTTCAAATTTCCCGACTCCAAAAATCCAGTGATGGATTATAACATTATAATATATGTTGGAAGCAATTCCACTAACCTTCTTGCTTTTATTTTTTTTAAGCGACTATAAATAATATTGCGTAAAGTTTGTTCGTTATCCTAACTGAAAACAAAAAAAATTTCCTTAATACTATTAAAACTATACGAAATTTATTGCTTCTAATCCTTTTTGTCCCACTTTTTTGAAGTCATATCGTTTAAAAATTAGAACTTTTGCTACTTCAAGTATTATTATATCTCTATATGTGTACATGTATGTGTACCATATTTGAGATCGATATAATATTTCATTAGAAACTTATCGTGTCAATAGATAGACGCTACTTAGTATATATCACCACTAGACCAAACACTTTATTTTTGCAATCGACGCGCGTTTCGCTAACCATATTAGCTTCATCAGCTCCTGATGAAGCTAACGTGGTTAGCGAAACGCACGTCGAGCGCAAAAATAAAGTGTTTGGTCTTGTGGCGATATATACTAAGTAGTGTCATTGTGCCAAAGATTCCACATTCCCAAATTAGAATAGATAGACGGATAAAAAAGTGTGATTTGTCCATGATTACAATATATTTTAGGCAAAGGGAGTATAAAGGTAGGCGTCATAGGCTTAAGTAAAGAAAATAAATCAATATAGAAGTTTCCTAAGTTAATATTATGTAGATAATCTCGAATTATTTTAAAATTTTAAATAGTTGAGATTAGAAATTGTCACCAATTAGTCAATGTCTCCTAAAATTATAAACAAATTTTATTTCTGATTTTTTTAAATACTTTACAATTACTTAACCTACATTATCTTTGAAATCGTTACCGATTCTCGTTCTGCTTATAATTACGTCTGAAAAATAATTATTTTTTTTTTTAAATAAAGTAATATTTGTTCAGGTATATTTAATTAGAAAAATATGCTTAAAACTAGCATTAAAACAAAATAAGGGAAAAATCAAATATTATTATTAAATATTTTTTATTTGAGATTAAATCTCAACAATTTCACATTCTTCTTTAAAAACAGTTAAGATAAATATTTAAAATAATATAAAAACCACATGATATTCACACATTCCTCAACTTTAAGATCGAATTTATTCCCTTAAATCCTTGTCCCACAACTTACTAATTTGTTCAAAAACATTTACCCTTAGGGTTTTTCCTTCAACTAATCAATAATAGCTGAAAAACCATACGAATTTTTTTTCGGATTACCCGGTTAAAAGCATCTCAGCCCTAACTAAATGTTATTGTTAATAAAATTTACAGTAATAAGACCATGAAATGGTTTTCAATTTCTCCCCCTCCCCTTTAATCCTTTATTTGTCTGATTATAAACAATACAGTTAAAATTTATTTATTCTCATCAACAACCAAATAAATGCATATTCTATTGAAATTTCACAAATCAACCAATCCTTTAAACTTTTGACCTGAAGGATATTATTCAAAAAACATGGGCTCCTTTTCCAGTTTAGGGAATATATGTGTACTGCCATTAAAACTGATATCCGATTTTCTCCGAGAGTTATTACAGGAGAAGGTCGACAAGCTGATAATCGGAATGAAGAGAATTGGAAACTATGTTGCTCATGACTTATATATATATATATATATATATATATATATATATATATATATATATATATATATATATTTATCTATATAGAAAACATGCAAGGATCTTGGAGAGTGCTTATCTTCCCGTAGCCAAAACTTCATTAACCGCGAACAATAAAAATGACTAAGATACTTATGACATAGTTGTATCATACAAAACTTAAGTTTTATTTAATTGTGTGGTTAGACAATTTAAAATTTTTTTTATGGGTCTAGCACACGTGCTGCAAGTCCCTAAAGTGCTACAGGAGCGGCACGTATGCGGAAAAAGCGATTCACGTTGCTCTTGAATCGCTGTAAATTGTGTTCGGTGGGAAACACAGTCCTGGGCAAATTATTCCAAAGAGATGTTGTTCTCCATATAAAAGACTGCTTGAAAAAGCGTTGTACGAGGAGTAACAAGCTGAACCTCATACGGATGTAAAGTACCAGCGAGACGTGTATTTTCTAATGTGCACCGCTCTGGGAGGAATTAAACGGGCTACATCCTCCGAAAACTTTCCATGGAAATACTTACAGAATAGGCTCAAGTTGCCAACCGTTCTTCGATATTCCAGCGAATCAAGGCCGCCGGTCAGTTCCGGGTCTCCAATCAGATGAACAGTTCTTCTCTGAATAAAATCCAGCAAATGCAGTGTATATTTGGGAGCGGAGCCCCAAACATGGGAGCAGTATTTCATAGTTGGTCAAATTTGAGCTTTGTAAAGAATTAATAGTTGTTGTGGAGTGTAAAGCGTTCTGGTTCGAAATAATATTCCCAACTTTTGAGAAGCTCTCCTTGCTATACCTGCAACATGCTCATGCCAGGACATATTTGCTCCCAAATTAACGCCCAACAAATTGAGTGACGATGTTAGAGGAATGGAGTGCAAAGCCATAACTATGTCGGGTTCAGTAACGTTGACTGCACTGTGGGAATAGTAGGTGGTGTTTTTCCCTGGAAATAGACAGTAGAATGCGAAGCAGAGTTGAGCCAGCAAGTTCGCTTTTTCAACAGGTGTCGTTGCAATATAATTATCTGGCCGTCTGAGTGGTGGTATGGTAGATTTGGTGAAATTTTGGCTAACTGCCTTAGCGGGCTGACCAAAAGAACCTGGAATTGTTGGGACAAGCGAGAAGTTTGTTTCTAATTCGCCGATTGTGTGCCTCCTTGGTTTCGTCGATAATTTCTTTGCATATGTTCTGGGCACGAACAAAGGTGTTACGTTTTATGGTGTTAGGATTGTCACGCCATTGTCGGTAGGCAAGATGTTTAGAAGCAACAGCTTCTTTGCATTTTCGATCAAACCAAGGCTTGCCTTTGGAAGGGCATTTCTTCGAAAAAGGAATGTAGCCTTCGATACCACCAAAATAACCTCGGAAACCTCCCTGGCTCAGTCAGATGGGTCGTCAGAACGAAAACAAACGTCTAAGCAAGGAAAAGTTCGAAAATATTCCATGAGATTTTCCCATTTAGCAGATCTGTAGTGCCAAATCTTGCGCGGTTTAGGCACCTCTCTGTCACTGATTGGGAGGATACTTGATGTCGAAAGCAGTTTATGGTCGAAGGAACCTAACCACGGATTTACAGTGACCGTGTAAATCTCCGGATTGGTGGTTAAAAAAACAGATCAAGTAGACTGGCGAACTCCCGTCTCGATCAGGGATCCGTGTTAGTTCGTCAGTAAGCTGAGTTAAGCCACACCTGATTGAGAATGATTCAGCTTCACGACCTTGTTCGTCGGTAGTGTTTGACATTTGAGCCAATTAATATTGTGGACATTAAAGTCGCCCAGGATGGCAATTTCGGCATTTGGATAGTGTTCTAAAGTTAGTATCACTTGGTGGTCGATAAAAGATACAGACGAGCCTTGTGGTTTGTTGACTCGTTATTTTTAATCACATAATATCAAAGTTTGGGGTCTCCAGAGCCTCTTCTCGTTTGACAAGAGACGTCGCTTCTGACAAAAAGACAGATTCCAAAGTTACACCTAAATCGGGAATAGGAGTCGTACCCAGGAAAAAGATAGTTGACTGTGCTGGTCGATGAACTGACCTTGGTTTCACAGAGAGCGAGTACGTGTGGTTTATTTGATTACAGGTGTTGGTGCACTGAATTTCTATTCGTGTTTTCTAAACTCCGTATGTTGCAAAATCTATTTTTCAAAATTATGATCTCGGCATATCGACGCCCCCAAACCAGCTCCCACCAGGAAGAATTAACATGCAAGTATCAAAAAATGGAGCAAACATGTATGTTGGCAACTAAATAATTGCAAGGTTCAGTAATGGATGGTGGTATTTCAATTTTTTAGGTATATCGATGTATTTATTCAAAATGTCAAACTCATATTAACATTTATTGGTACCTCAGTTCAGTAAAAAAATTGTATCGATTGGTTGTGCAGTTTCTATGTGGCAACGGTAGAAAAATAGGAAAACGAAAAGAGCATTTTCGTCTTATTTTGTTCTTTTACTGCAGCAAAGGAAAAAAAAAGTTTAAAAAATGTTACGTGCTGAGTGTGAGAGATGAACACAATAAAGAACTGTAAGTATTAAATTTGGGTTGATAAATATCGTTTCCATGATTTTTCACTCAAATTTGAAATTAATAACAACCATGTTAAAGCAATAATCGATGTGGATCGTTATAGTATAACACAGAAGGTTGCAAAGAAAATCGATGTATTACATATATACGTTGAAAGGTATGTAAAGGACTTTGACTACACAGAAATTCTGGATTAAAGAATTCTCATGAGCTTAAAGAAATTAGCTTAACATACCATAACTCCTTAGTGGTGTAGCTTCCTTTTAAAACGTAAAAAAAAATGATTCATTTTTGAAATGACTAATAACGGACAGTGGTTTGCTTACAAAAAAGATCGTGCAGCAATCAACAGTAACGAGCGCAAACTATAGACAAAAATAATACTCATTAAAAAAAATTATGTTATGAATGTGAATAATTAAAGAAAAGATAGCAGAATTGGAAAATTGAGAAGATATTGTATTCTACTGTGAAAATGCAAAGCTACACACATTTTTGATCATTCAGCAACAATTATTGTAGCTTTGTTGCAATGTGTTACCAGATTCATCATTAGATTACTCTATATTTCATCCTTTGCTAAATTCTTCAAGTATCTTAAAAGTTTCAATAATTATAATGATGCCAAATCGCACTGGCAGACATTTTTCTTACCTTGGAATGATATCTGATATTGCGTGAAAGGTGGTAACTCTTTGCGAGTTATTTTTTTTGCTTTGTCAATAAAATAATAAAATAAATTTAAATATGGTTTAAAAATAGTTAGTTTGGTTTTGACGCGAACGATACCTACTAATTAAAAGTAAAATGCCAAAATTAGTGAAGCTGACCGTAATAATATTATCCACCTTTTAGACATAATCTGATTAAAAAATAATAACAATTTAAACAAAACAACAAAGAATATTAGAGAAATAATAATAAACTTGCAAATTGTCAAATGTATTCCACACCACAATAAAACATACTGCTGCGTCGTGCTGTTTTAAAACACAAAAACGTTTTATACTAGAAAAACTCGAGTTGCCGACTTTACGATCGTAATTAGAGCTCTTTGCATTGTCTTTTTTACTGAGGTAAATGTTTAAAAGGAAATTGAAGAATTCGTAATCTCAATTTTAAATTTAAATTGGGTTTTATATTTTATGTTTTCACGTGTAAGAAATTTATATCTGTAATAAATTGCATGAACTGACCTATATAACCTACTTTACGAAAATTTAATTTTATTTGGATTTAAAATGGATCTATATTTCCCTACTAAAACGCTTTCTACATGAGCCATTTATGTCTTTTGTATATTGGGTTAAACAAAATTACCCTTTAAATTAGTATTTCTATTAAAATGGATTTTTTTTATTCGAAACCATCCACAAACCACTGTTTCAGCTAAGATTAAAAATACTTCAAGAGACATAATTTTCAGATTCCTCAACATTAAAAAAAAGACATCTAACGTGTTATATCTACAGCAAATCCCTTTAATTCATCATCCATAATTTCCTTAGGTAACATGTTATAATCCAAATTGTCCACTTTAACTCCTATCCAACCACATTCATTCAAAAGAATTTTGATGGTAATTAGGAGTTTTTTTCTTAACCAAAGTCAACCTCAAATAATACTATTCATTTTTTTTAGGCCACTAATTATATTTAAAATGAAAATAATAAAAAAAAACATACCATGACTTGCAGATTTCGCGGGTTGTAAAGACCAATGAAATCCTATTCCTCATCCCTTTAATTAAGCTCTAGCTTTAGATGAACATACTTAAAATCTGTTATAGGTACATTCCAAAACAAGTCCTATAGTACTAGTAAAATTCGACAAAATTGATTGATTCCACCTATTTACCTCTCTTTGCTTGCAGTGATTTCTTAAAGGACACGAAATCCTTTTTCACTCCAACATAATTGAAACGTTACCTTTTGTTTAAGAGTAATTGCATCGAAATAAGGACAAACGAACTGACACACAAAGGTTTAAATCCAGAAGCATAAAAACATGCAAAAGTCTCGGGAGTATCTTTTGTACGAGTACATGGCTTCCCCTAGCGATAAAAGTAAAAATTACTTAGAAACTATCGACAGCTACACTGAAATTTTTATCAGAAGTTTTGTAAAAAACAAATGTTTATTTTTTCTTTAATTTTGTGTTTGTTAAGTTGTATATGGAATTGACTTAAAGCAAATGTATTTTTAATTTAGCATGGTTAAGGAAAAAGGGTTCTTAAGCACCTTTACGTTCTTTGTTTGTCGCCATAATAAAATTTTATATTAACTCCAACTTAATATATAACAGAGGTAAAAGAACTTCTGGTGTCTCCAATAAAAAGATTTTTGAAATTATTTCTTTCTAGTTTGTGGCACGACAACCAAGAAACAACCAAAGGGAAGTAATATGTCAAGGCTCGATGGATTTTGATCGTTGAAATTTTTGTAATTAATTGATAAAATTGCATCAATATCCACCTTCGGAATGGTTCGTTTATTTTAGCCATTATTCGAAAGCATCATATTTAAACTATATTTGATGAACCAATTATAAAACGCCACTCAAATACATCAGGAACAATACCAAAATAACGCTCAAATAATGATTGTTCCGTTTATAAAAAGCTTTAAATGAATATTAGAGAGAGTTCAACTGCTAGAAAATTCCACTGCTGTCCGTCTGAAAACCCAACAATTCCGTTTTTTTTTTTCATTTGATAGACCCAGTTCTATAACTAAATCGTTTAACGATTGTTTTACAAGATGAGACTAAGTTGTTACGGTGTTGATGCGTATATATATGATGGGTGAGTTAAAATTAGTTGACTTCTAATGAGTCAGAGTTCTTCCTCGGCTTCTACATGCCTAGATATTACTGCTTATTGAGATATTGTTTTCAGTGGTAAAGATGACAAAGGCGAAGTGTTTCCGACTGACACTGGTTGTGATGAAAATTGTAAATCATCATGGATACTGTATCTTGTTTTTGTTCTTTTTCAAATATCCTGTTGCATTCACGAAGCAGAAAGTAGAAGTTTTTTCTTTTTATATCACTGCTGAATTTTTTACTGTTGGTAGCATTGCTGTTACATTTTTATTTTCAATTTGTGTAAAATCCTTTTTAATTTAGAGGTTAACCTAAAAATTGTGAGGCAAAAACGGAACTGAAAATAAACAATAATCAATATGTTTAAATATCATAATGTATATATATTTAATTAATTTCTTCATTTTTATGCAGATTTCTTGAAAATTTTAAAGTTTTACTTAACAAAAGATTCAGTTCGTATTATTAATAAATTTTACTTATAAATGACTTTTAACATGATAAAATACCATCTGCGACATATTTCTGAATTAGAGATACCATATATTCCTTTTCATATCTATTTTTTCAAATTTAAGTTGTTTTTTTATAAAAATAAAACCATTTTTTTTTAAGAAATAATATATATTATGTTATAAAATATGTACAAACAAAAAAAATTTTTAGAGATTTTTGTTTGCATTAACAGAGTGGGTATACATTACCATAAAAATTTTACCTTGACTTGGAAATGTAAATAAAAACTGACTTTAGCGATCTTCTGCAGACAATACACATTATTGCTTACCGTTCATCTATCTCATACGTCCTGTATAACGAGTGGTAGCGAAAAAATTCGGTGCCCAAGTATTATCTATGTGCCCATTTTAAGCCAAAATAGAAATGATAAGCTTTTTTTTATCTGATTGGTTCAATTTTTGGAACCCTAACATCCACAAATGGAACAAAATTTATTTGGTTAATTTTTATGTTGAATACCAGACACCTTAATATAGCAAAAAAACAACTTTTGTCTGGATATTGGTAAACAATAAATACTTGTAACTACAACCAGGTTAATGATTGTGAATCTTTATTTACATAGGCAATTTAAACAACCCACGACCATATAGTGTACAGGGATGATTCAACGATAGAATAAAGTTCATTATATCATTCGTTTCGGGAATGACGAAAAAATATTAAATACAATTGTTTTAGGGAATGTTAAGGTGCACAGTTTGAAAATTATTTTTGAGTATACAGGGTACTTCAAAAGAGTGTGGCCGATATAAACATATGTTTTTTTTCAAATGGAACATCCTATTTTCTAATTTATTTTAAATTCTGCGTTTAATTTTATAAATCTTTATTGGTAATGTTATATACCTAAACCTAGTAGTTTTTCTAGTATTTCAATTTTTTTAAAAAAATACTAGTTTTCAGTTTTGTAAAAAATTGCCAGTAGCGACATTGTTTCTGAAGGTGGAATACTCGAAATTGGTACGAGCGTTCTATAGAGATAAAAAAAAAGATATGTGTAAAGACATTTGAGTTAGATGCTACTCAAATTTTTTAAATAATGCACCCTGTTTATTTTTATTTCTTCTGATAGATTTTTATAAAAAACCCTCCAACTTTTATTAAGTATGTCACATAACTATTTCTAATAGTTTTCGATTTATTTTGAATTTTTCAATTTGTATCCTCGTTTTTAATATACTCACGCTATCGTGAAAACATGAACAAATAGTTAATAATAATTTTAATATAGTTTAACTTATCTAATGGTTAATTATTATGACGTAATAAATGTTCAAAAATATGCCCGTCTACTTGAATACACATGTTTAGTTGTTTTACTATATTTTCCTTCACTTCCCTTAGCATAAAGGGCGTTATTGTTCTGCACGCACCCGTATCCTATTTTTGATATCCATTGGTATTGTAAGGAGATTCACATAAACACGAATGAATCCATCCCTACCGATCCATTTTTGTGGGTAACAATCGTTTAAAAATTCCCGAACCAAGTGGTAATGAGCAGTAGCTCGGTCTTGTTCAATCCACATTTGTTCCCTTTCAAAGTTATCAACTTCTTCAAGAACCTGGAGTAATTCGTTTTGCAAAAAAATTTAGATATCTAGGCCCGTTAAGCGGTTCGCGGAAAATACATGGATCAATAATTCGAAAACTTAATATTCCACACCATATATTAAGCGACCAATAGTTTTAGTTTTAAAAAATTTCCGTACCCAAAATGGATTAACTGTTGAATAATAATGCATGTTATGGCTGTTAACTGCTCCATTACTACGAAAAGTAGCTTCATCAGACAACATTATTTTGGATAAAAAAATTTGGATTGCACCATTCATGGTGTTACAAAAGTTTACTCGTCGTTCAAAATCACGGTCTTAAAGTTCTTGGTATAGTTCCATATGAAAGGAATGATACTTGTATTTTCTCGTGGTGCGATTAGCGTAGATTAGGATGTGTCAGATAAGTCAACTAGATGACGGCTGCTGACCTGGGGATTATCTTCAACATGAGTAAAATCTCCATTTCTTTTTTCTCATTGGTAGCATTCTGGTTTACTACTTTCCGTTTCGTATACTCAACGCTACCACTACCATCAAACCGTTCCATTAAGCACTGAAAAGATTTTCTTCATGGTATACGTCTATTAGGGTACTTCGCTTCGTAAGGCCTTACTGCTAAAAGAGAATTTTTCTCGCCTCGCCCAGTATAAAACCATATCAATTAATTCATTTATAGGAAAATCCATAACTATTACCTTTATAGGTCACTTACCACAACATATTAAACTATTTTTACTTGCTTAGTAGACATGTCAAAATTTGATGCCTATATTTTTGTTTTGTCTTGGCAAATATGATGTTATAGCTTAAATGTATTAAAAAACAATGGTAAAAAATTGAAAAATTCAAAATAAATCGAAAACTATTAGAAATAGGTATATGACATATTTAATAAAAGTTAGGGGTTTTGTAAAATCTATCAAAAAAGTAATAATATACAGGGTGTGCCGTTTAAAAAATTTGAGATTTTTCAATTTATAATAGTCGAAACGCATAAATTTATTTTGAACACCCTGTAGCATCTAACTCAAATTTCTTTACATATATCTTTTTTTTTTCATCTCTGTAAAATGCTCGTACCAATTATAGGTATTCTACCTTCAGGAACAACGGCGCTACTGGCAATTTTTTACAAAACTGAAAAGAAGTATTTTTTAAAAAAATTGGAAACAACAAGAAAAACCACTAGGTTTAGGCATATAACATTATTAATAAAAAATTATAAAATTTTACGCAGAATTTAAAAATAAATTAGAACATAGGATGTTCCCTTTAACAGAAACATATATTATATCTGCCACACTTTTTTAAAGTACTCTGTATACTCAAAAATAATTTTTAAACTGTACACCTTAAAATTCCCTAAAAACTGTTATATTCAACATTTTTTCGTCGTTCCCGAAACAAATAAGATAATGAACTTTACTCTATCGTTGACTCACCCTGTACATTAAAATGATCGCAACAGTTCCAATATAAAACACTAAGTGCGGCTCAACAAGCTAATTTGTCTCCGTGAATGTAATAAGTGATTCCTATAGATTTAAAATATCAAGATTTTACCAACGTTGCCCGACCTGTGTTCCCTAAATTAAAAAAAAATAACCGGTCAAATGCAAGTTGAACTTGCGCAATTAGTGTTCCGTACGTGGATTGCTTTTAAAATAACAAATGTTGTAACGGAAGTATAAAATGATCAGTGACTTCACAAAACAACACCCCAAATGAGTTTTCAACAAAGTTTATTTCCAATCTTTACTGAAAATTGATGACCTTGAAATTTCTGTTTTTTTTTTATATACCAGATAAATTATTACAGGTAATGCACTCGTAATAATTTTCGTTCAATCTACCACCCCGTGAAGAATATTCCAGAATTTTTTCAAAATTTTTTGATAAGTACTTTTCGAGATAAGGCGGGTGGCTCGACAGCGATTTTTTCGCGATTTTTTAAAATAATACAAAGAAAAGTGCGCGCAAGTTTCTTACTTACATTATATATATATATATATATATATATATATATATATATATTTATATATATATATATAATACTTTTTACTCGTGTTTTCACAAGCTTTCATTTGACACCACACTCGATTACCTAGTAAAAAATTTTTTTTTTTACTTCCGATTTCCGGAACCCCTGTTCTTTTTGAAACCCAAAATTAATCCCTTAAGTCAAAATTTAACTTTCAAAACTACATGGCTCTGATGAGGCCATCAATTCTATATTATTACTAAATTTCAACTTTCTCTGACAAATAGTTACGGAGAAAAATCGGGTGAGTGACAGACGGGCAGACGGACAGACAGACGGACAGACACCGAAGTGATCTTATAAGTGTTCCGTACGGAACACTAATAACATAATAATTTAATAATACAGTCAAATAATAAACAACCTAGAGGAATATTTGATAACAACAAAATAGATCTAACCCTTATATAATCAAAGTTCCAAAATAGAACAAATTAAATTGAGACTTTGCTCATCTTATTGAACAACTGATTAGCTTTAGTACATTCGGTTAGTATCACTTTCACTTTCAAGAAATTTGCAAAATAAACTAAACCATGTGTTGTATATTCATCATCATTATCAGCTTATAGTGTCCACTGTTGGACGGAAGTCTCCCTCAAGTTTTGCCACTTTTTTCTGTTCGGGGCCGCTTGTACCCAATTTCCAGCCACTCTTTTCAAATCATCAGTCCACGACTTGGTGGTGTACTTCTACTCCAATAGGCTTCGGATCTTGGTCGCCACTCTATGATTCTCTTTATCTATCACCTATCCTTAAACCTAGCAAGAGCTTCCACTTAAGATGTAGAATGAATTTGACTGCGTCTTGTACCTCCGTTCTCTTTCTGATAATGTGATTTGGGATGTGATCTTCAAGAGTAACGCCTAACATTGACCTCTCCATCTTTCGTTGCATGACACATATTTTATTGATGTTTTTCTTTGTCATTGTGAGAATATCGACTCCGTACGTAAGAACGGAGAGTATGCACCTGTCAAAACACTTTTCTTTTTAAACACATAGGAAGGTTAGATTTGAATACGTAGGCCACTTTGCCGTATGCAGCCCAGAAGAGACCTATTCGCCGCCGAATTTCATGTGTTTAGTTAACTGGTTCTATGCTGATTTCATCTCCCAACTATTTATATTGGTGCACATGCTCTATCTCTAAGATATTCAGTTATATAGTGTCGCTTAATACAAGATTTGTCATAAACTGGGTCTTAGATAGATTGATTTTTAGACCAACCTTTCCTGAAGCTTTCTGAAGCATATGTAGCATAGTTTGTGCTTCTTGTATTTTGTCTGTTATTAAGACAATGTCGTCGGCGAAACAGAGGTGATTTAACATTTCACCGTCAATGTTAAGTCCCATTCTTTCCCACTTTATTGATTTTAGAATACTTTCTAGAAGTGTTACGAAAAGTTTGGGTGAGAGCGTTTCACCCTGCCGCCACAGTTTGTGTTTTAACATGAGCGGTGGCATTTTCAAATATGTATTTAATTCCATTGGAATGTCGATGATTAATATGACACTGAGCAAGCGCTTCCAAAAGTTTCTGTTGATTTATAGAATCAAAAGCCTTTTCGAAGTCCACAAATATGACTACAAGAGGCTTATTATATTCGATATATTTTTCAATGAGGATTTTAAAACTATAAGCAGATGGTCGTTTGTTCCATACCCCAAGCGGAAACCTGCCTGTTCTTTTGAAAGGATAAACTTGAATTTATTTGCTAGACGTTTAGTAAGTATTTTTGCGAATAACTTAATAATGACAATAGCTGCATTATTCCGTTGTGATGGAATTATTCCTTCCAGGAGGCATTTATCGAATAACACACATAACACAAGTAATTTGATAATTTGTTGTCCTCCTTGTTTAATTGCTTCTACTACAATATTATCTTCACTGGAGCTTTGTTATTTTTCATGTCCTTCAAGGCAGATGTGGTTTCTTCTTCTGTGATGTCTGGAATATCCTCCGACCACTGATTTAGGACTTTGGTATGTTGAGTTCTGTTTTTTATCTTGTAAGGTATATAATTGTTAATAAAATAATTCAATGATCTGTAAAATATCTCTTTTGTTTGTTATTACATTACCAAGCAAGTCCTTAATCATGCATATGTCTTTCCTTCCCATTGTGATCATTCCTTCTCAAGACTTTTAAGCTTTTATTTTGTTCTACAACGTTTTGAATTTCCTTGCAGTTTTTGTCTTTTCTAATTTTCCGCGATATCTCTCTGTTTATAGTTCTGTATTCATCTGTAGTCTTATCTGCCATTTCTCTCCTTTGCTTCATTAGCTATTTTATCTTTGATTTAATTTCCGATCTTTTTGTTGTTTTGGGCAAGTTTTGCCAATGAAATTTTCTATACTATTTTTGATGTTTTCAAATATGTCTTCAACTGCTGTATCTTCAATGTGTTCCAAGGAGCTTGCGAACTCTCTTCTGTAGGAATCCACATTCTCCGGAGCTTGTCCATTTCTTATGGTTTCTTTTAAGAATCATGTTGTTTCTTTCCTGTTTTATGTTAATAAACACTTTTGCTCTTACAATGCGATGGTCACTCCCATCTATTTAGGACACTTACATCTTGGATAATGGCTTTCCTGTTACTGATTATGAAATCTACTGCATTTTTTGTTTTACCGTCTGGACTAGACCATGTCCATTTCCTGTTTTTGTCTTTTTGAAGAAGGTGTTCGTTATATATAAATTATTTTGATGTAAAAAAATCTATTAGTGTCCTCCCTCTTTCGTTTCGATCTCCTAGCCCATGATGACCTATTGCAGTTTCCTCTTCGTCTTCTTTGCTTCCAATTTTGGCATTGAAGTCACCGATCAACATCGTAAAATGCGTTTTTCCGTCTTGTAGAGCAGTGGAAATTTCTGCATAATATGTTTATATCTCATCTTCTGAGTGGGTGCTCGTTGGTACATAGGCCTGAACAATTTTTAGATTTTTAGATTTAGTTGGATTATCGGACAAACACTCTTGATTTCACTAATTTGGTTAACATATTTCTTATTTACCAAGAAGCCGACTCTTCTAATCAAAGTTTCTTCACCTGCATAATAGAGATAATTTCCGGAGTTCATTATGGTTTGGTCCTCTCCAGTTTACTGACTTCGCTTAGACCCATTATATTCCATTTACTGTTTTTAGGTTTCTCTTCCAATTCTATTAGCTTTTAATCTATTGTTCTTCTTTAATATATATAAAATGCAACGTCTCTCTGTCTGTCTGTCTGTCTGTCCGTTAGTGCGCTTATCACTGGAGAACCACTTATCCGATTTACGTACCTTTTTTTTTAAAACATACATATGTTCTCTGGCCAGGTTATAGGCTATATTTTATTACGATAGGTAGCATAAGGAATGAGCAGTGACGTAAAATAGTGAATGAAGTCGGAAAAAAGTCTACCGCTAGCGCGTTCCTTTGCAATACACAGCCTAAAACATTAAATATGGAACAATATTATGTAGCAGAAAATATCTATAATCTATAATATATAATATATATAAAAGCAATGTCTCTCCGTCTGTCGGTCTGTCCATTAATGCGTTTATCACGCGAGAACCACTTATCCGATTTACCTGTCTTTTTCAATTCCTACAAATATTCTTTGGCCAGGTTATATAATAATAATAATAATATATATTTATGATATATATAAATGCAACGTCTCTCTGTCTGTCTGTCTGTCCGTTAGTGCGCTTATCCCTCGAGAACCACTTATCCGATTTACGTGATTTTTTAAATTATACATATGTTCTCTGACCAGGTTATAGATATATATTTTATCACATCTATAATATATATAAAACGCAACGTATCTCTGTCTGTCTGTCTGTCCGTTAGTGCGCTTATCACTGGAGAACCACTTATCCGATTTTCGTACTTTTTTTTTAAAACATACATATGTTCTCCGGCCAGGTTATAAGCTCTATTTATTACGATAGGTAGCATAAGGAATGAGCAGTGACGATAATAGTGAATGAAATCGAAAAAAAAGTTTGCCGCTAGCGCGTTCTTTTTGCAATACACAGTCTAAACCATTAAATATGGAACATATTATGTAGCAGAGAATATCTATAAATCTATAATAGATATAAAATGCAATGTCTCTTTGTCTGTCAGTCTGTCCATTAGTGCGTTTATCACGCGAGAACCACTTATTCGATTTACATGTATTTTTTTCAAATTCATACATATATTCTTTGGCCAGGTTATATAATAATAATAATCTATATCTGTAATATATATAAAATGTCTGTCTGTCTGTCTGTCTGTCTGTCCGTTAGTGTGCTTGGCACTGGAGAACCACTTATCCGATTTACGTGCTTTTTTTTTTCATACGTATGTTCTCTGGCCAGGTTATAGGATATATTTAATTACGTTAGGTGACATAAGGAATAAGCAGTGACGGATAATAGTGAATCAAGTCGGAGTTTGCCGCTAGCGCGTTCTCTTGCAATACACTGCCTAAAGCATTAAATATGGAAAAAACTATCATGTAGCAAAGAATATAATATATATAAAATGTAACGTCTCTCTGTCTGTCTGTCTGTCCGTTAGTGCGCTTATCACTCGAGAACCACTTATCCGATTTACGTGTTTTCATAAATTTATACATATGTTCTATATAATTCGATATAAGCCTAGATAATGGGAGATAAGGTGAGATAATGGGAGATAAGGAGAAATAATGGGAGATAAGTCGAGATAAGCCTCGATAATGGGAGATAAGGTGAGATAATGGAAATAAGTGTAAAATAATGGGAGATAAGAAGAAATAATGGGAGAGAAGCAGAGATAAGTCTAGATAATGGGAGTTATGGTGAGATAATGGGAGATAGGGAGAAAATAATGGGAGATAAGGAGAAATATTTCGAGATAAGTTGAGATAAGCCTAGATAATTGGAAAATAAGGTGAGATAATGGGAGATAGGGAGAAATAATGGGAGATAAGGAGAAATAATGGGAGATGAGCAGAGATAAGCCTAGATAATGGAAAATTATGTAGAGATAATGGAAGATAAGGAGAAATATTGGGAGATAAGGTGAAACAATGGGAGATATTTTATTACGTTGGGTAACATAAGGAATAAGCAGTGACGATAGTAGTGAATCAAGTCCACGCGAGCGGAGCCGCGGGCCCGGCCAGTACATTATATGTTTCTATATAAAGTGACATGAAATATGCGATGCGTTGTAGGTTATGTGTCATTAAAATACTAGGCTCTGTTAGATTAGTGACTTTATAATTTCGTAACTTTATAAAATAAATAATTAGATTTTATAGGTATAATTCTCGTATGTCGATTGATAAAGTGATGCTGACATTCCACCGATCATTCTATCGGTTTCTTTTAGAGCAAGAACTGATTTCTTGGAAATCTAGCACGGACTGAGTTAAACTCAGCATGCACACGCCTTTTCGTGTTAGCGGACCAGGGCGGGGAGCTAGGCGGGGTATCAAGGATGATCTGTTCCTCGATTGCTGAAAAGTAAAGGCCAGTATCATAATTAAGGTTGTTGGGATGTTTAGCCATTTCGATGGCCTTCCAAATTTTCCTAGGGTAGATCTCTGATTGGTTAAAAATAATCTGGTGTCCTGTTCCATGCATGTGTTTAGGACACTAGTTTTTCTTTGTACAATTAAATATCCTTGCAACAAATGCCCTTTTCTGTCCTAGGAAAATTGGGAAATCCGTAAAAAATACTTAATCGTCTCAACAACGTTAATCGTGACACAGGTCTTTACCTCTCACAATCTAGGAATAGCTCATCTATGAAGCCCCGCGCGCCTCCACTCTAGTCCACTAATACTATAAGGCGTGTGCAGCCGAATTAAGTCAGTTTCGGGCTAAATTGCGAAGTAATCTGGGAAAGTTTTCTGTCAAAATTACGTGATTGGAGTGACAGCAATTAATCTCATTCTATTAAATTCTATTGATAAATAGCAGTTTATTAAACCTTTGCTCCTTGTTTATGCAGTCGGGACAAACACAAATAGAAAGAACTAAAACCAAATAACAAGAATTTCCAAAAAAAAACAAAAAAGATCTAAAAAACCAAAGTTTTAATCCAAAAATACTCTCAACCACAATTAAACATACTACTATGTTATGGTGTTGAACAAACAAAAACATTTTAGAGCACAAAAATTTGAGTTGTAAACTTTACGATCGCAATTAACGCTCTTCCCGTTGCCCTTTTTATATAAGGTTAATGATTAAAAGAAAATTGAGGAAATAGTAATCTCAATTTCAAACTGAAATTGGGGTTTTAGGTTTTATTTTTCCAGGTGAAAGAAATTTATATCTGTAATAAGTTACTCAGAACTGACCACCATAACCTACTTTCGGAAACAGTTTATTTTGATTTTCCTACTTAGTCTCTTTCTGCATAAATTACACAGGTATACAAAAAAAAATTCTCTGTCTTTTAAAGTGAGACACGTGTTTTCTTAAGTATTTTTTATGCTGAATCCAAGTCCAAAACATCCACTGTGAGGTTTGTTCAGAAAACACACAGTAAAGCCAGAGAACTATTAAATTGAAAAAAATAAAATTGTCTTTTTTTCCTGACTTTTTTGGATTCAGCATAAAAAAATACTTAAGAAAAACATGTGTTTTTTTTGTATACATGTGTTATTTATATCTCTAGCATATTTGATTAAATATTTGAAAACTACTAAAAAAAAACCTGATGATCACGCTTCTGAATTTTAATAACCCTAAAAAGACATATATATATATAAGGTATGGACATGGTATATCCGCAGCAAACCCCCGCTATTCCTTTTGCGGCCCCTTAACCCCTTAATAACATATAAATGAAGCTGCCCACATTATTTCCCTGTTCACCACACATACAACTGGTGAACAACAATTTTGCTTAGTTTTTATTCTCAACCAAAGTACAAAGTCTAATAATGCATTGTTTTTTTTTTTGAGGTCACTAATTTCTATTTAATGTAAATATGGAGAAATAACATAATTTTTCAAATTTCTCCACTTGCACAGACTTGAAGAAGAATATAACAAGGTATGGTCGAAGCAACGCCCCCATTAATCACTCCTTCAACAATTACATGTATAGGCGATGGGTAAATTCGTTTATTTTCGTACCTAAAATCTAAGAAAAAGTCTATAGTAAACTAGTAAAACTGTAATATATTTTTCACACCTTTCGCTTGAAACATATAACAGCACCTGAATTTCTCTTTCGCCTTAGATGTGAAACCGAAATGAAAAAATCAATATTTCACTTTGTTGGAGAGCAATCGCGCCAAAAGACAGACCTACCGGTATAAATCAAAAGCTATTATTTTCGTAATCCTGAAACGTAAAAACATGCAAAGACCTCGGAGAGAGTGGCTTTTTTTATGAACACATGAATACCGTTTGCCATAAAAAATAAAAAATTACCATGATACTTATATCAAAGGCACTGAAATTATCATGAGAGAATTTTCATAAAATAAAGTTTCGCATCGATAAGTTGAGGGAAAGTGTCCTTTACTACACCTTCATCTTTTTTGCTAATCGCTTTAAACAACATTTTTTATTAACCATAACTCAAAGTGAACTTTTTGATCAGTTACTTTTGACATTATTGCTCCCTATATTATGCTTTGTAACACTGCGATACTTTCAAGACTTGACAAATTTGCTAGTTAAAATTTTTGTTATTAATTGATTTCAAAATTGAATCCATATTTTGAAATCTCTCATCTAGTATTACAACTAAATGAGCTAGTGAAATGGATAGTTTCTTTTTACCGTTACACAAAAATACTGCTTTTGAACTAAATTTTGATGGGTTATTAAAAGATGCCCACCAGATGGACAAATGAAATTTTCTATATCAAGATCATTCATAAAGTTGGTAATATCGTAACACACATACATAATGTTACTACTCACCTACTATTTCATATCATCACTACACCAAACACTTTATTTTTTTCACTCGACGCGCGTTCCGCTAACCATGTTAGCTTCATCAGGAGCGATGATTGACTAAAGCTAAACTACAAATCTACCCTATTTATACTTAGCCTAACCCTTGAATTTACTCAGGCGGAACTAATGGCATAGGCAAGGCCATCAGTTCCGGTAAAGTAACCAGTAGAGGGGACTATAAGGAATAGGTCCTTCGTCTTTATTTAAACTACTTTTACATTTCATAATTTCCATACTTTCGTATGCGTTCAACAATCCCCTATCAAATACATTTTTAATTAATCTTAGATTATCTAGTGTTACAATATGATCAGCTTCAAGGGCATGTTCGGCAATGCTAGACTTTTTCTGTTCTACTGTATTTTAAGTGTGCTAAATGTTCTTTTAATCGTGTTTTAATTGACCTTTTAGTTTGCCCAACATACTTTTTATCATAATCATTACAATCATACTAATTTCATAAATTCCACTTCTCCCACAATTAGGAATCTTATCTTTTATGGGATTTCCTAAGATATTCCTCAGATTGTCTGATGACTTATAGACTAAGGTGAGGCCTACCTTATTAAATACCTTATTGAGTCCCTTGCTAACATTCGGATTATATGGTATGGATACATACTTGGTGTTATTTTCTTCGCCTGTAAAAAGGTGAAATTCTGAATATTTAACCTGAATCTTATGTCTATTTATTAGCTTGTTTATAACTCATCGTCATAACCATTAACTCTAGTTATATTTCTAATACGATTCCTTTTTCATTATTAAAGTTTACTCTATTCAAAGGGAAAAGTGACCAAACGATGAACTAAAAAATGTAATGAAGGCTAATTTGTGTTGTTTGCAATGAAATGAATCATTAGGAATGTATCTATCTGTTACCGTGTCTTTCCTATAGATATCAAATTCTAATCTATTGTTATTTTTAATAATTAAAATATCTAGAAATGACAGTTGTCCTTTGTTCTCAAAATTGGTAAGTGAATTTAATGGAATCATACCGGCTATTTAATTTGGAAAACGAAGTCATCAATATTTGCTTTCTTTGTATCAAAATCGCGAGAATATCATCCACATACCTATACCATACCCTTGGGAAATATTCAAATTTTTGACTGGCTTCGGTTTCAAACTTACTCATGAAAAAATTGGCTATGAAAGTTGATAAGCAATTACCCATAGCTGTTCCTTCTTTCTGAACATAAATTGACTGTTATATTGGAAATAATTTTGTTCCATACAAAGTTTTAGATATGTTAAGTATTCATGAATAATTTTCGTCCTCAAGTCATTCAATACTAAGAAATTTATCGTCCGAGATATTGTAAAGCTTTTGGTATTGGCACACTTGGGAACAAAGAACTGACATAAAAAAAATTAAGATTTCACCTTCATTAAGAACTAGATTTTTTGTTTTATTAATGAATTCTAAACAATTCTTCACTGCGAAAGTATTTAATAGTAAATTCTCAAGTTCTTTTAATAACCATTTGGCTATTAAATGTATGTGGATGATCCGACCGATGAAAACCGGGTGTGAATTTTGGGAAACAATACAACTTTGGTATGGTCGGATTATTTACATTTAATTTTAAATTTTAGCGAATCGGCGATAAGGTTCTTAAATTTCTTTTTGTTTCTAGGTTCATAATGCAGGTGAAATCTATACTAAAGATGTTTCCCTATATCCAGACGTTCGTTACAAACAGTAAACAAAATCTTAATTTTTCAGTATTTTTTTTATTTAGATTAGGCGCTAATGCTTAGAAAAATGAATAATAATAATAATTATTAAATTAAAAGAAAACCTTCAAAGGAAAATAAAACAAATCGCACTAAAGTTTATATTATTATGTATGGTGGTATATATACGAGTATAAACGAAAACATTAAAAACGTAGTTTATACAATAAAAATCAGTAATTTTTGTTTGTACAGTTTTACTTGAAAAGAAATGGGGTTTATATAATTGTCAAGGTCACAAAAACTACTCCATATATGTCCAGGAACTTCACGCTGATGCAAAAAATTGCGAGTTTCAGGTCATTTTCTTAGTTATTTCTGAAATGGATGGAACATAAAGTTACTACTCCTTCTCCAAGCTCGACTTCGATCGGCATTATCGCTTACAATCTTCCCAGAAGTCACTGATGTCACAATTTGATTATCAGTTTAATATTTCTAGAGTCGCCCATTATTTCATTACCAGCACAATACATGTTCTTCAAAATTAAAGTGATTAGACATCTTTTTAATCTCGAGATTTCCACTGTACTTTTTTTGAATGTCAGCATCGTAAACAAATTTTAGACAATCAATAGGATCTTCTCGATGTTTTCAACCACTGAGTCAACGGTAGCTGATCATTCCGAGGTCATATCTACATTCCTTCCCTTAAAAATCCCCGCCATGCTTAAAACAGTTTGCACATGGTTTACTCTACTGGCTTCTTTGGGTCAAGCCATATGGATAAAGCGTTATACTAGCGTCTAAGAGAGTTACAGAAAAAATGTTACCTTTCTTTCTGGATCGTCTCTCAATATTTTCATAAGTAAAATCTTATGTAGTGACATTTTAAAGAATGTATCATACCTTGCCTACCATAGACTGGAGCTTTGCACTTGTGAGATTGGGAGGCAATAAAAAAAAACGCATTTATAATTTTGCTGTAGATCAACGTCATGGGTGCGCCCTGGACAGTTTTGTCATTCAAAAGTAATATTTTTCTGTTTGTGAATCTTTAATTTTTTGTCCCTATTCACATCAAGTTTCGTTTTTAAAAAAATTTCTGAAGTCATCCCAGGCTTTACATATTTAATTTATAACTATTATACTGGTATAATGTTATGTTTTTAAAACACCTCCCTGGGATTGGGCGGACTTTCCTGTTATTCAACAATTTTCCTTTTTCTCTGTTCCAGACATATTATGGCATTTTACCGACACAGTAATCCTTACTTTTGATAATTGAAAGGTCCTAACGCGAGCATCAATTTTCTCCGACAAACTTTAATTGTCCTTTATCAAGGCATCATCAAAACAAATCTATTTCATTCCTCAAAAAAAAATTTGAATTCGATAACAGTCATATCAGACTCCTGCAGTTTCTTCCTATTATCTTACTCCCTACTAATATTAATGTCGCTTTTTAAATCATTCAATCCAACTTCTAGAACAGATAAACCTCGGTGTTCTCTATTTTCCTTCCCAATTCACTAGCCGGTGAATAGAGAACATGTTTTATGTCGTTTTTGACTAAACCAATTTATAAGGAAGTCATTTTATCGACTTGGTCATATGCAGATTTTCTTATATTTTTTAGAACTAAAGTTTCTTTTCTTTTATCAACAGATTGATAAAAGTTCTTGCCCCTCATTTTTTTTTTTTTTTTTTTTTTTTTTTTTTTTTTATTTTCCATATGGTAGAAACCGTAGAGATTTAGTTATAAGATTCAAAACTGTTTTGCAAACATCACATCCCAAAGATAAAACTCCATTTTCCAACCTTCGACAATGTCCTATAATATGTTTTATTGTCCATTAAACGATAATTGTGTACTCATTTTAAAATAAAAACTTAACCATGACACGATACCAACTTCGATCCAAATAAGCAATTAGACCGCAAAAAAACAAAACAAGGAATGAAAATTAATAACTGTTTACGAACTAGGCGACGCGACGCAAGTCCACACGTCAATACCGAGCACAGGTTAGGTGGCAAAGGTCATTATCACCGGACAACAAAACAACCAAAATTGGTTCGCTTATTAATTTCCGGAAGTTTCCGTTATAACATGGTTTCGTTATTAACCATATGATCAAAAAAAGTGTCTATTGGTCTTATGAAAGTTTTTTTTTTTTTCCGTGCATTATAAAAAAAAAAACGTCCCTTTTTTTTAACAGGAACTTGAGCAATAAACAACGCAACTTTCGAATACAAAGCAGACATCACTGTAATATCAGTATATATATATATAATATATATATATATATATATATATATAAGATATTTTCTATATATCAATATATTATATATATATAAATAATATATATATATATATATTATATATATAATAATATAAATATATAAAAAATATATATATATACAGTAGAAACCCCCCGTTATCCGAGGTAACGTGGGGAGCACCCTCCTCGATATCTAAGCTCGGATAATCCGGATTTGTTTTTTATTCATTCAAAAAATAAACACCAATACTTTAAACCGATGTATTAACGTTTTTAACATATAAATAGGTACATACGTTATAAAACAGTGAAATAGGTATCTATGCGCTTCTGTTTCATATTGCATCTTCTTTTTCTCGCTGCATTTTCTCCATCTATAAGAAGAAGCAAATCCCTGGGGTTGCTCTGGTTGTTGTTCGATATACCTCAAAGCTTTTCCAAAGAAGCAACATCTTCTTGAGAGATCTTAGTGGAGACTGTTCATCTACCTCCGCGCCGCTTCGGTCATCGTCACATGATTTCGCCCACATGAAGTCCTCTCAGGGTGAGGGGGCATATCCATTAACAAAATTGCTTTAATAGGAAGACGGTTTCTGTTCAAAAATTAGTCACAAATAGCACGAACTCTTCTTCAAACTAGTTAGTTAATAAGGTCGCATCCATCAAACCAATGCGCTCTTCTGACTTTGTAATAGACTGGTAGGCTTTGGGTGAGA
>CM032446.1:79282794-79310294 GCA_019049505.1 Pachyrhynchus sulphureomaculatus
TTTCCGATGCTTCGCTTTCGATTGTATAAGCAATGATCGAGGACCCCCCCTTTACTCGAGTAAGGATCCCTGAAGATAAACCTGATGCAATCATAGGTAAAACGCTGGCAAGTAACTTCAGATTCAAATGGTCTAATCCCAAGAACTACAACTTTATGACAATAAATAAGAAAAATGGTTTAATTCCTTAACAATGCTAACAAAGAAATACCATTAATACTTTTGAAAAAACTTAAATGAAGAAACATTTACTGAGGTTGATCTCAATTGACCCTATCATCTGGACAAACAATATTCCTGAAGAAGTTAAATTTCTTACCTGTCAATGGCTTTTTTTCTCTTATAGTCCGATTATCTGCGTCGTGTACTACCGTCCTTAAACATTTTTTTTTTCATAATGAATACTGATCCTTTTTAGTACCATAATACATATTAGTAAAAACTAAAGTAAACGATAGGAAAACGCTTAAAAATTTATTGACAACTTGCATGTAACCAGGATTAAAACTTCAAAATCTACGAAGAACCAGAAAGAAAAGAATAGAAAAATAATGAGCCACTGTCTGAAATTTTGCACTGTTTGGAAGAAGTTCAAATCACATTCTTATTTTAAAGCTTCAAAAGACCTTATTGAAAACTGATAAATCCACATCTTTACAATAAATTGCTTATGCATTTATGAAATTCCAAACCAAAACAACGTAGCACTTTCTGAATTCGTTAGAACCGAAACTCTAATTACCACATGAGAAAAACGAATTAAAGTATCTCCCTTTATCAAACATGCTTGGTATTTTGAAACGTACTCTCATAAAACCATTATGTTTCAGTACAACCAGAGACCAGCTAAATATTTTCAAGCGTGGATTTATAACCCTAGATCACTATCTTTTTGAGTCTCCGTACCAGTCCACAGTAAGATTTGAGTATTTAGTACTTTTTCATTTACAGATGCAATTACCTCTTAATTCCATGCCTTGTAAAAATGGAAATCCGTTTTTTAATTCCAGTGACGGTGTTTTGTTGTTTTCGCAATTATTTATATTCAGTTGCTGTTAGAAAAACATGAACAACTAATCTAATCTTTTCGGAAATTAGCAAATAAAAAAGACACAATTTCCTAACCCTTTTCCGTTATGAAGTTGAATTGCAAAAAGAAAATTTTAGCTGGTAAATTAGGAGGCAATCTCCAGAGATATTATCTAAATTTCGCTGTCTTATAAGATTATTTTAATGTCATAGACCCCAAAAATATTACATAGATCCTTAACAAATAATATAAATATATAAGCCTCCAAATACTTGCCTATGGAAAGTATTCAGCGGTTTTGAGAGAACTAGAGCCGCCTACGCTCACCTGTAAAATAAATGATAATACAAGAAATATTGTATTAGAAAGTCTGTTCGATATTTAGAAGTTTATTAAAAGTTCTTAACGTAACAATATTTCAGTAAACACCTACAGCCATTTAATTTGTTTGTTTCATATCTATGGTTTAAGAGTATTTTAGTCTACACTAAATTCAACCTGTGTATTTGTATGTTGGATAATAAATAAAGAACGTATAATCAAATGGCGATGTAGTTTTTTCTCGTGTACGTAGATCATGTCGTCTAGTGTTTCATTATATTTCCAAAGTTCCATTTTTTTATTTTTAGTGTTCTGTATGGCACATTTATGGGATCACTTCGGTGTCTATCTATCTATCTGTCTGTCTGTCACACCCGATTTTCTCCGAAACTATTTAAGTTGAAACTTGGCGAAAATATAGGAATGATAGCCCCTTCAGAGTCTTGTCATTTTGAAAGTAAAATTTTGTCCTAAGGATATCGAGTGGGATGTCAAATGAAAGCTTGTGAAAACACCAGTTCAAAAATATGTATGATATAATACTGACGCAAACCTTCCTTTATATTATTTAAAAAAGGCGAAAAATCGCTGTCTCCTTACCCGTCATAAAGTGTAGATTGAGGGATAATTATCAGGGGTGCATTACGTTTGATAATTTATTGATATATAAGAAAAAAAAATATGGTGGAAATTTTTTTCGTAGAAAGTTGTAAATTTAACCGGGACTAAGAGCTAGGAAATATCAATACGTATTAGGTGCGATCAGTAAGATACACATATACTTTTTAGTACACTACTGCTTTAAGAATATGGTCAATCAAAGATTAAATAAATTTTCATGATGAATGGTTACCAACGGATAGGTAACGAGACAAATAATTTCCCCCCCCCCATTTTATTCGTTTATAATTGAACAAATATTTAGGTAGTAAATATTTGTTTTAAACTTTTACTAAAAAGATATCTCGCTTTTCATATATTCTGGGTAATTCATGTATTGAAGGTGAATGTGGGACTGAATTTTATAGAATATGTTAGTAATCACGGTGCTGAACGCTAGTTGTCCAAATCCGACTTGCACTTGGCCGGTTTTTTCTTTTAAATTTTACTATAAAAACATTTTTTCGTTTACATAAAACATAACGTCAGAAACTCGAATCCTCTAAGACAACTAGGTCAGGCAGATTTAAATTTAGAACTTTTTTGGAGAATATAGTTCACAGTGATTTTACACATTGTAGTAGGTACAAATATTTACCAAGATTGAGTGTTCACTACTTCACAGATATGTGAGAATTTTGATGCCCAAAGTTAGTTAAACTTCATATATTTTGTTGTATTTGTTATATTTATTACTACTATTTCAACGAAATTTAGCGCGAAGTTGTAGTAAATGCTGAATTAACATTATATGTTACTTTTTATTTATAAAGAGTAGTTAAAAAAACTGAATTTATTTTCCTTTATAGAACAGTAAAAGAGTTTGATCCATGCTCATAAAGGACTTAAGCCCATCATAATTTTTACGCAGGACATATCACGGACACAAGTAGAAAATACACCGTATACTGTATGCAGTCGTTATGGCTCGTTACAAAAATTATAAAGAAAAAAATGAAAGCCGGACTTGTGCAATTAGTGCTCCGTACGACGATTGCTTTTAAACTAAAATAAAATGCTCAAGTTAGTTAGGTTCCTGACATTATATCTATCTATATATATAATAAGATCCAATATGTATTTTTACGTTTTTTCTTAACCAATAATGTGTAATAGTTGTAACATCTTAGCTACCTAATAGCCAATAAATCAATCTAACTCAATCTAGAATAGACTAATAAAGGTGCAAAACAAATATTTACTCCCTAAATAAAACCTTCACTGTTTTGACGGTCAAATAGTTTTTTTTATACTAGATAAATTTTCGAACTTAATGCACTCGTGATAATTTTCTCTTAACCTACACTGTATGGAGACTATTGCAAAAAACAGTACTTTTCGAGATAGGGTGGGTGGATAGGGCATTTTGGCTACTTTTTTTAAAATAATACAAATAATACAGAAAAGTGTGCGCAAGTATTATATAATATATATTTTTGAACTAGTGTTTGGTTTGGTAATTTTTTTTCACTTTCGATTTCACCCTCCAAATCTAATCTCTTAAGTTAAAATTTAACTTCTAAAACTACACGGCTCTGATTGGGCCATAGATTCCTATATTTGTGCCAAATTTCAACTTTCTATGTTAAATAGTTGCGGGGAAGAAAATCGGGTGTGACTGACAGGCCGACGAACAGATGGACAGACAGACACCGAAAAGTCCCAAAAGTGTTTCGTACGGAACACTAAAAAAAAGTTGCACATATCTATATATTTTTATAATTTTTTTATAATGGTACGGAATACTTGCATTATAAATTGTATAAATAAGTTTAATATCAAGCTAAGTGAAGAATACTTCGCATTCACTCGATGAAGGAATTTATGGTCTGTGCTGTTACAAGTTGATTTGATGGTGGCGATTTAAAATATTTAAACACACATACACATTTATATCTTAAGAAAGTAAATATTTTATTGCTTACTTATGTAGTTACGAGTGATGGGACTGTACTTCAAAGACATTATTTCCTATGTTACTTGTCAGATTAAGGTTAGTTGTCTATATTTATATCTCACTAAATTTGTTATTAGTATTTCGTACGGAACACTTATAAGATCACTTCAGTGTCTGCCTGTCTGTCTGTCTGTTCGTCTGCCTGTCCTTCTGTCACCTCCGATTTTCTCCGAAACTAATTGACATAGAAAGTTAACATTTTGCACTAATATAGGAATTGAAGGCCTCATGAGAGCCGTGTAGTTTTGAAAGTTAAATTTTGACTTAAGGGGTTAGTTTTTAGAGGTGAAATCGGAAGTGAAAAAATTTACCAGGTCATCGAGTGGAGTGTCAAATGAAAGCTTGTAAAAACACGAGTTCAAAAATATATATAATGTAATACTTGCGCACAGTTTTCTTTGTATTATCTTTAAAAAATTTGGAACAATCGCTGTTGCTCCCCTTATCTCGAAAAGTACTAATTAAGAAATTTTTTTAAAAAAGTAGAATATTTCCCACAGGGTGTAGAATAAACGAAAATTATCATGAGTGCCTTACCTTTAATAATTTATCTGGTATATAAAAAAAAACAAAAATTCCAATGTCAGTTTTCAGTAAAGATCGGAAAAAACTTTGTTGAAAAAATCATTTGGGTCATTGATCATTTTGTACCTCCGAGCAAAAATTTTTATTTTAAAAGCAACCAACTTACGGAACACTAACTGCGCAGGTCCGACTTGCATTTGACCGGTTATTTTTCTTACTTTAGGACAGACAGTTTAAAAATTTGAAATCAGTTTCTGTTGAGCACGAATATTATAGAAACAAATAAGTTTTATATAAGTTTGGGACTATTTTTTGTGTAGAATTTATGTTAATAAAGAAATATTAGAATACCTGATAAAATGCAATTTCTATTTGGTAAATATCAAACATTCTATGGAATAATGGAATTTTACTTAAATATATGAATTGCAATATTTTATATTTTATACATATATATATATATATATATATATATATATATATATATATATATATATATATATATATACATACATATATATATATATATATATATATATATATATATATATATATATATAAATATATATATATATATATATATATATATATATATATATATATATATATATGTATATATATATATATATATATATATATAATATATATATATATATATATATATATATATATATATATATATATATATGTATGTATGTATAAAAATAATAATATCTAAATATATATATTTAGATTTTATATATATTTTAAACAGTTTAAAAAATGTAACCGTCTTAGTAATACCTTTTAAAGTATGTTAAGTGTGCCTTCGTTTCAACCCACACATATGAACTGAAGAAGCCTACAAATTAGGTGAAATGTTTTCAATAAACTTCTAACTAGAACGTGATGTAATTTCTCTATCCTTAAAATAAATGAACCATAAAGCCCGAGAAAAAAAAAAAAAAAAAATATATATATATATATATATATATATATATATATATATATATATATTATATATATATATATATATATATATATACATATATATATATATATATATATATATATATATATATATATATATATATATATATATATATATTAATATATATATATATATATATATATATATATATATATATATATATATATATATATTTAATATATATATATATATATATATATATATATATATATATATATATATATAATATTTTCTGTAATATATCCCACATATATCGGTAATTTTGTTGATATAATTTTATGAAAATTTACGCGAATGCTTGAATGATTATAGAATTATTACACAAATAATTTACGGTTATAAGGCAACCTGTGTAATATTTTTTAATAGGCATCGGAAAGTTTTTTGAATACAGGCATTAATGGAAATTCGACTATAGATTTACCTTCTTTAATAAAAATGAAAAATGATCTGTGGTAGTCATGTGGCTTGTGTTTGCTTTCAAAATTATTTTTCTTTCAATCTTCGCAACCAGGCTTATCTATTAACATTTCAAAAAATAAAAAAAGCTAATTTTTTTATAAATTTTAAATATATGAGCAAAATACTCTCAATTCGCACTTCAATTTTAGCATTTTTTGTTTGCGAACTTTTTAAATCACAAAAAAAATTTTGACTCTTGCGAAACTAATTTCTGCCTTTTATCCCATCACAGCATTTTTATATTAGATTCAAAGTAAACGTAGTTTTAAAATTTCCAAGAAACTTGTGTTATGTGTTACATAAAAAACCTGTAAAAATAATCTCAATCACAAAAAAGACATAGAAGGATTGAGCTCCATGTATACTTATTTACTAACACAAAACTATACCAAACCAATAAAAAAAAACGATTTTTATGAAAAAAATCAGTTTCTAGTAAAGTTGACGTTTCTTTTCTCTTCTGTCATTTTTGCTATTTATTACCAGTTACTTTTCTATGTCTTCTTGTTAAAATTAAATAATTAAAAAATTAAATATGACTAATAATAAATAACGTCCAGTATTAATTTTCTCTTTAAAATTTTTAAATTTTTAAATTAGCCTATGAATCTCTTGATTATAAAATTAAAGAATTAATATAATTAATAATAAATAACTCGTCGAAGAGTAACATTCATCAAATTTAAGTCCCCCTATTTTATAAAATTAAAACTAAAAAATAGATATCATTAGTAATAAATAATTTATCTAAAATTAGCATCCACCTAAAAAATTTACCACAACCCTAACTTTAATGCTTTTTATGGTTTTTTGTCGACCTGATGACGACATAGACTACCAACAATATCCGGTTCGGACTCAAATATCACTAAATAGTTACAAAACTCGACGTCAAAAAAATTTTAAAATGGAGTACCATTTCAACATCATGGTGTTTTCTTGCAGTTATGTTTCGGTCTTCAAAAAGTGTTTTTAACTAATGTTTATTGACAAAGTTTTATTTTCAATATTTGTGTAACTCTCTTAGTGTCTTTTAATCATGTTTGTGTAATCATTCATACTACCTGGCCAACAAAAATGCAAATTTCATTGTCTTCACCAGAGATGAACTAACTGCTAAAAATTTTGTAAGTAATTTCACATACAGTCGTACAATTCATTTAATCACATTTTAAAAAACAAACGTTTTGGTTTATTTTCTGTACCTGGTTTGCATTTTTAGAATCCAGAAGAAGCTACCATTAGGCGGCGAAAGCTCGATAATAAAAATAAAAAAGCAGATATTAGAGCCTTTAGATCTTTGATTGCTCATCTCTTTCTCCTTATAAGGGCGTTTCCCAGTAGTTAAACTTAGGATTGTTTGTCCTTCCTCTTTCTATATATATATATATATATATATATATATATATATATATATATATATATATATATATATATATATATATATATATATATATATATATGTATATATATATATATATATATATATATATATATATATATATATATATATATATATATATATGTATATATATATATATATATATATATATATATATATATATATATATATATATATATATGTATATATAATTCACATATGCAATTACTCCGATTAGTAACAATTTTATTTGCTCTTATTTGAATATTAATTTGGAACAGAAAGTGAATTTTGATTTATATTTACCCGAAATTAATAAATATGATGGAATTTAAAAAAAAAAATACATTTTTGTAGTACAACCAATGTTTCAGCCCAATAAGTAAAGTAGGAATGATGAATCTTCGACATAATGTCATAAGAAGAAGTTATCTGACTGTTTTTCGAGCATTCCTTTTAGCTATATGATGGCCACCGGGAACTCACCTGTTATGTCATCAAGACTATATTGATGACTTTACAAAACCAAGTTATTGGAAGTGATCAGTTTATGCGCTATAATATTAATCTTAACAAGACAACCTTGTAAAATTATGACATTCGCCATTTTGTATATTTTCCTTGAAGGGTCACCCTAAACGTGATCTATCTTCAATCTAAATCTGTACTGGAGCTTACGAACATTAATCATCACTCATACACGGTATTCATTCACCTGTCGATTTCTATGAGCTATCTTCGTAATTTGTAACTACTTTTGTGACAAACTAAGATACGTCCATGTCGGCAATCTTACAAGGACATAAAATATCGAAGCAGATAAGTTATTAAACGTCTCTCGTAGTAGCCTCCGATTTTATTCAGCATATTCTGTTTATCAAAGACTTCGTTAACTTAATACTCTGAACCAAATAAGCAAAGACTAAAGCTTAAACAAAATTGATTTCATTTCTTACCTCGTTAATCCTGGACTTATTCCTTTCTCGAAATAAAATTTTTAGAGCAAACAAATTGAACCGGAAAACTACACCTCTTAAAGGAAATTTGCGGTCCGATTCTTATTTGGACTGTAGGAAATTTCTCTAAAGAGAGGCTAGAGAAAGAGAATCAGCAAATAACTTAGTATTTATGCTCTAACTAACAGGAAAGGTAATGAGTTCAGAGCTGAATTAACCAAAGGACCGAAATTTTGACGGTCCAGTAGCGCAACACCGCAATAAGGCTTTATTTGCTAATTGTGTATTTGCTTATTTTATCTTTCTGGCAATAAATAATGTTATTTTTTTATTTTTATTTTGGATCTGAGGGAAATAAAAATTGTTGTTATTTTTAAATAGCTTTGTCAAACGTTATGGTAAAGTCCGTCCATACATATAGTGAAGTGACTAACGGATTCCTATTAGTGCAAGCTGTAAAATTCAAATATGATTGAATGGGTCCATACTTTGCTTAGAATTAAATTATTTTGGTTTTTGGAAAGACATTAAACAATGTTTATACTATGTTTTATTTATGTTTATTACAAATCATCTTATTATTACCAATTATTTTTATTACAAATACAAATTATTACTTTACTCATTAAAATTAATTACATTATTCACTTAAAATAATATCACTATCGTTATCATTATCATTCGTTCTAATTATTAGTTTTTCTATATTATTTGCAATATGGATATGATTTTTCAACTTTTTCAACATGTATGACAGAGTTCGCCCGCCTCTGTAGAGGTATATTAAAAACTTCGGTTTTGATAAGTTTCAGTACACTGGAATTAACGGTAGGGCAAACATTATTACACGAATGGTAGATTTCAATTAATGCCAAATATGCTCTATAGGATTAAATATACAATGGTATTGTGGAATCTTTTAAAACTGTATGCCCCATATCCTTTGCATAATTTTCACAGACATTTTATTTTTTTATGATTTAGCTCTTTAAAACTTCTATCAATTGCTGTTGTTGCTTTTGTATCGTTTGAGCAAGGAGCTTTTATTAACTGCCTACTATGATAGCTTGCGTTGTCCATCACAATTACACTATTTGGAGGTATGTTCGGAATTAGCTTGTGGCAATGTGGGCACACTTTGTTCCTCGTATATCTTGTAAATTTTACGCCCTATTATATCTTGACCAGTTCCATCTATCCTTGAGAAAATGCCAGCATCACTTTTTTTCTTCCTCGCTAGAATAGGTTTGTTTACAATTTTCCATCCCGTTGATGTTGGAATGTTCGTTAATGTGGCCGTTTTCTTCTAGCACTGCTGGCTTGCTAACATTACCACGTTCCATTAGGGTTGAATAAACATTCTTTACAATTTCCTTGGCATCCGTAGATAAGTGTTTTCTACTTTTACACGAGGTAACCTGTTGAGATACACTTGACTCGCAAATATTTTCCATGACTAAGCTGCTCTATCGCACACGAAGTAACAATAATTATAAAGCTTAAACTAAGTGGCGGCTGTATTTATATTACTAGACAGTAAGTGCCAATATGGACTATGCAAGTTATTTTGGGGTAAATGCCATGTTTTATAACCACCATTAAAATCATATTAAAATTTCATTAATAATTATTTGAGATTCACCTTTGTTGTTTACAAGCAGGGAAATGAACAGATATCATATTTTTAAGTACGGTCTATAAGTTACCTGCTTCTAAAGTGCCCAAAGGAAACCATAAATTGTATTTCATTGTTTATTTATGGTTAATTGTTTTTACCCTTTAAGGATTAAGTTTAGTCACTTCACTATATGTATGGACGGACTTTACGTCGTTAAATCACGTAAATGAGGTTCTAATTGAAAAAAGTTTTCAGTTGCATTTTATAATTATTTTTCAATATCAAACCTTCTGCCCCATAAAGAAGCTCTGTAACGAACAGAACAAATGATAAATGTAAAGAGCAATGTCAGTAGAGTACGGGGGTCGAGAAAAAACTTCTCATACCACGTGGTCGAATTTTTTACTACACCGATTCATGTGAAGTGAAATGCTGAAAAATTACACCACTTCAATTAACCAGTCCTGATTCTTCACCTATTAAGAAACTTGATGGGGTCATCATAATTCTTAACAAAATATCTAGCTACTGATCAGTTGGTAGTTTGGTAGCAGCTTAAAATGAAAATCCTACGAGACGCAAACCATTATAAAGATATTCCCGTGGATGTAGAAGTTTCGTTTTTTTTTTATCACCTGTCGCTGTTTTACTTCCGGTTTTATCCGCCATTTTTTTGTCGCCAAATCCCAAAATTTTAAACTGAAAAACCACACTTTTACTAACATAATGTATACTTTACACTTTCTGTACCTATTTTAAACTCATCTGTTTGGATTGTCATTCGTTCATTCAAAATGCATGACACAGTCATTGATAAAATAATTTTTCCGATAAATGTTTTATAAAATTTGTTAATATCTCAACAAAAAAATCACGAAAACTTCTCCTAATACACTCCTTTCCTCTAAAGGGACATTGCTCAAAAACTATAAGTTTTTTCCTTGTAAGTACCATATGTATACTAAATTTGACATAGATATTTCATTGCATTCGGGAGTTATCGTGCTAAGAGACCGACAGACAGAAAACTAGGCGAACAGACCAACGGAAATGGAAACTATGCTGTTCATTATATAGAGACCTTACAACGTGAAGTCATACAAAAGTTTTGAAGAGTAATTTTTTCCCGAATTTCTTTAGCAAGAGAAGTAAAGAAGATATTAATCATTACTTGGTGCGGAAAAAGTTGTAATAGACAGTGAAGATTTTCATGTTCTGTTTATGTGAGGTATGGATTATTTTTAAGTACTTGGATTGCAGTCCAAAGGTTTTTACCACTGTATATTTCCTCTGGTTCAACAGTAAGATTTTTTTAATAAGAGCCCATTATTTAGACACCGCTTTAGTGAGAAAATGAATATCGAAAGCCAGAAATAAAACGAACTTTACATCTTGAAAGACACAGAGGTATGCAGAGTAACTACTAGCCCTGTACTGTACTTGAAAAACGTTACAGATTGTATCGGTTTTGGTGAAGGACGTGAAAACAGTCTTAACTAAAACCATTTATTATAGTCTAAGATCAGCTATCCATCCAAGAAAACATTTCTCTAGTGTTGGTGTACACCGCATGTATATAAATATCCGACGAACTTCGATAGTGAGAAAGAGGGAATCAATATCACATGAATACAAATGAAGTAAATAAAGTTGATAAAACGTTTGAACAACTTAAGAATCCGACAAATCAGGCTCCCTACTGCATGTATAAAAGCTAGACATGCCATTATGGACTCCGTTGCCATTCCACTTTTCAGAATGTCTTTTTTTTTATCGCTCACCTCCCCTCTCCTTTTTCTATATCCCAAGGATATTTGCGAGTATGACGTAATACTGTCAACGTTGTCCAAGTGCCAAAACATATATTTTTGTATTTCATGGCACCTTTTAAACACCGCGGTAGTGCTGCCACGGACATTATTTGCATTTTTGCAAACAACTACTATCTATGTATGTGGCCACGCCAAATATACTTAAATAAATCAATAAATAAGTGTACTGGCCTGCGGGATTAAACCTTCGACCTTCTGTACAGTAGCAAAGTACTACGCCAACCACAAAGTTATATCTGCCGCAAAAGTAGAAAAAGACTCATGTAGCAACACTTGTTGCTCATTCTGCAAAGGCCTCACTCACAAAACTCACCGTTGATGTTTCTGTTTATAATCAATTTGAAATATAGATATTAGATTAGATAGAATCATTTACAACATTTATTTTAACAGACTATATTTTTCACTAATAAAGTGACCTCGCCAAACGTAGCTTGTCCTTCGAAAGTATCAAATTCTGAGCACAAACGTTTGCAACCTTATTTATTATCATCTCACGAGCTGAAAATATTTTTACTCCACTATAAATAATTAACAGACCGTCATTTTGCTGCTCCTTTTAAAGCTTGCAAATTTCCAAATTCACATCCTAATATTCACTACCACTTTTAGTTTTACATGTTATATAGAAATTATTATCTTGTTAATTGAATCTTTTATAGGATAATGTGATTTAAATAGTTTTTTGAAAGTCTATGTATAGAATATATTCGGTGAAACGATTTCATGTTGTGAATATTATAACAAAGTAAAAACAATAGCTTGATCAGGTTATAAAACTTAACTAATAGAAATTTAAACTTGGTACTCCTTTCAAGTAAATTTTAGTGCAATTCTAATATGCTTACAAACATATACAAAAACCATCATTAAAAAATTATACTCTATCACAAAAACAGCTACAAAACTATTATTACCGTGTAACTTATCTAATTTGTCAATTTCTTTACTTAGCTTTGACCGGGTATATCTTGAAAATTAAAATCTTTACCTCCTCATTAGGTACCAGGTACTATGCCTAACGGCACTTATCTACTCCAGTCTTCATCATTTATCACAATATAACTGGACTCTTAATAAGGTGATAAATTAAGCTTCCCTTGGAGTGTAAGTTTTATTACAGAATGTTGAGCTTCTTTTCATATATCTCATAAGCACAAGTCATCATTTGAAATGTGAACAGCTGAGGAAATATGTAGCAGTCTGCAAAGTATTCACAATTGAAACGTTTTAAAAGCGTTCTAGCTTTAAGTGCCTGTGTCTCGATACTATAAAGTAGAATTAGTAATATATAGCATTTATTTCTCGCAATCGGAAGACCAGGGAAAATTTCTATGAAGAAAAAAGTCTTTTATATTTATATTACGCGAAGCACAATCTGATGCCTTAGCACTGCCCTGTGCGATATAGGTTATTATTATTTTAGCACCGGTACCCTACTTTTTTGAAATGCTGAATAAATACCTGTGTCCTAATTTACCACAAAGTATACTTTTCCCCTTCAAGTTCTTTGTTTTACAAATTTTATTTCTACGAAAAAATATTTTTCTTGAAAACGAAAAAAAAATTAAATTAATTTTTAGCAGGGTTAAGGTGTTCGTTGAATAATTTTATTACTAAAAAATAATTACTTGTATTTTTTGGGTACAATATAGAGGTTTAACAATTTTTTTTCTTCAATCAATTTTGACCTAAATTGATGTTGTAGGTGTCTAAGGTATTGAATTACTGTTTTTAATATTATCGATACAGCACATGCAGAGCAGAGCAGAGCAGAAAAGTTAACGTTGACCTTTGATTTGGTGAAAGTTTATTTCAAAGGAATGAAGTTTTTCCACATAAGAGAACCTAAACAGGATGTTACAATGAATCATGAACTGAATCTCATACGGAAGTGATGTATAGATGCGACGTATATTCCTAACATGTACCGCTCTGGAACAAATCCAATATCCTACCTCCATTGAACCTTTTTTTATGAAAATATTTATACAACAGTGTGAAACTTTTTAGTACAAAATAATATACCAAATTTTTAAGGAGATTTCTTTTGTTATGCGGCCTGATCGTGCAAAGACATTTTTACTCTCAAGTTTAGCAAATTGAGTGGCAATGTTAGTAAAACTGAGTGTGTCGACTATATCAGGCTATATAATGTTAACCTAGAAAAATTTGCTGCCCACGTTTTAGTAGAGTTAAATTCTGCCTGACTACTGTCACCCTAAGAGAATTTAATATTAAGTATTCGCTAAATTGAGTAATTTATTTTCTATTATGCTAAGGCAGCCAGAGCGCACACCTGCAACCACCTACATAGCTGAAACATTGGAAAATTAAACTAAACGCTACTAAATGTGAGGGAGTAATCCCAAAGGAAACACTCGCAAATTATAAAATAAACATGCCCATTAGAACAAATGACACCATATATACCATCTGGAAATAAACTGAGGTATCTGGGTGTCATTATAGATTCATGGTTAAAATTCTATACTCATATTTCTCATGTGCTTCAGAAAGCATTTATTGGAATGCAGAACTTGTATGCACTGCTCACACCAAGCTCTCACATATAACCAAGAAATAAATTGATGTTCTACAAACAAATAATTAGACCTGTATTAATGTCACCAGGCTGGTGCGGCATATCAAACAGACAAACGCAACGACTCCAACGCATGTAAAACAATTTATTAGGCATGTCACATTAACTGACAGAGACATAAGAATTAATGATTTACGCCAGATGACAAACATACAAACTATAAGGCCACATATAGGCGAAATAGCCGACAAACTATATAGACATAAAATAGACACATCGGCTCTAACACAAGACTTGACACAAACCAGGTCACAAGACAACTCAACCCAGAAGCTACTATATCACAGATCAGTAATTTATTTTGAAGCTCCATAACTGCATTGCAAGAAGTGGAAATTGGATGTGACGTAACAATCACTGACAAAAATAGACTATGCGATCCAAGAATAAGAAACATAAGTTTAAGTTAAACATTTCAGTCAACATGAATTACAAACTAACCAAGATACGACACAACCATTGTTAAGTGCAAATATGTAATTAAATCAGTGTAGTGGAATTGGTGTATAAATATAAGATATGTATATATATATATATATATATATATATATATATATATATATATATATATATATATATATATATATATAATTATTATTAATAATAGATAAGAACTGTGAACAAACAATATGTAAATATAGTGAATGGATGGACATAGGTATAAGAGAGATGTATGCATGAATAAAATGTATGAATGAAAGAGAGTAAATAAGATTAAAAAGTTTAACAATTAAGTCTAGCGTAAATAATATCATGTACCTGACAATGTCAAGCTGGGCTTTTTGAAACAATTTTCCCAGCAGACCCAAGCAAAAATCCATATGAATATTAATTACAAGAAACAAAAAACCCTTTCCCAAACAATCAAAATGATAAAAGTAATTAAAGAACATCACTCGGAAATGACTAATTGATATTTTTATGTACATGAGGAAAGGCAAACAGCTGATGCATATGCTTAGTAGCAATTGTATTAGCCGTGTGTAAGCCAACCTTTATATCAATTAACTTAGTAATAATAGAGAGTTACCTGAATTTGAATTAGTATAACTTATGGCTGTCTGATGATATTTGCATGTGCAGCTGATATTCAAGTGTTCAAAGTAAATGAAATAACAAATATGCCGTTATAAGCATAGTTGCGGGTTAGAATTTTGATCCTTTCAGGATTGGATTGGATGTGGAAGACAGTAGGAAGGTATTAGAAATTCATTAATTACCATTTGTCAAAATGGTCTCTGAGAAAACTGGAGAGTGAGACCTTCTAAGTACCCCACACTTGGATAATGGCATACGTTAACAATTGCGATTTATGATATATGTTAAAAAATCTTCTGTTAATACTTACTTACTCATAGTAATGGTAATATAAGATCTGGCCAGCTATTATTTTGTACCCAATTTTATAAAATATAATAATATTGTAGTAAAAGCAATATCACTGATTCGTAATTGTTTGGCAGGGTCCTTTAGACTGTAAATATAGATGAGCTGAAAGTTTGGCAATTTGCATAAAATGAATTCATTCATTCCCAAAATTGTTACTAGATGATGTGTTAATGATATATTACGAATGGACGATTCATTTTTATTAATTAAAAATGGTAAACTCTATATGGCAGACTAAAAGGCTATGAGTGTAGACTAAAGGATTATGTCATTATTACTTTCAAGACTATGTCAATTTTAGACAACCAAAACAGTGGACAGCTAAGGCAGCAGAAGCATCCGTAAGTGAATGGCAACGACAGAGGTAGTACTCGAAGAAAATAATATTTCCTTATTTTTGTGTCGAAATACGAGTGAGGCAGTTCATTTCCGAGTGCAAGGAATTTTAGTTTGGACGTAGTAGCCGCTCTGGCAGTCGATCTAGTATTTTGCAAGCCGAGCATTATGAAGACTCCAATTCGTGTTGCCGCCAGTTGTGAAATACGAAGTGTTGTTTTTTTTTTTCCTACAAAAAAATGAATCAGCTGCAGAAATTCATCGTCAATTATGCAATGTTTATGATGAAGATGTCACGTCTCTCCACCGCCCGACAACATCATGCTCATGCAACGTGTGAGCTTCTGTCCCAATTCCGATAGAAGATTTTCGAGTATCCTGCATCCTCTGGACCTTGCTTCAAGTGACTTCTATCGCTTTCCGGAATTCAAAAATCATCTTGGCGGTCTCTCTCTCTCAATCCTTTCACCCCAGTAGGAGTATCGGTGACACTATGCAGTTGCTGCCTCAACAGTCATTCTCCAGGCATCTCGATCCTGCGCGACTTGACTTGACTCGTCGGTCGAAAGTCGGTCATTTATACCAAGTTCTTGAAGAATAGATAAAGTGTTCGGTATATGATACTTTGAGGATTCTTCGATATGCCCATATCTCAAAAGCATCGATTCGTCTTTTATAAACTTGTTTAATGGTCCATGTTTTCGATGCGTAAGTTGCTATGGGGAATTAGTGAGCTTGATAGTCGAATTTCAAACGTCTTCTTACTTCCGCTTCATAACCACCATTGTTAGTTATGAGGGATCCCAAATAGTTGAAATGGTCTATGACAGGGAAACCATTAATGTGTAACAGATCTTGAAAAATTAAATATAACAGTTCAAGACATCAAGGATGAGCTATTAAAAATCTGAAACAATAAAGAAAAACTCGTGGATGACAGATGAAATTCTCCAACTGATGCAAAAAAGACGGCTTTATAAAAGTAATCCAGGAGAATATGGGAGGATTAACAAAGAAATCCTCAGGAAGATCAGAATTGCAAAGGAGAACAAACTAAAAGAACAGTGCGTTTGAAATAGAAACTCTTCAGAGAAAACACGACCATCTGAATGTTTATCGTAAAGTGAGAGAAGTAACAAGACAAAATAAAGCTAATAGAACAAATAAGCTGGTAGATGAGGAAGGATCGGTCATAGTGGATAGGGACGAAATTATGAACGCGTGGAAAAAAATACATTGAGCAACTGTTCTATGACAATCGACCAGAACCTAGCACGATAGATGGGAATACGGGTCCGATCATTATCGAAGAAGAGGTCAAGAGTGCAATAAGAACAGTGAAAGAGGGCAAGACACCAGGCCCAGCCAACACAGAAATAGAATTTCTTAAGCTCTTAAATGACGAGAACGTGAAATGGCTGACATCAGTGTTCAACCGTGTCTACAATTCTGGAATCATTCCCTCACAATGGATAAGGGCCGAATTCATAACTCTACCAAAAAAAACCTGGGGCTAAAGCATGTGGAGAGTATAGGACAGTTAGTTTGATGAGCCACCTTTTGAAAGTGTTCCTTAAAGTAATTCATAGAAGAATATATAAACTATGTGAAGATCCGATATCTCCTACACAGTTCGGTTTTAGGAACGCTGTTGGTACACGTGAAGCTTTATTTAGTGTACAAGTATTATTTCAACGCTGTAAAGACGTGAACGTTGACATCTATGCATGCTTTGTGGATTACCAAAAGGCGTTTGACAGAGTACAACACCACAAGATGATAAACATCCTGAGGAACATAGGACTGGATGATAAAGATATAAGAATCATTGAAAACCTGTATTGGAATCAATCGGCGTATGTGAGAATAGGAGAAGACCGTACGGATGATATAAAAATCCGTCGAGGTGTCAGACAAGGATGCATATTATCTCCACTATTGTTTAATATTTATTCCCAACAGATATTTTGAGGAGGCTCTGGCAGATCTTGATGTCGGAATTCTACTGAATGGTGAGAGAATGAATAATATTCGATACGCTGATGACACTGTCATATTCACCGATAACCTAGACGACCTAAATTTACTAATGAACAGAGTAACGAACTGCAGTCAGAGATACGGTCTTGATATCAACATAAGTAAAACAAAACTAATGGTGATTAGTAGGAACAAGTTACCTAATTGCCAACTAAAAGTCAATCAGATAAACATTGAAAGAGTAAATAAGTACACATACTTGGGCACCAACATCAATGGCCAGGGGACCACTCGCAAGAAATAAGAAGTCGTATCGAAAAGGCTAGAGCAGTATTCACCAAAATGAGCTCTATATTTAGAAATCATAACTTGACAATGGAAACAAAAGTAAGGTTTCTACGCTGCTATGTGTTCTCCATTTTATTTTATGGAGTGGAGGCATGGACTCTGACAGAGGCAGTAAGTAAAAGGCTGGAAGCCTTTGAAATGTGGCTGTATCGAAGGATGTTGGGAGTGTCATGGACGGATCGGGTCACAAACGAAAGAATTCTTCAAAGAATGAATAAAGAAAAGGAAGTTCTAGTTACCATCAAGCAACGTAAACTACAATATCTCGGCCACATTATGAGGAATGAGGACAGATTTTGTTTATTACAAAATATACTTCAGGGCAAGGTGTGTGGAAGGAGGAGTGTTGGAAGAAGGAGAATTTCATGGCTCAAAAATCTTCGCACTTGGTTTTCAATGACCACAACGCAGCTGTTTAGAGCTGCAGTCAATAAAGTAATGATAGCTAATATGGTTGCCAACATCCGGAACGGATAGGAACTAAGAGAAGAAGAAGTAACAGATCTTCATTACGACTAACAATCATTACTTTGGTCTTCGCTATATTAATTGTCAATCCATAATGAGTGATTTCCAGGCGCTCCATAATTGATTCCAGGTATTGAAGTTGCAAGTATAACAGTATCATGCACACATCTAAGGTTACTTAGCTTTTTTCCACCGATTGTCACACTTCCACTTCAGCCATCCAAAACAGAACTTATTATATGTTCACTATATATGTTAAAAAGTAAAGGTGACAGAATACATTCCTGTCTGACGCCGGCTTCTACGATAAAGGGTTCGAAAAAAGAATTATTCATTTTAATTATGCCATTTGTGTTCTCATACAAGAATCGGATAAGGTTTACAAGATGTATAGGTGCTCCCATACTGACTAGAATCGACCAGAGTTTGTTCCATTGTATGCAGTCGAAAGCCTTAGAGTAGCCTATAAAACAAATATAGCTTGTTATTTGAAATTCCCTGACTTTTTCTATTATCTGGCGTATGTTAAGAATTTGTTCTCTAGTCCTTCTTCCTAGAATGAAGTCTGTTTGTTCGGTAGATATTTGCTGCAGCAGAGAAGTTTTAAGTCTTGCATTTAGGATTCAGAGAAACACCTTAACAGAGTGGGACACTAGAGCAATTGTTCTATAGTTCCTGCAATCCAAAGGGGATCCTTTCTTATACAAGGGTATAAATGCAACTTCGCACCAGTCTTTCGGCCATCTCCTAGTCGTCCATACCTCATTACACAGTTGATGTAGCATAGTCTCGGAGGTTTCTCTCATTATCTTTATTATTTCCGCAGTGATCTCGTCAGTACCTGCTGCTTTTCGATTCTTTAACCTTTGAATAGCCTTCTTGATTTCAGACTTAAGAATACATGACTCTTGTTCTTCTGCAGCTTCTTTATCGACACTGCAGTCACCCTCTAATTGAGACACAAAAAGTTCTATACAGTAGTCCTTCCAAACGTCAATGATTCCAGGCATGTCGGTGAGTGTTTAGGTTTGAATTCTTTCGATAGAAGTCCTTGTGGTCGATTGTTCGTAGCTTGTTGTTCTAGCGCCTCACATATATTATTCGAGTATGCGTTTTTGTCCTTTTTACAAGCCACCTTGATTTCTTTATTGACTGATCTGATTCTGTATTGACGATCCGATGTGTTGTTTATTAAAATCATATTTCTTATTGTTTCTCTAAGCTTTAGGATATCGCCGGTCATCCAATGTTTTGAGGCTATTTTTGTATTTTTACCGAGCATTATGTAGCAGCATTTGTTATCCACTTCTTAATATCTGTCCACGTTTTGTCTATATCTTCTGTGACTTCCGGAATGTTAAAGTTGATTATTGTTTGGAAAAGAGTACTATCTGATACTGTAATTCTCTTGTTTCTTGTTGTTTTTTTAGGGGTGGCTAGTTTTATTCTCATATAAGCCTTTTATAACTTGTGATTTGAATCACATGCCGCACCTGGGCAGGATCTTACATTCAATATAGACGACCTCCATCTAGAGCTAATCAGGATATAATCAATCTGATTTTTGTAGTGCCCGTCCGGTGACACCCAGGTGGAAAGGCGTCTTGGATGATGTTTGAAGGTGATTTTAATCGTGGAGAAGCTATTACTAATAGCAAACTGAAGTAGATGATCTCTGCGTTCGTTTTCTAACACCAAGCCCATATTTTCCAATGGTATTCCGAATCTGGTCGTTGTCATTTGTACAGCCAATTTTAGCATTAAAGTCTCCTATCACCATTATGATCTCTTTTTCTGGGATTTTTGTACCAGTTTCTTTAATCTTATTGTAGTCTTCTTCAATTGCTTCATCATCAGATAGTGATGTTGGTATGTACGCTTGTATGATATGCAGGTTTACTGGTTTTGCCGTAATGGTTATTTTAATCAGGCGATCACTAACAGGTAGATATATATATATATATATATATATATATATATATATATATATATATATATATATATATATATATATATATATAAATAATAGGTAGAATTAGCCAGCAGCTAATAAAATAGGAGCCTTTGAAGTTTCTACGTCTTCTAGGGGCTTTTATTTCCATTTGAGAAGCCGCTATTTAATTATTTTTAGTATATAACATAAGGCTTTGCTATTAGTTCTTTCTTTCAGTCGATTTCAACTAAAATTTGTGTGCAGTAGTGATTGTGATCATAGTTTTGCATATATCATTTTTGTAGGATTAAAATTACCGAAACTGATATTGAAAGGTTTCTAAAGTTAAACATATAGTTAAAAAAATATATGGTGTATTGAAAATTCAAAATGACAGATTAAAACAAGAACTGGTAGTTACACTTTGATCAGCTAATAACCTATTGTACAATAATTTTCGTGAGTACTGATGTAAATAACCATTTTTAGAGTGTAACAAAATCAAAACACCACATTGATATGGATGTATATTAGGCAGAAGCGATACTCAACTAGCGAAATATGAATGAATTTTGAAGCTTTGAATTGTTGTGGCTCTTACTTGATGGAAATTCATAACGAATGTAATGAAAGACTGATTTTGTCAAATTTCCACTTTATTTAGTTTCACTGAAACTGTATGACGCGTTTCGCTATACTATAGCTTCTTCTGATACAAATGATTATTAGTGTTGTTACATTTATACAAATACCCTAAAGTAGAAAGGTAATAAAATTAATACTATATGCTAATGAATATTGCTGGGAAATCCACTCTGAATATTAATTGTATAAATTGAGTAAAGGTGAGTTACCATGGGCCAGACAGGTATCTTTTTGTTCGTTTAATATGATGTCTGAATTTTTAATTCTATTTATTTCTAAATTTTTCTAATAGGTTTAATTTTACGCCTTTGTTTTGTATGTGTAGAATTTTAAATTTATCGTCAAAAAGATGATTTGATTCTGTTAAATGATTACTGTACGCTGAGTCAGTTTTGTTTTTTAAATAGCTTCTTTTATGTTCTAAAATCCAAGTTTCGAATGACCGACCTGTCTGACCTATGTAACTTTTATGACAAGAACCACAATTCAACTGATACACTCCAGATTTTTTTAATCTATTTTGTTTTCGCTTTGCGTTTTTAATGAATTTTCCTAACGAGTTGTTTGTTCTGAAAGCTATGTTGATATTATATTTGTTTAAGTGGTTTTTAATTTTCTCTGACGTGTTACCAAAATAGGTTAAAACATTATATTTTTTCCCTGTGTTTTCTTTCTTGGGGTATACTAAAGAAATAGCTTTATTTTTTAATTTTTTATTTAGAATTGAGTCTATGAAGTCAGGAGAATATCCGTTGTTAACACCAATTTGTTTTATGTTATAATATCAACATAGCTTTCAGAACAAACAACTCGTTAGGAAAATTCATTAAAAACGCAAAGGGAAAACAAAATAGATTAAAAAAATCTGGAGTGTATCAGTTGAATTGTGGTTCTTGTCATAAAAGTTACGTAGGTCAGACAGGTCGGTCATTCGAAACTCGGATTTTAGAACATAAAAGAAGCTATTTAAACAACAAAACTGACTCAGCGTACAGTAATCATTTAACAGAATCAAATCATCTTTTTGACGATAAATTTAAAATTCCACTCATGCAAAACAAAGGCGTAAAATTAAACCTATTAGAAAATTTAGAAATAAATAGAATTAAAAATTCAGACATCATATTAAACGAACAAAAAGATACCTGTCTAGCCCATGGTAACTCACCTTTACTCAATTTATACAATTAATATTCAGAGTGGTTTTCCCAGCAATATTCATTAACATATAGTATTAATTTTATTACCTATCTACTTTAGGGTATTTGTATAAATGTAACAACACTAATATTCAATATCATTTTGTATCAGACGAAGCTATAGTATAGTATAGCGAAACGCGTCATACAGTTTCAGTGAAACTAAATAAAGTGGAAATTTGACAAAATCAGTCTTTCATTGCATTAATTTTGAAGCGGCTACAGCTATCACATTTTTGGATTTTGTTATATGACGCTCGTCAACTACTAGTAGGCTTGTATAGAAACATGTACAAAAAATAACGGTACTTTTACAGAAGAATAAATTAGCACAGCCAAAAATGTTTATGCAAATTAAAAGCTCCCACAGATGATATTCAACCTAGTATTATTTTATTATGTAAGCAGAAAAAATGCTTTAAAGACGCTTGAAAAAATAATCTTTTCAAAACTCAATCACACAATGATATATTCTTCTGTCAACTTGATTTAATTTATTTTTGTCTTGTGGTTCCTATAAGCAATTTCTGAAAAACTAAATTGTAATGAATTCTCAAAATCCTCGTATGTGGTTTGTCAATATATATTTTTGAGTGAAAATAGTAACACTTTATAACTTCCAGCTAAATCAAAAGTGAAGAAAAAAACTCCTTGTTTTTTTATTGCAATTGATGAAATGACTGTACCAGAAGGAGGCAATTTGTTTATTAAAATTTTGTTCGATGTAAAATTGTACCAGTGAAATAAATGTTAACAAACCTGTCCTTAATGATTTGAAAAGATAAATCCATTAGTAACTTCCTATAAAAAATGTTCAGGTCTGCAAGATTTACAACTAACAAAGAAATTCTCTCTGCTTTTATTTTCCTACTTAGGATATTCAAGTCATGTGGCCCGGATCTTCGCTCAAATCAATCACTCTCTCTCTACTCTAAATTTAATTTTTTTAAATTAGCACCACAGGGACTTTTATACAGAGACTTTTTTTAAGTGTCTCATCTAATTCACTACTTTCCTCTTCTATATACCAAGAAAATTCTTCCAGTTCTAAATTCTTATCAGAAAGCCAAATACGATAACAAAAATTTGGCACTTGTTAAATTTGACAGACTACAAAGTCAACTAAGATTTTGTTAAATGTACAGGGTGGCCGAAATTGGACACTTTTAAAGATAAACCTTTTCATCTAAAGGAGATAGACGAAAACTGAATCGCTATCTGAGGCTCAATTTTTATGATAAACTCAATGGTGAAAACCGCATATCGAGATCTAGTATCGTTTCAGATACAGGGTGTTTTTCAAAAATCTGCATTTTGGAAAAATGTTTGTAATTCATTTCCTATTGAAAATTTTTGATTTCTGTAAAAACATTCTCAAAGCATTTTTTACACGTGGACTTCAACAGTGTCACTTACATTTTTTACAACTAATATTTTAATAGTTATTAACGCAAAATATATTTTTTTAAATGTATATCCTGTATGTCTCTAAAAATATAGCACACTTTATATTTTGCTTAAATCTACTTCAAAATATGAAGGTTTTCAGTTTTTACGCGAGTTTTAAATGCACATTTTCTGAAGTAGGCTTTGGACGGATCGGCCATATGGTTTTAATTCAATTGTTTACTAGTAGTTGTCAAGTTTTACTTCAGGATCAGTTATTGAATTGTCAAATAAATCGCAATAAAGTTTGAAAAACTACGAAAAATGGGATATAATATGTGTGTTTCATACAAGCCGGAGAAAATTCGGAAGCGGCAAGTAATTTGTACCACGAACGGTATCTAGAGAGGCGTCAATCCTTCAAGGATATATTCGCCCGATTGCGACATAACCTAGTTAATAGTAGCCAGATTGAAAAGAATCGACTCAAAAATTATGCATCAAAGCGGGATAAGGAGACGGAAGAAATAGTAGTTTTAGGAACTATCGGAAATAATCCCAACACTTCAACCCGACAGTTAAAAGAATCCACTGGACTTCCAAGAACTAACGTAAGTCGTACTTTGAAGAAGCACAAATTCAGGCCATATAGGACAAGAAAAGTCACCTTAGAGACGGAGATTTTCAACGGCGTATGGATTTTTGCCAATGGTTTCTGGAGAATTTTAACCATGTTCCTAATTTTTCATTAAATTGTATTTGGACAGACGAAGCTTATGTAAGCAATGCAGGTATTTTTAACCGTTACAATTCTTATACGTGGGCACAAGAAAATTGTCATTTAGTTGTGGAGTAAAGAAATCAAGGCAGATTTTGATTTAATGTGTGGGCAGGAATTTTTAGAGGCAGGGTTATATGTCCATTTATTTACGAAGGAACACTAACCTCTAAGAGATATTTAGAAATTTTAAGGCAGTAAATAGAACCTCTTGTTGATGAACCGCTGTTAATGGACCTTAGAAATATATTTTTTTCAATACGACGGAGCACCCCCTCACAACGCTGCAGTTATCAGAAATTTTTTTATCGGCCAATTTCGACAATAATTACATAGCCAACCAAGGTCCGAACCGTTGGCCGGCAAGGTCACTGGATTTAACACCCATGAACTTCTATCTCTGGGGAAGATTGAAAGACCTAATTTTTAAATTGCCGACAAACACCAGGTAAGAGTTAGAAGTCGCAGTGATACAAAGTTTTGCAGCTCTCACGCCTCTTGAACTAATGAACTCGGTAAGAAGTGTCCAGAAAAGGTGCCGCCTATATGTAAATGAAACTGGTCGACATTTCGAACTTCTCTAATAGAAAATTGTTTTGTTTTAGTTCGCTCTACTCGGACTAAACTGTTTTATTGTTGTTTTGTTTTATTTTCTTCATAGTTTAAAGTACTATAGCATTTAGTAAATTTCATTGTAGTTATGACCCTTAGAGTTATTTCTGGGATTTTTTTTACGATTTGACTGCTATCGGTAAACAATTGATATTGCCGCTCCGTCCAAAGCCTACTTCACAAAATGCGCGTAAATAGACCCCGACATCAGTTTTTGTCTATCTTCTTTAGATAAAGGGGTTTACCTTTAAAAGTGTCCAATTTGGACCACCCTGTACATATAAGCTCACCATTAAATAGCATTTTCCAATCTGTTTACAAACATATATAACTCTTCATATTTAGTTTCAGCCATTATTAATATACAGGGCAATCAAATTATTGAACCGAATTTTAATTTGTAAGTGGCTCACTCGCTTTACTAGTCTTGTATTCAGCATATCAAATAATTTCTTTTACTGCTAAACTTGTTTTTTTTCCTGGGGAAGTCAAATATGATAACAAGAAATTTGTCACTTGTTAAATTTGACAGACTACAAAGTCAGCTAAAATTAAATAGTATCCTCTACATATGAGTTTACCGTTAAATAACATTTTCCAGTCTGTTTACAAAAATATATAACTCTCCATATTTAGTTTCAGCCATTATTAACATACAGGGCATTCAAATTATTGAACCTAATTTTAATTTTTAAGTAGCTCTCCCGATTTACTAGTCTCCTATTCAACATATCAAAAAATGTATTTTAATGCTACTGCTTGGTTTTTTCTGGTGAAGCTAAACATAATAACAAAAAATTTGTCACTTGTCAAATATAACAGGTTACAAACTCAATTGGATTTTTTATTCTGCCAAATATAACCCCCCCCCCCCCCCCCCCCACACCACACCCCACCCCCCCCTCGGAAGATAGTAAATTAAGTAAGCCTCTTAATAATTAAAATTCTGTTCAATAATTTAAACGCCCTGTATGTCTGTAACGACTTAAAATAAATACCAAGAGTTTTATATTTTTGTAAACGAACTGACAAATGCTATTTAATTGTGTGCATATACGTCGAGGATGTCATTTAGAAAAATAATAGTTGGTTCGGAATCTGCCAGATTTGACAAGTGACAAATTCATCCTTATCATATATAGTGTCCTCACAAATAACTAAGCTTACTAGTAACAGATTTTTTTTTAATGCCGAATGCCGGAAGATACTAAATCAAATAAGCTTCTTATTGGTTAAAAATGATAAATCGACTGAGCTACTTAAAATTTAAAATTCAGTTCAGTTACTTGACTGCCCTGTATATTGATCACTAATAGCTATGAGTAGTAGGTACTGTTTAAAAAATCCTAGTTGTCTTTGGAATCTATCAAATTTGACAAGTGATAACTTTTTTTGTTATCCTATTTAGCTTCTCCATGGAATATTAAGTTTAGGACTGAAAGAATAGTGAATTAGGTGTGACACCTAAAAACAACTTTAAAAATTTTATTGCAAAATTTGTAAAATATATGATTCATAGAGAGTTAAAAATACTTTGTTTCAAAAATTAAGTTTTTATAGCAAAATAAAGAAAATGGGTGATTTTATTTATCCATTACATCCCTTGGATGCACCCAGTTTTAAAATAAATACTAAATTTTACCTTCATATACCGACGAATAATTTTGAGAGAACACATGAATATATTTTAAATTAGCTTACAATGCGGTATTAATTACAAAAAAGCAGACAAATGACTTTGGGTATATTTCCTCTTACATACTCTTTCTATTAAAATGGGAAATAATAATAACCAGGTATACTTTTCATAATACCGTTGATGAAACCCATACCTCTTTCACTCTTCAACTTAAGCGATATCGCTGAAATGCTACAGATTTTATTACTACTACAGCGAGGAGGTGAAAAGGCCGGTCAAGTTTATATTAATTTACGTAAATTTATTTAACAGAATATCAAACAATATTAGGCTATTACCGAGAAACATCTCAATTATTAGAACCTAGAACCCAAGGTACCTTTGTCAACTGATGTTAACGCAGGAGGCTCAATAATGTTTTCTTCACTACGCTCATAACACTGATTACATTAAATTTTAAAATACAATAA
>CM032446.1:79315294-79442794 GCA_019049505.1 Pachyrhynchus sulphureomaculatus
GAATATCTATAATCTATAATCTATAATATATATAAAATGCAATGTCTCTCTGTCTGTCTGTCCATTAGTGCACATATCACGCGAGAACCACTTATCCGATTTTTTAAATTCATACATATATTCTTTGGCCAGGTTATACTCGTATAATAATAATAATAATAATCCATATCTATAATATATATAAAATGCAACGTCTCTCTGTCTGTCTGTCTGTCCGTTAGTGCGCTTATCCCTCGAGAACCACTTATCCGATTTACGTGATTTTTTAAATTCATACATATGTTCTCTGACCAGGTTATAGATATATATTTTTTTACATCTATAATATATATATAAAATGCAACGTTTCTCTATCTGTCTGTCTGTCTGTCTGTCCGTCCGATAGTGCGCTTATCACTGGAGAACCACTTATCCGATTTTCGTACTTTTTTTTTAAAACATACATATGTTCTCCGGCTAGGTTATAGGCTATATTTTATTACGATAGGTAGCATAAGGAACGAGCAGTGACGATAATAGCGGATGAAATCGGAAAAAAGTTTGCCGCTAGCGCGTTCTCTTGCAATACACAGTCTAAACCATTAAATATGGAACAATATTATGTAGCAGAGAATATCTATAATCTATGATATATATAAAATGCAATGTCTCTCTGTCTGTTTGTCTGTCCAATAGTGCGTTTATTACGCGAGAACCACTTATCCGATTTACGTGTGTTTTTTTAAATTCATACATATATTCTTTGGCCAGGTTATATAATAATAATAATCTATATCTATAATATATATATATAAAATTCAACGTCTCTCTGTCCGTCTGTCTGTCTGTCCGTCCGTTAGTGCGCTTATCACTGGAAAACCACTTATCTCCGATATACGTACTTTTTTTTTAAAACATACATATATTTTTCTGGCCAGGTTATAGACAATATTTTATTACGTTACGTAACATGAGGAATAAGCAGTGACGATAATAGTGAATCAAATCGGAAAAAAGTTTGCTGCTAGCGCGTTCTCTTGCAATACACTGCCTAAACCACTAAATATGGAACAATATCATGTACCAAAGGCTATCTATAATATATATAAAATGCAACGTCTCTCTGTCTGTCCGTTTGTGCGCTTATCACTGGAGAAACACTTATCCGATTTACGTGCTTTTTTTTTAAACATACTAAACCATTAAATATGGAACAATATCATGGAGCAAAGAATATCTATAATATATATATAAGATGCAATGTCTCTCTGTCTGTCTGTCTGTCTGTCCGTTAGTGCGCTTATCACTGGAGAACCACTTATCCGATTTACGTGCTTTTTTTTTTAAACATACGTATGTTCTCTGGCCAAGTTATAGGATATATTTTATTACGTTAGGTGACATAAGGAATAAGCAGTGACGATAATAGTCAATCAAGTCGAAGAAAAGTTTGCCGCTAGCGCGTTCTCTTGCAATACACTGCCTAAATCATTAAAAATGGAAAAATATCATGTAGCAAAGAATATAATATATATAAAATGTAACATCTCTCTGTCTGTCTGTCTGTCCGTTAGTGCGCTTATCACTCGAGAACCACTTATCCAATCTACGTGTTTTTATAAATTTATACATGTTCATATAATTCGATATAAGCCTAGATAATGGGAGATAAGATGAGATAATGGGAGATAAGGAGAAATAAGGGGAGATAAGTCGAGATAAGCCTCGATAATGGGAGATAAGGTGAGATAATGGGAGATAAGTATAAATATTGGGAGATAAGGAGAAATAATGGGAGATAAGCAAAGATAAGTCTAGATAATGGGAGTTATGGTGAGATAATGGGAGATAAGGAGAAATAATGGTAGATAAGGAGAAATAATGGGAGTTGAGCAGAAATAAGCCTGGATAATAGAAATTATGTCGAGATAACGGGAGATAAGGAGAAATATTGGGAGATAAGGAGAAATAATGGGAGGTATTTTATTACGTTGGGTAACATAAGGAATAAGCAGTGACGATAGTAGTAAATCAAGTCTACGCGAGCAGAGCCGCGGGCCCGGCTAGTTATAATTATAAAGAAGAACATGTACCTTAAAAGTTTTCCAACTATTAGCTTGTATATTCTTCGAGGGCAAACAATGTTGCTGAATGTGAATATATACTTTATAAATACAGCAAATAAAATACATATTAACATTTTTTCTTTATTTTTTAATAATATAAAATAACAACTACCTAGAAAATCTAACGATGTAAAAATAACTAAGCCATTTGAGGTTATATTTTAAAAGATTACTTTTGAAAATTTTTGAAAAATACACAAAAAATAAAAAATAATTAATTGTTATTAATTTTTGTTATTAAGGTAACGATTAGAAATATCGCGCGTCAACAAAAAGAGGTTGTTCAAATGACTGATTTGACAAAAAGAAAATATATTTGTTTTTAATAATGATACGGAAATATAGGTATACCTTCAATAAATAAGCTTTGGCATTGTTTCGATTATCAACATTTTTAATTTAAAAATAAAAAAAAAAAAGCTTAACTTTTATAATTGAAACCTTAGAATGCAATTTTTATCTCATAAAAGTCAGTAAGTAGACATACAAACATACAGTAGACATACAGTATTTCTTCTGTATTAATCAAACTAGCTATGTATATGCATTCTGAAATTCTGAACACTACCTAAAAATACAGTGATTTTTCTTTGACTGCTTATGGCAGTCATTGAAATAAATCACTTTACCATCACCTGTATAAAAATTTTACTAAAAAGTGGTACCCTAATACCCCAAAAACTTGACTTAGTCTGGCTTCAGAGAAAAGGTCTCTTATTATACACAACAATTAAGTATCGGAATATCTGGTGAACCAATAGTTATTTACGTGTGGAAAACGGTATTTTGCAGAATTTTGGGTTACGACTATTTGCCACGACAAAGTGTATGAAAAAATGAAAATATATCGAAAGAACGTCGTCTGATAGAGGTGAGTTTTAATAAAAATATTATGACAAAATGAAAGTTATAAAATTTTAAATTATGAAAATAAGTGGCAATTTTGTTGATATGACCATTTTTCTCACTAATTTTGCAAAATGTATATATTTTTTTATTAACTATGTTAGAAAGGTAAAAAAACGGCTTTTCTAGGGAAGTAGTTGTCATCTTAATGGAACTTCAACAAGTTCAGAAACAAACACTATAGGTGAGAGTAAATGAGAGCAAAATCTCTTTATGTAAAGAACATTTAAATATTTTGTTAAATAAATAATTTAATATGAATTAGATTACAATATAAAGTGGCCCATAGACAGTCAATATAATTGTGCAATATAGATTGCACAATATTTTGACAGCTGCCCATAGACGTTCACTATTATTGCACAATAATTGGGTTTGTACAATAAATAGAATCATATGGAGGCGATATTGATGGTTGTGCAATATTTTGCGCAATCACAGTACACGCGTACAAGGTATTTGGCAATACTGTTAGTGTCCGCCGGTATTGTGAAGAGAAGTCATGCTGACTGACACTGAACTCTGTTGTTTAATTGCTGTGGGTGCTATTAGTGCGAAAAAAAGACAAGAAAGAAATGGGCCAAACAGTGGTTTATTGATAGGGAGAAGTACACACACGAAAAATTACTTGCATTTAACATCCCATAGAGCCGGAAGTCCATAGTAGACTTCGATAAATTCCAAAATGAACTGTTTATCCAATTTTTTATCCGCCATCAAAACGCGTTGGCTACTACCTGTTGGTACCGACTGACGGGATATTGCACAATCCTGCCCACAGATGGCACACTATTTTCCAGGTTGCGCAATGTATTTCAACAAATTTTGATTTCGTACAATCTATTGCAAAACCTTTCAATACTGTCTACACACGTTCAATTATATTGCACAAACCCAATTATTGCCCAATAATATTGACCGTCTATGGGCCGCTTTAGATTGCAGCAATTTTTATAAATTGAGAATTAAATTAAAAAATGTCCAAAACCCAAAAATTTGACGGAATAACAATATTGGTATAAAAAAAATCATATTCGCAAAACTCATTATTATTTATTTTATAAAAAACAAAAAAATAAAAACCTATTTTGTCTAACATCATGATTTGGAACTTATCTCAGTTCATTTTTGCTTCCATAAAATTCACAAATACTGTTCTCCACATTTTTGTTTTTTTTCATTGTAACCTGTGAAACTGTCCTCAGTTTGAGGCATCTTTTTTTGTACCCTGTGAGAAGTTGTTTGTCCCACGCTTGAGCGCAATTTTGTACCGTTTGAATATTGGATGCCCCAAGCTTGAGCGCAATTTTCTTGCAGCCCCGCTTTAATTTCTGATAATGAATCGAGTGAATCCTGATTTTAAAAGAACTAAAGAAATTAAACACACACCAGCTCAGTTTTCTTTGGTAGAGAGATATGGGTAAGAGATAATTTTTGTACGTCTTTTTGGAATTCTTTTCTATTTTTAAAGAAACCTCAGCTGTACGACTTTTTGGGCACCATTCATTTTAAAATAGAAAGGATCTAACTTCAGCTAAAAAAAATGAAAAAATGCTGAAAGGGTGTACTGTTGGTAAATAAAAAAATCAGTTTGGTACAGCCGTTCTTATCCTGAAAAGTAAGATAGGTATTCAGTGAGACACTAGCTTTAATCAACAAAAAGAAAAATTTATTCAAGTTTTTAAAAATAAAAAGTTCTAACCTTTGCAGTTTTACAGGATTACCAACAAATTTTAGCCTAACTGGTAGTTATGACATTTAAATTCTAAACTCTGACTACTCCCGAAGACGAAAAATAGTGCTTTTCACTTCACTTTTTAGTCAGTTCATATTGCTGTTATGGCACTACTCAGGGATAAGTCTATGGAAGGATGTTTTGGTAACTTACTGTTTTTATTTCGGCTTTGATGGAACACGACCGATTTCACACTTTTCTAGTAAACACTTAAAGAGCCCACTACGGCTTTTCGTTAAAAAACTTGTGCATTATTTAGCTCTCATGATTGTTGTAATGAGCCGTTACTGCAGCTCCGTCGAGGGAAGCTTTTTGGCGGCTCCGATGAAAATTCGCCTGGCTGCGGCTTGATGGTACTCAGCCTCGACAGTAGTTCTCTCGACCCTTAAATAAGTCGTGGGCCTTCTCTCGGTAATCTCGCGACGCCGGAACCAAAAATCCGGATACACATTTTCAACCAATCCCGGCGCCGATAGATTCGGTCAGAAACCCGCATAGCACACTAATATACCGAACGGCTTGGAATCTTTGATTAATATACCGTTCGATACAAAAATGAAAATAAGTACAATTTGAAGTGAAAAATCAGTAACATTACATGGTCTTAAAATCTAGGAAAAAATGAATGTTACATTTACCCCCTTCCAAAAAGAAATAGACTACACTAGTCTATTAAACTTAGGCTACTTATGAAAAGGTACAAAGTGGTACACTATCACTTAATACTAAGGTCAGAACTTAAAAATAAAAGTACAAACTTCGGACCTTACTACTAGACTTAATTCAATTAAGCACTAATATTAAGTACAATGAAAACCAAATGAAAATCTTTGCATGATCACAAGAATCTTATAACTAGACTTAACTTAATTAGACACTAAGGTTAAGTACATCAAAAAGCAAATAAAAATCCTTGCATGAACATAAGAAATACCTTTCCAAAATAACAATCGCGGTCTTCTTATATAAAAGAATCAGCTCTGTTATTGTTACCAAAACAAAAAAAAAAATATAACTTTGTCTAGACTCTTGTCTAAATCAAAAAAAGTGAAATGAAATAAAATATGAACACCCCCCTTAAAATATTTTAAGGATTGTCTGAAAATTTTCTATTTCAGCAAAAGAAATTTAAAAAAAAGAAAAAAAAAAATAAAAAAATGTGCAAACACTTACACTAAAAAGAAAAAAAGTCTTGTCAGACCATTTAGCACTAGGCCAAAAAAAAAATAAATATCTGGATAAATATCCAGACAAACGCTCGGGAAAAATCGCCATCCATGCTCTAGCTCATCGCTAAGAGAACATTCTAAATCTAGTATCACTACTAGTCGCACTCGGAAAATAATCGCACTCTATCGCGCAATGTCGACGTCCTAAGACATCTAGACATGCTAAAATCGCTAGGGAAAACGCTCTGGTTGATCGCCAGATAATCGCACTCTATAACGCAATGTCGACGTCCTAAGACATCCAGACATGCTGAAGTCGCCAGGGAAAACGCTCTGGTTGATCACCAGAAAACACGTCAGCTCATCGCCAACAAAACACTCTGGTATATCGCCAGAAAAAACCTCGGCTCCTCGCCAAGAAAACACTCTGTAAATAGTCCTCGACTACACAAAGCCTGCGTTCTAAAAGAACAATCTCGCCATTAACATAGTGAGCAGCTATAAAAGCTAACAATACCACTATAGGCACAGTGAATAGCTATAAAAGCTAAAATTCACTCTAAACACAGTGAATAGCTATAAAAGCTAAAATTCACCAAACTGAATGATCCTGCTTCAAAAAGCAATGTTCACTAAGAACAGAATGATTAGTCTGCGCACAACTAACATTCAAGGAAACATTCCCAACATAACTATATGAGACAGCAAGTCTCGAAATAGGACCTCCCTAAAGTCATAATCCTAAATATAGGAGTCCATAAGCAAAACGACTCAAAATCTCGCATTTTGAGCACATGCCCTCAGGCAACCAACATACACCGAAATATATACAGAAATATATACAGAAATACATACAGGAGTTCAAATCCCAAACTCTTGGTTATGATAACTCCATACTGAGCTTGGTGAAAGCTCTTAGCAAAAGCTAATCAAATCTTCGGCACATCGCACCAAAGTGACAAATCTGCCTAGAAACCTGAGCCAGAAAAAACGCCCTCCGTCATTCTTCAGGGTGGCTACACAGAGATATAAAATTTAGCCAGCATTGCGCTTCTCCAAGTTGCATGAAGAACCCTCGTGTACTGGTCTCGCCCTAGAACAACAACGAAAAACATTCAATCCATCCCACATAACAGGAGACAAACACCTCACCACGATATACTGAAAGGTGGAGACAATAAAATACAGAATTGGTGACCCTGGTGTCCACCAACAAAAGGGAGTAGATTATAGCATCCACTAAACTGAAACGGTGTCTACCACACCACCATAAGTCAAAAAAAATTTAATCAATAGGGTGTTCCGAAACACACTACTGCCAACAGCCTGTCACCACTAATAGGCTAATTGGAGCTGAGGTCGACTACAGTAGCTAGGCTCTCCTTTGGTTCAAATAGAAATAACCATTGGGTAACAAAACCTCTAAAGGTCCCAAAGGTCAAACGTTCACCCCCCATAGACTACCCTTCCAATCAGTCTGTTCCTCAGGAAGACTAACTCCCTGCCAAACGTCGTAACGGCATCTGTTAGCACCCGGTGCATCACAGCCTGTAAAACCAGATAACTCATGGGATACAACCAAAAAGGTTTATAAGGTGAACTTAACCAAGCTTCTAACGGAAATTTCCAAAAAACGAAAATGAGCTTAAAAAGCTACATGAAGCAAAAATTTCTCTATTTTTCGGTGGCAACGCAACAAAACTGTTGAAGACGACAAGAGCTTTTCCAGCTTAATCAGAAACAAGAAGAAAACATCGTTGACAGCTAAAATATTCGATCATGGTGTTAATCGTCTTTCTAGACAAGAGCCTCTAGAAGAAACTGCTACAGGTATCAGGCATAACCGTTTTCTGTCAGCCCAAACTCCTAGATTACCTCTTGGAAATCTAAAAATTCGGTTAGGAATCTTCCTTCACTGCGCTTAGCCTCTCTTGACAAGGTTCTCATCTCGGTATCAGATTTTGATCATTTCTTTGTGAAACGACTGTCTTAGTCTGCTCTCATCTCTTGTAAACGATCAGCCTTTAGTTCTCCTGCAGAACTTCAATTTTCTATCAATCTGATAGTAAACCGAAAAAACTCAACATACGCCTATGAGTCCATGCAAAATTTTTTTTAAAAAATTAGTGACTCAAAGGTAACGTTTAAACGGCTCTGAAAAAAAATAGAAAATACCCTCAGTTTGTCAATTCAGAAGAGGATCTAAATCAAAATAATCCAAGTCTTAGACTTACTGGATAAACCAAACTCAATTTACTCTTAATTGCACCCAACATATACCACTAAGGTAATAGAAATACACCCACTCGGGTAACAAACTTTGAAATTGCTCATAGAAATTTTGACTCTACATCACACTACACGAGCTACATCTTGCGCTTGTCCTAACTCAAGATCACCTTGGATTGCCTCTAATCAAAATTTCGCTTCCAAGTGTCAAGAACTGGATATTATTTGGGGTCATAAGCAAATCAAATCCCGCGACCACCGACATACCAGTCTTATGATATATCCTGAGTGTGACTCCTTCGCAAGCTCGCAAAACTGAGTCGATGCTAAACATCAACCACAATCAACCTAAGTTTGGGATATGGCCAATACCCAAAACCTTAGCATTAAACAATAAAAGTAAGCTATTTTCTGCTCAACTTTTATAACAGTCAAAAAAAAACGAGGTCGTCACCTCTACAGAGCAACATCAAAAAAAATTTAAGCAATTAAGATAATGTAAATATAAATTATTCTTCTTCTGACAAACTTTCACTAGGGTTAGGTTCATTGAATGGTTTTAAGTCTTTAATATGCCATCGTCCTATTTTAGCCCCATCTAAATTAACTAAACCATAAACTAAATCTGAAATCTTTTCTCTAATCACGCAATGCACATACTTAGGTACCAACTTAGATGTGAATTTATCTGCTGCACTGGAAAGAATTTTATTTTTTCGCCAAACGTGATCACCTATTTTAAAGGAAAAATCCCTTTTTCTAAGGTTGTAAGACTTACTGTTCCGTTCATAAGCCTTATGTATCCTACTACGCACGTCGGTGAAAATATCTTTTAAACCCTTTAAATTTTCGGCGTACGCACCCCTGTTACCCGGAATTATTTCGCTGTCAACATTGACATCCAAATCTAAGTTTTTATAATACGATCCAGATAGAGGTATATGTCTGCCGTAAACTAAGAAAGACGGTGTGTACCCTGTTACTTCGTGTCTTGCGGTATTTATTGCTTGTTGGATTTTGGAAATATTGCCATCCCAAGTGTCATGTGAATCAACGTAACTTCTTAAAGCGGTCCCTATTGTTCGGTTATTACGTTCGACAAAATTACATTGTGGAGAGTACACGGGATTAAAACGGATATTAAAACCATAAGTTTCACTTAGTCTCTTAAAACTTCTAGAGGTAAACTGAGTACCGTTATCGCATATTAAGAGCGACGGAACACCGTGGATTAGAAAGACATTATTTTCCAAAATTCTCTCTATATGTCCAGCTTTAGAGCTTTTCAAAGGAAATAGCATGGTATACTTTGTAAACCAGCAAGAAACCACGAGAAGCCATTTATTTCCCTTTTTTGAACGGGGGAATGGGCCTACTAGATCAGCTGCTATGACTTGAAAAGGGTAATTAACCGTTTTCTCTTTTCCCATCAGTCCCATAGGTAGTGCATTTGGAGATTTCTGCGCTCCACATACTTCACAAGTCCTCACAAACTTTACGATGTCAAAACGCATTTTTGGCCAATAATACTGTTCCTGAACCCTGTGAAGAGTTTTATAAAAGCCAAAATGACCAGAAGTAGGAGGAGTGTGACACATGTCTATAATTTCCTCTCTCTGTGGTTTAGGAACTAGTATTTTCCACTCGGGTACATTAACTTTTAAAGGCAACTGGTTTGGGATAAACTTGTACACGAAATCATTTTCCACTTTCCACTGCGGAAAATTTTGAGGAAATTCTTTAATTTGCTGCCTTAAATTATCGTACCATGGATCTATACGATCTATGTCTATTGTATCGATTCTTACGCCAATCTGTGCATTAAGACTGTTTTCGTCCGCTGTATGATCTGGGATTCTTGACAAAGCGTCAGGAATAACATTGTGGACTCCTTTTCTATGAATTAAATTAAATGTATGTTGTCTCAGCCTAATCGCCCAACGCGCTAGTTTGCCACTAGGGTTTTTAATAGAATTAAGCCACAATAAACTATAATGATCTGTTATGACCGTGAAAGGAACACCTTCTATGTAAGGTCGAAACTTTTCGATGTTAAAGAGTACTGCTAAACATTCTTTTTCAACAACCGAATAGTTACGTTCAGCCTTTGATAAAGTTCTACTGGCATACGCTATCACTCTTTCCTCACCATTGATTTTCTGTGTTAGGACGCCCCCTAAACCGGTATTAGAAGCATCACTAGAAATATAAAACTGTTGGGAAAAATCTGGTTGGGATAAAATTGGAGCTGAAACCAATAGCTCTTTAATCTTTATAAAAGATTCTTCAGCTGCCTTTGTCCAATCTATCGATTGTCCTTTTTTTCGTCCTTTCAAAAGATCATTAATAGGCGACAACAAGGTAGAAAAATTCTCAATAAAACGTCTATACCATGAACACATTCCTACGAAACGCTTAACTTCCGTAGTATTAGTAGGTCTCGCATAATTAACCATGCTTGCTACTTTATCCGGGTCGGTACGCAAGGAATTTGAGCCTACTATATAGCCCAAAAACTTTAGAGAAGTTTTGAAAAAATCACATTTGCTCAAATTTATCGTCAGTCCGGCCTCTTTCAATTTATCTTTTACTTCTTTAAGTAAGCGAATATGCGATTCGAAGTCTTCCGATGTTACTAAAATATCATCGAGATAGGTAAAAATATGTGGCTCATATTTCGGACCAAATATAGCGTCTACTAAACGTTGCTGAGTTTGAGCAGCGTTCTTTAGACCAAACGGCATAGTGACGAACTGAAATAGACCTCGGCCTACTACTGCAAAAGCGGTCTTTTCCTTAGAGGATTTGTCCAAAGGAATTTGCCAGAATGCCTTTCTAAGATCTATCGAGGATACATACTTAGCATTCCTGAGTGATGTCAAAATTCTATCGATGTTCGGTAATGGATAGTTATCAAATTTGCTGACCTCGTTGAGCTTTCTTCCGTCAAAGCATAGACGATACTGTCCATCGGCCTTTTTCACCAATAAGATTGGAGAACACCAAGGACTGTTTGATTCTTCAATCACTCCGAGTTTCAACATTTCGTCCAACTCTTTATTTAATACTTTTGACATATAAGGAGACATGGCGAAGGGCCTTGTCTTTACAGGACTGGCATCAGCCGTATCTATAGACATGGTGATTTTATTCGTTCGGCCTAACCTATCTTTACTACTTATTTCATTGAAAGAGCTTATTACGTTTTCTGCCTTTAAGCGTTCCGTCTGCGAGAGATCATCTAGGGTACATAGACGTGAGAAAAGGTTTTCTAAAGAACTTTCTGAATAACAATCTTTAAAACTTGTTTGAGAGTTGACTTCTAGGGACTGTGGATACCACGAGTTATTTTTAAAATTTACTAGAATTATGAATTTTTGTGCAAAATCACATCCTAAAACCAAAGTATGTGATAGAGAAGGTACTACTAGAGCAGAGATTACTAAACAATGACCATTGCAGACTAGCGGCAACTCAACCGTACCTAAAACTTTTAGACGGCTGCCATCTGCAGTGGTAACACTTCTATTTTTGACATGGCATATTTTTATACTTAAACGACTTAAAATTTTAATACCATTCTGACCTATAACGGAGGCATTTGCACCAGAGTCAAATAAAGCCGAGAAATGGGCACCTAATAGATTTATCTCGATATGCGGTCTGTTATCTGAATATTTATGCACGAATAAAGGAGACATGTGACCATTTGGAGAAGCAGGAGTTTTAACTTGAGAAGGAGAATTTTTATTAGACTTAAAAAAATCAGAAACTTTTTGTAACTATTTAGTCCAATCTGATCTATTGGATTATTTCTTTACTTAAGATCCTCGTTAGAATCTTTCTTTTATCCGCGACCGGACGTTCTGAGAAAGTACGACGGATTTTCAGTTCATAGTCTAACTCATATTCCAGTAGGTGATTGACTTTAAAATTGAAGGCTTCCATGATAAATGTATTTAGTTTAAAAGAATTGTTTAAAAAGTCGTGAAAATATTTCTCCTGTGCTCCCAATAGTCAAAATAAAAAATATGTAAAGGCACTTAAAATATGTAAACTTCTTTACCAAACATTAAAAAAAATCTTCGACAATTTCAAAAAAAATTTCTAAGTATTGCCTTCTATTAAAATTCTTTTACCAAATATGTTAAGAATTTTCAACAAAAAAATCTCCAGATATCGTTTCGTATCAGCTAAGTATTTTTAATATTCATGCAAAACATCGGTGAGAAGAAAGAACAGTTTTTTGTTCGGTTAACCGCAAAATAAATCTAACACTGCAAAAAAATTAAAGTAAACCAGTACATCTGCTAATCTGAACTATAAAGCTAGCTTTTAAGAAAAAAACAGGGATCACTTATCTTAGAGTCTATTAACAAAATTCAAATATCTATACCACCATCAGATAAATTGAAATAAAAAATTCTACAAATTTCCTGCTTTTGTCTTACTGCTATAATGTAGTTTCGTTTAATAAATATTATGAAATAAAAATATCTGCAAAGTTAGAGCTTTTACTTTGTTCGAAAGCTAGTACACTGAACCCTTTAAAAAATAAAATTCCAAAAGCCCCGCGTTGACAGCGCTATTTTGTAACATTGGAACTTGCCCGCACGTTGTGGTGTCATTTTGTAACCTGTGAAACTGTCCTCAGTTTGAGGCATCTTTTTTTTGTACCCTGTGAGAAGTTGTTTGTCCCACGCTTGAGCGCAATTTTGTACCGTTTGAATATTGGATGCCCCAAGCTTGAGCGCAATTTTCTTGCAGCCCCGCTTTAATTTCTGATAATGAATCGAGTGAATCCTGATTTTAAAAGAACTAAAGAAATTAAACACACACCAGCTCAGTTTTCTTTGGTAGAGAGATATGGGTAAGAGATAATTTTTGTACGTCTTTTTGGAATTCTTTTCTATTTTTAAAGAAACCTCAGCTGTACGACTTTTTGGGCACCATTCATTTTAAAATAGAAAGGATCTAACTTCAGCTAAAAAAATGAAAAAATGCTGAAAGGGTGTACTGTTGGTAAATAAAAAAATCAGTTTGGTACAGCCGTTCTTATCCTGAAAAGTAAGATAGGTATTCAGTGAGACACTAGCTTTAATCAACAAAAAGAAAAATTTATTCAAGTTTTTAAAAATAAAAAGTTCTAACCTTTGCAGTTTTACAGGATTACCAACAAATTTTAGCCTAACTGGTAGTTATGACATTTAAATTCTAAACTCTGACTACTCCCGAAGACGAAAAATAGTGCTTTTCACTTCACTTTTTAGTCAGTTCATATTGCTGTTAAGGCACTACTCAGGGATAAGTCTATGGAAGGATGTTTTGGTAACTTACTGTTTTTATTTCGGCTTCGATGGAACACGACCGATTTCACACTTTTCTAGTAAACACTTAGAGAGCCCACTACGGCTTTTCGTTAAAAAACTTGTGCATTATTTAGCTCTCATGATTGTTGTAATGAGCCTTTACTGCAGCTCCGTCGAGGGAAGCTTTTTGGCGGCTCCGATGAAAATTCGCCTGGCTGCGGCTTGATGGTACTCAGCCTCGACAGTAGTTCTCTCGACCCTTAAATAAGTCGTGGGCCTTCTCTCGGTAATCTCGCGACGCCGGAACCAAAAATCCGGATACACATTTTCAACCAATCCCGGCGCCGATAGATTCGGTCAGAAACCCGCACAGCACACTAATATACCGAACGGCTTGGAATCTTTGATTAATATACCGTTCGATACAAAAATGAAAATAAGTACAATTTGAAGTGAAAAATCAGTAACATTACATGGTCTTAAAATCTAGGAAAAAATGAATGTTACATCATTATGCGTTTGCACAAACCACTTCGATCAGCTGGAAGCAATTTAGAGCCGTATATACTTTTTTTAATACTTGACAGCTTTAGTAATTTGACAGACAATGTTTAAAAAATGAAACAAATATTAGAAATAAAGTGCAGAAATCGTGTGCAATTCTATGTTTATGATCACATACTGTTTAAAAATTTCATTATTAAATATATAGAAAATTAGCTTATATATTATTAGATATACATTGTTAGATGGATGGAGTTAGATGGGCTATCTTAGTAATATGTTAAAGAGTACTTTTCAGATCCGCTTTAAAAATCTAAAATTTTAAGTGCAGTTTATTTATTATTTACATAAGACAGAATATTTTTAAAATATCCAAAATTGAGGAGTTAAAATGGAACTAAACTTTCTTTGAATAAGTAGATACTTTTATTTCTCCAATGAATGAAAATGGACAGATAAATAAAAGCTTTTCATTTCTTCCTCACTAAACGCATATTTATGTCTATCAGACTATCACCTAAATTTCCTTAACGACTTCTAATGGACTTCTAACTGTCCTGTAGAATTCCTTCGAACTTATTTTACAACAATGGAATATATTTGTTTAACTAGTTTTACATAGAAATGTGAGGTTTTTAAAATGTATATTTTGCTCTCATATTTTTGACTTTTTTTTTTAAATTACGAGGGAATATAAGTGGGTGTAAAAGACGTAGAAGTAAGTTACTATATATTGCAGCGAAATTCAGTAACTCTTTTTTTTTCTGTTGTTCGAAATTTCTAGTGCTCCAAACAATACGATGACGAAAAAATCTAAAATTTAAAGTTTTTATTATTTTTTAGTAACTTTTAATCAAATATGTCTCATGAGGGTAAATGACAGCAACATTAATAAATAACGTAACAGATATAGTGCTATAGTTTTTTCAGCTTTCTCTTAATAACAGACCCTGTCTGAAACCATCACTAGGCCTGAGATCACGTGAAATTGAACCACCAATTAAGGTCTAGTGATGCGAGCCTCGACTGTTGCAGACATGTTTTCTCTAGAAATATGATTCTGCACTCCACTTTATGACATTCCTATTTTTTATCTTTTTCAAAAAGGTGACAAACCTATGACTTTTAACAGAACCAACAAAGACAGAAGATTCTTATTTTGGTAGTCGTTTTCCTTACTTTTTCGCAGAATCTCAGTCCTAATTACTGATAATGACGCTTCACTTTTAATTGGTTCCTGTTGTGCATTGAGGCGCTTACTCTACCTTCTTTCAGAATGTGTAATTGTCCCAATACCCGTAACATATCCGGTCTAAGATTATTTGGGTTTTCCTGTAAACATGAAAATCTATGCAGAAAACGAATTATAAATTCTGAGAAGTAATATTGCTGTACATAAAAAAACGGTGCGTTGTTTTTGGGGTATTACTCGTGCATGTTCTTGAACACATATACATAGCCATAAGGTCTACTTTCATATTGAAATTTTTGTTTATATTCGTGTTTGGGTGTTTATATTTATGTGTAGGATAGTAGTATAGCAAGCGGGGTTCTGGGACTGATTTGACCTTGAAAGTTAACCCGACCTTGCCGAGTAGCTGAAGAAGTGAATTCAGGAGTTTCAGTCGTTTGGCTGAAATCTTCTGGAAGTTGTGTCAAAGAAGGTCGTTCTTGGTCCGCATAAGTGAGTTAGTTACGTTTTTCTTGACCTTTGACCTTTCTACCTGACTTCCTAGGTGTAAGATAGGTGTAACTAGGTGTGAGGTGTGTTAAGAGCCGAAGAAGTTGACGTCACAGTCCTGTGGTTGTTGATCAGTGCCTTTTTGTCACTTTTGACCTTGGGGGAATCTTGCAATTGGTATATGTGTGTGTTAAATGTTAAAATTATAAGTTGTCGAAAAGGTGTAAAACTAGATGTAAATAGTTGTAAGATAGGTGTAAATAGGTGTGAATAGATGTGTTAAGAGCCTGCAAGAAGTGGTCGTCAATGACGTAATTTGTCCAGTAGATATGGAAACAGGGTATCTTAACTTCATTAAAAACTTCGTAAACTCCTGTTAGAGGAGACGTTGCATTAGCTGTTATTGGTCTCGTTGTACGAAAGTAGGCGTAACCTGATAAGAAAGGTGTTATTTTGATAGGTTGAATGTGTATGTATTGTAAAAGGAAGATAAGAAAATAGTTGTTGGTTGGTTGACTAGGTAAAATGGCTTCCATAAGGCATGTATTTCATTGGTTTGTAGTGTATAGGTGTGATAAGAAACTTGTATTTGGTTGGTTGATTAGATGGAATGTGTGTTGATAGCACTTGTTTGTTATTTTGAATAGTAAAAGCTATGGTGTAAAAGTGTATGAAAAAGTAATATATTAGTTGGAAATGTGTTGAAAAAGGCTTTATTAGGTAGTATATTTGATGTAAAATTTGGTAAATGTTCCCCTATAATGTTGTTTGGCGTCTAAAAGTCGGTAAAAAAAGCTTGAAAATGTAAACAAGTGGAGCCGTAAGTCTGTAAAAATGTGTGAGATAAGGCAAAATGTAAACAAAATGTATGAATAATGTGTGATTCATGGTACTTTTTGTAAGTAAAATTGAGTAAACAAGTGGCTCGTTAGGTCATCAAAGTAGATAAGAAAGGTAAAAAATAGCTGATAAGAGATGAGTGAATGTATGTGAGAATGTAAGAAATAGCAAATGCTTGTATTAATAGGAAAATTCCATGCAAATAAAAGAGCAATAAATTTATTTGGTTGTGGGAAAGTTGAATGTAAAGGCAAAAGTTGTTGTTTGTCCTCAAGTTATGATATGAAATGAGTTTAATTTAGTTGGGGTTCGTTGAAATTTTGTGTGAACTCGTTGTAGATTTTGTTAGAAAGCAAAAGTAAAACACACATATTTGTCAAGAATAGTAAAATAATGAGCTTAAATGAGTTTATTTGGAGTTTGTCGGAATGTTTTCGTTGTCTTGTAATAATAGTAAAATTTTAAATGAGTCAAACTTTTTACCGTATGTGTGGGAAAGTTGTAAAAGTTGTTGTTTGTTTTTTTCGCAAAGAGTTGGTTTCGCTGGATTGTAATAAAAGTAAAATAGAGCCTAGCCTAGCCTAGCCTGTACTCGTTGTTATTGAGAGGAGAATAAAACAAGTATGAGTAGAGATTTAATAAATATATTAATACCAATGAACAAAAACAAAAGAACCTCGTCTAATTTGATTAAAAATCTTTACAACTATTCTTATATACCTTAAAAAGGAGAAAATTTGAAAAACTACTTACTAAAATACTTAAAAGTAATCTATAAAACAATAAAACTAACTAAAATGATGTAAATAATATGTTGCCTGGTACGAAATGATATAAAAAACCATTTGTCTTAAATGAGAGTTCAGTAAAAACTGATAAGAAGTAGATTCGAATACACTGATTCCAATAAATTGAACTATGAATTGGTATTGACTTACTTAAATACTTAAAATACAAAATCTCTATAAAACAATAAAACTAAAATCTTAAGATGTAAGTAATATTTTGCCTGGTACGAACTGATACCAACAAAAACCAGTTGTTAAAATGAGAGAGAGTTCAACAAATTTGATAAGAAAGATCAAATATTTGTCGATAAGAGGATGTAAAATGTATTGGATAAAATATAAATTGCAATGTTATGCTTTACTAATAACTATATATATTTGATTAGAAATATTAAATAAATGCGAGAGAATTCAACAAAAACAGATAAGAAAGGTTAAAATTAGTTGATAAGAAGTAGATTCGAATACATTGAGAATGCAAAATAATTGAAAGACCAAAGATTTGACTAATAATAAACTAAGAAATAGGTTGTAAATATAATATCAATATTATTTGTCTACTAAAAAGCTAAAAGGAAAATTTGTAACTGATTTTGTTGCTACTGTTGTTGGTAGAAGACATTTAGTTAAATAGAGAGAGTTCTTTATTTCCAACAATTTCGATAATTATATAGTAGTTTTACATTGGATAATGCACAATGCCATGGATTAATATCCTTATGAAAATAACAATCTGGAATCATTTTAAATTGGCTTAATTTAGGTTCTTGTTCAATGGGAATGTTGTGTATATAGTCCTCATTTAAGAATTTCTTTAAAATATTCACTTTTGCATTTCCTTTGACGTAAATTCGATATGGAGTTTCATGAATTTTCAATACATCTTGTAAAATGTGTTCGATATCGTTTATTTCAACAAATCCATATTCCCAATATAAGCCATGATATGTTTCTGACCAATCAATCAGTTTTTGATCTTTAGCATTAGATATCATATTTCTTGAGAATGGTGGTTTAAATAAATAATTTGCACAACGATGACCATCATAAATTGCCAACTCTTTGATTACATATCCAAAAGAGCAATTATATCCTTGAATGTCAATAAACACATCTGATTCAATCATATTGAATGACTACTGATATTTTTTGTTCAAGTTGTACGTTTGAACTGATGACTATTTTAAATAAATCGTTCTATTTATGTTTTAAACTTTATAGATTTGTCTTACTTAATTAGTTTTGATTTATTGCAAAAACAAAAACAAGTTAATTAGTATAACGAGATAAAATATTGAAAAAACATGTTTTTAATAACAAAAATTTTGCATGATGCAAGTTTATTAGCTAAAATTTTCCAAATTAAACTGTTTTGTTGCATTTATACTGATAAACATGTGTAATTAGTATATATTTCTAAATAAATCAAATGTGATTAATAGCTACGAGATAAATCTCGAAAAACATGTTTTTAATAACAAATGACCGGAAATTTTGCATGATGCAAGTTTATTAGATAAAATTTTCCAAATTAAACTGTTTTGAGTATATATTTCTAAATAAATCAAATGCGATTAATAGCATGTAAATATATAAACACACACAAGTCTTATGTCGAGTCAATTACAATTTTTGTTTCTTTGTGTAATTCTCACTAGTTAGTTTGAACGAAATGATCTTTTTCGCAGTCGACTTAATAGATGAGGATATGTCATTGGACATGTTGTATGTGTTACTAAAAGAGTTCTTCAAGTGAGTTTACTATTCACCTTTCTAAAATTTTACTTGGTTTTTGTCTAAAATATTATTATTATTGATTTTCAGAGATAGTTTGTTTGAAATAAGAAGAGGACAGAACACGATTCATGTGTGTTTGGAGGAAGAACCGACACGAGAAGAATGGGAGGAATTTTACAAGTTACCTGTGAAATTTGTTTTTTATGATGTAATTCTTAGGTAGTCTCTTAAATAATACAAATATCTTATAAACATTGCTTTATTTTATAATCAAATTATTCCTATGTTAAACTTTATATACTAATAGATAAATCTTAAAAACTAATAATATAAATATATATTTCTAAAAAATTAAATGCGTATCGGATGATTTGTATTTAATATATATAAACATACACAAGTATTATGTTGAGTCAATTACAATTAGAGAAGAAGGTTAAGTTGATATTGATTCTCAAGAATTGTTCAAGAGAAAATTATACCATTTTCTATAAAAAGCAGAAGAGGAAAGTCTGATCAAAGTAGCAGTTTTTTGAGAAAAAGAACCTTTTCTTTGTTGTGTAAAGATTCGTTTCTAGTTAGTTTGAACGAAATGATCGTTTTAATATTTGAATCTGAAGATTTGAATGCCTTATCGACAAATATATTATTACTCCAAGAGTTATTCAAGTGAGTATGGATAGTAAAATTTATAGATCATCTTACTAGCAATATATTTATTTTCAGAGATATTTTGTTGGAAATAAAAAGGCAAAGGAGACGTATTCATGTGTGTTTGGAGAAGGAACCGACACAAAAAGTATGGGATGAAATTGCGAGGCTTCCTGTGAAAAAAGTTTTTTGTCTGGAAATGATGTAGTCTTTAATAAAATCCAAAAAACCTTATAAACATTGTTTTATTTTATAATCAAATTATTCCTAGGTTAAACTTTACATACTAATAGATTAAAAACTAATAATAGATAAATCTTAAAACTAATTAGTTAAAAAAGACTCTTAGAGGTATAACAACAAACATATAGGTAAATAATTTATTCAGAATCGGAAGAATCTGAATAGACTAAATTTTTACAACATTGATTAAATTCTGCAATGTCAATATCTGTTTGTGGTTGTGCACAATATTGTCGTCCACCCAAAAATTGAGCAGCGGGAATCTTATATTTTCCCGAAGAACCAAAATTGTTGTCTTTTCTGATAAAACTCCTCTTTAGACTTGCAGTATTTCTTTCGATCGATGCATTTACCAAAGGACATATAAGTAATTGAGCAATTTTTCTATACCTTTCCAATAAGATATTTTCATCCGATATAAAATAAATAATTAGAGGACCGTTATAGGTTGCATCTACGATACCTGTTCGTATAGTTCCTATAGCATTCGTAGAGGATCTTGTAACAATTTGTCCATAGAATCCTATAGGAATATTTACTTTTTCAATCAGTTCAATCTTTGTGGCTTTCCCTGTGGGACAAAATGTATCGTGTTTAAGACAAAGATCGAATCCTGCATCTGATTTGTATGCTTTCCAACAAGAATTATTTCCCGGAATAATTATTTTCGAGTTGTCATCATCGTCGTCATTAATTATTTGAATTGCTCTTTCTATACGTACATACAAGTCGGAAAAGTAAGCTTTATCAAACATTTGTGAATAATGGGGTAAAAAGACATATTGGTTGAAAAGGTTGTATTTGGACAATAAGGTGAAAAATTTAAATTGAGTCTTTACATACCTTATGACTGAACTTAAATCTATCTCTTGTAGTTGCATAATTTTCCAAATAATGTCCTTAAGATTGTACTTATTAGGGATAACAATTACCGATGGAAATTGTTCAAATATTTCTGTGGGAATTTCCTTTATACAAGCAATGATATTCTTCTCATCAAAATTTTCAATCGAGTCAAATATTAAAGAAAAATACAATTGAGATAGTGGTGAACGTTCAAATAGAGATTTTTCATTTTGTGGTTGTTGCATTTTATTCACAATTGTTAATGTGTGCAGGTTTTGTCTAAAAGTCTTTAATGATTCCCTATTATTTTCATGTTTAACATCATTATAGAGGTGTACATTTGAATATCTCTTGAGAAATTTGAGTAGTCCCATATGTGTAAGACCATCCAAAAATATATTTTTAACTAGTGGAAATTTTTCTTTAGTAGTATTACTAGTAGTAGGAATTGTTGTATCCATATCATTAGATGATGATGATGTTGTAGGCATGGTAGATTCAACGTTTAAAGAGGACATACTGCAAACAACAATTCAAATTAGATATGATATGGTTTGTATAAAACCTGTTAAACTTACCTGATTAAGTAATTACACACACAAAACAAACAAAATATATATGTTGTGAGAGAAGAAAGCGCAAACAACTGTATTGCTTGTATTTATTCAATCTTTTTATAACAACAAAATTCCATAAAAAATTTATGAGAGAGTTCAAAACAGATAAGAAGGTTAAAATTTAGCAGATAAGGAATAAATTCAAATACATTGAATATAATTAACATAACTCGTGTTTTATGCAATGATAAAAGTATTAGCAGTATGTAGTTAAAAATAACAAAAAACAACTTGTACTGTTATAAAAAGGTTTTATTAAGTATAAAAGAGAAAACTATGATGATTTAACAACAATTGTCAAGTTGATCAATGTAGGGTTTCATTTCGTGTAAAAAGGCGGGACTGATTCCTCGTTGAAATTTTTGAATAAATTTCCAATTAACTTGTTCTCTATGTCGACGGATAAAATCTTCAGTCAAGTTTTGATGGATACTAATTGCATTTCAATCCAACATTCCGGCAAATTCCTCCATAAATCGTTCGTTTAATTGCTGATATTGGGAAACGAGTTGCCAATTGACTTTATTGATGCAAGTTCGTATTAGATCTTCGTCTAAATGTTGTTTTCGTGGTATGATATTCCAATTGACAAAATCTTGAAAATAAATTATAAATTTTGCTGGTAAATCGGGAAAATTGGATATTTCATTCCACCAAGCTCTTAGACAAGCCATTATTTTATAATATATATGTATGTGTCAATAGCAAGCATACAAATAATATGATATTGTTGATGTATGTTTTTATATATGATCAACAGGAAACTGATGAAATTTATCTGTTTCCTTATCTTGCAGCACCATTTCTCTCTCTCTCGATTCCTCGTTCTTCTTTGCCAAAGGAAAGAAATTCAGCAGGTACGTGTTTTGCTCCATCTCTCGTTTTGATTCGATCTTTGACCACACACGACAAATATTTTTGATTTCGTATTTCACTTTCACCTTTACATTGAGGACATTTTACTCGTACAATAACTGGCATTTTGAATGACTGATATGATGTATATAAATGTTTTCTACAAGTATCCTTATCTCTCCTTACTACTATTTGTCATCGTCGTAATTGATAGAATCATGGAAATTAGGCTATTTTTCCTATATACATAATTAATTAAACAATATGTACAATATTTGCGTATTCTAACTCGATTTCGATAGTAACTATTTATAGTTTTGTTAACTTTACATCCACATTTTAAACAGTTAAAGGTTATATTTTCCATATTTCAAACAACAAGATTAGTCTTTTCGGGAGGAAAACGATCTCTATAAAACAGACGCTAAATAAATTTTTTGTTTCATTTTAAATCATTCGCTCATAATGTCAACCAAAACAACGATCTATCTATTGTTTGTTCTCGTTGTTGTTGTTCAAAGTACAAACAACTACGATGATGATGTTAATAATTCTTGTAATCCAAATAATGAATATTTATTAGAGGATTATCATTCACTTTATAATACCAGTTTAAACTTGTATCAGGAATGTATTAAATCACTGGACAATTATATGGATTTATACGATAATGAACAAGCTGTTAATGATATTTGTATGGGAAAAATTCTAGAATACGAATACCTGGCTGCGAATTTAACAACATCGTTAAATTATACGAAACATATTGCTCTACTCAAGGAAAATATCAAATTGGAATCGGATTTGTATTTATTGAGAACCAATCTAACGGAAACATTGCAAATTTGTCAAGAAAAAAGCAAAGTAGCATATGTCGTAATTGCCGATTTAAAGGAGGAAATTGAAAATTTTAAAAGTAATTTGACAGATCTGACTCGTGAAATCTATCAGTTAGATAACGATTTATCCAAATGTCAAAAGGATTTAAAATAACAGAGGAAAGATGAAACGAAAATTTTCGTAAATCTAAAAGACTGTTTAGAACGAGAAGAAGTACTTTTGGAATCGAAAGACAAATATATTATTCGATTGTCTACATGTAGAAAAAATAATAGAAAATTGCGAGAAGGAGGAGGAGGAGAAAGTTAAAAAGACCACACATAAATCATATTGGTGTATTTGAACTACTCATTGCATAGTAATACAATTTATCTTTATTTGTAATAGAAACAACATAATATTACACTATTGAACTAGTCTGCATGGAATTTTTTACTTATTTATGTAGTAGTTGTTGGAGATTCCAGAGTTCCATATGCAAATCATCAAAGAACTCGAACTCGAATACGGATTTATTGTAATCAATGTGCTCGTATATCTTCTGGAGGAATAATTTAACAAATCAGTGTCTTGGAAATAGTCATAGAAATAACAACAACTGCTGCTACCATGAACTTTACTTATTTATGTAGTGGTTGTTGGAGAGAATCGAAAAGTATACCTTTTCAACCACATATAGCTCAAGTAAATTTAATCATTAGACGTAACAATTCTGTTACACAACTTCGACCTCGACTCAGATTACGAGATTATTGTTATAAATGCGAACGCACGACTATTTGGTATCTTATCGAAGAATAAACTCAGCTAAAAATTTCTTAGTATGTAATTAGTTAATACTTGTGTATTTAACATTGTATTCAGTTATAAAATAGACGATATGTTTAAGTAATAACATGTTTTTTTATTAAGTTTACTAAATAGTACAAATAAATAAAACACATTTTTATGATGATTCATTTCGGTCTCTTACAGATCTATATTGATTATTTGGCATTAAGTTAGTAAATTGATTCTTGGTTTCATTTTCCAATTTGTTCTTTTGTCTTTCCAAAGTATCTTTTGGTACATAGCCTAGACTACATACAGTTTGCCATGAAGCTTTTTTGTAATATCGAGTACAATTGGAACAATAAGTATTCTGATTATAAGATTTATGACCCAAATATGTGATTTTACTTTGACATGAAGGGCATTTCCAACTTGTTGATGACGATGACGATGAGGAATCCATTCTTTATCGATTTCTATCTCGTTTTCTACTAAACACACATTATTCACTCTTTTTTGATATAACGAATCAATTCAAGATTTTACTCCTACTACCTAATTCATTTTCAGTATCTACAAAAAATGATCTCCTAAGAGATCTAACCAATATCAAATGAATAACTAAATACTTGTTTTCATATGTATCCTATATCTAACTATATAAAAGGAAATATCAAATAAAACAAAGTAAATGTTTTTTGTTTTTTCAATATATTTGTTTATAAGGTATATAGATTATTTAATATATAATCTTTTACTTTAGGATATTTTTCTATTGCTTCTTTAAATGTTGTTTCCTCTTCTTCATTCGAGGCTTCAACTTTCAAATATTTAGCAGGTATCATCCATGTAATGTCCTCTATTTTAGTCGTTGGAATCTCTTCAGCCACATACACATAAACTTGATCATTTTGTATACAGATGTGTTGAACACCACGTCTGAAATAAATACATACACACATGTTGTAATAAAACAATACAAACAGAATTTAATTTTTAGTATGTCCTTTTCATTTTAAAATATATGTCTTTCTTATGAGAGATGTATATATTGGATAATGTTAAGAAAATTCTTTGTTGTAAAAATCACTCCAACACCAGAATATATAATAAAAAACAAAATACTCACTTGAATAAATTTTTCAATAATATATATAACATATTAGTAGAAAGAACCTTTACATTTTCAGTTTCAAATATGTATAAAACCATTTTTGTTTTTTACAACGACACACAGAGATATAATTTGACTCTGAGTAAGAATTTTAATGCTTATATAGTAAATACAGGAAAAAAATAAATCACGTCATTTGATATTTGGAAAATTTATGTGACTAGTTTGAGCAATAAATTATTAATAATATGTTGTTTACTTAAAACCTTATCAGACAACATTTTTACAGACAAAACGACTCCACTAGTTTACATATTTGCTTATTTATATTTTTAATAGACTAATTGACTCTCATGACGCCCCTATATAATAGGTGTATAGAATGATATTAAAATCAATACAAAATTCATTCGTCTAATATTTACTTGATAAAATAATATTTAATAATGTCGCTTTTTAATGAAGAAGATTATGCAAACAACGTTATTAAACGAAATATAGAGTTACTAAGACTATTGGAATTAAGGGAAATGGAAATTGCTGAAGAAGAAGAAGAAAATTTACCTTTAAACATATTAAAAGAAAAATTACAACTGTTCAAGATGAAAATGATGATGAAATCCCTCTGAGTATCTTAAAACAAAGATGGTTAAAGGAGACAAAGGATGAGGAGGAAGAGGAAGAGATGATTGAACAATCAGAGAGTGAAATGGATGTAGATGATGATAATGAATATTTAAGTTGGGAGGATGTAAGGATATCAGATATTATAGTTTAGATTTTAGATATTTTTAACATAAATGTTTTTGTAAGAAGAAAATAAATATTTCTCTCGTATAAAACTTTTGTTTAATATTTTAACATTAAAATCTCTAGAGACCTTATTCTATTCACTACAAATACTATTAAAAAACAAGAGTAAGATTGAAATCAATTCAGGTAAACAAATTCATTTTTCTCTGTAGTGAGTCAATTCTGACTTGTTTTGTGGAGAGAGACAAAGTCATATTTTATAATATGTATGTGTGCTTTGTGTTGTATTAGTTGTAAAGTAACTGTAACACGATGAAGTTGGCTGTTCTCGATATTCAGGGATTTAACTTTTTATTTGTTGCCGATGATGATAATCATGATGATGTGTATGTGGAAGAATTCCATGCAAAAGAAATTACGATATCAAATGGTTTACAGACAAGTCATTATGTATTGAAACCGAAAATACCCTTTGCTCAATTATCTCGACTCAATAAAAGAGCTGTTTGTAAGACTGAAAAGGAACATGGAGTACGATATTCTTCCGGCTATGTAGATTACAATCAAGTTGGAGAAATTTTAGATAGAGTACTGGACAATATTGATGTATTGTATGTAAAAGGAAAACATGTTTTTCGATTCGTTCAAGACAACATTTCTACTACTAATTTGCATACTAATCCCAATTTCAAGATGATTGATATAGATACTTTAAATGTATGGAACATGCCAACATTTAAACCTACAAAACCTTTCTGTTTAGATCATAATCTAATCTACAATGCTAAAGTTCAATGTAGTACTACAAATTGTATGACACTATTGGCATGGCTATCCCATAATAAACTTTGGAATTTTTCGTAAAAAACAATGTTAACTGAATAATTTATTGAAAGAGCGAGCTTAATAAATATTTTCAATTCAAACCTGTGTGTTTTATTAAAGTAGTAAGAATATAACGACTTTATTATTATACTAGAAGAACAAAACATTAAATATTTAAGGATATAAGGGCTTTATTAAGACAAATATACATATATCTATTACTTAAAAAAAAAAAAATAAACATTATATTAATAAGAATTAACAAGGAGTTCGGTCTTGGAATTATTGATTATACATGTTTATCTATAAGATCATGTGTACCAGTCTTCCAGATATCCTGACATTTGGAATGCATTCCTTATTGTCCCCTTGAAAACAGATCGTTATCACGAACACCACATGCTATACATCCTCCATTTTGATATAAACCGACTCCACTTAACAATTTACCAGGTGTTAATTCGACAGCATTTCGATTAATCCAAAGTCCATTTCTTTTTGTTACCACATATTCTCGTTGACGATCTTCACTCATTGTTTATTTGATTTTATGTTTATCAAATACTGACTACTACTACTAACACCAGACACAACATATCAATTTAAATATACCTATCCCTTCTCAGTTGATCATAGAAGCATCTCAGTATAACACATTTGTCAAAGATTTCATCTTATTTATAAAATGAATTTATTCAGTCAAGATGATTTAGTATATAAAACTTGTAGAAAAATTGATGATTTTGTCAAGAAATTATCATGTTGTTGTGAAACAAGGATTCGACTAATATCTTATCAAGAATATTTAACCCCTTTTATCGATCGCAAACAAGTTACGAATAATTTAGAAACACATTACGTATCATGTGTATGGTCACATCCTGGAGTTCGAGAAGGACCCTATACATGTGAATGTTTCCACATTCGTATGGTACTAAGACGTGTCAATGAAGAATTGTCAGCGTTGTCGACATCAAACAAATGCATCCAATGTAGTATTTATTGCAATCATAATAAGAATAATAAGTTAATTGAACAATTATCTAAACTATTTGTAAATCTATCGAGCTGTTTTAAAAAATAAATTTTAATACAATGTTAAATAAATGATAAATTGCCATCTAAATATATATTTATAGAACTAAAATTGACTCCTTTGATACTTTTACTGTTTTTTTTTCCAATCACCAGATTTTGTTATTATTATTTTCATATATTGCAGTTTGTTTTTAAGTAATAGCGCTAATTAAGTCATACCAAATTTTCCAATCACCAGATATTGTTATTTTATATTTTGCATTTTGTTTTAAGTAATAGATAGCGCTAATTAAGTCAGACTAAATTTACCAATTACCAGATATTTGTTATTATAAACATGTTTTCGACATTTTATCTCTTATCATTTTATAAAATTAATCCATTTGTTTTTGTTATTTTTGAGATTTTTAGCGACTAGTCGACTACATACATCATTAAAATTGCATTTATACTGATAAACTTGTGTAATTAGTATATATTTCTAAAAAATGCATATCGGATGATTTGTATTTAATATATAAACACACACAAGTCTTATGTCGAGTCAATTACAATTTTAGTGTCATTAAAATCTCTTTGAAAATTTTAAAAATATTTTCAGTTAAGATCTAATTAATTGTCAAATCATACACGATGACAAGTTCTCAATGTTCATATAGTGTAGTAATAAAATGTTCACGAAGTGGTGCAACGTTGAAGTTTTGTTGGAGTGCTGAAATGGTGCAAATGAAGAGCTGGTCCCTGATGTTAACTCAGTTAAGTAAAACAAAGTGTAAAAAATTGTTTACAACCTTTAGTTATGCAAACTTATTATAAAAACAAGCCTTGTGCATTGGTCAGACCATTACACGAAAATCTGATCATGGGCAAGGAACAATATGAATGGCTCAGGGATACACTACATCATATGGGCCGCAAATGTCTTCGATATACCAATCGAATTAATGTAATAGCAGGAATGAGCGGCCCGTATTCAGCTAAACTGAAGATGGCAGCCTCCACTATACGGAAACGTTCCCACCAGGATGATTAATGTACTATAATAATTTTAATAGTAGTATAGTAAAATTTTAGTTAATTTTATATAGAGATTTTGTATTTTTTAAATATTTAAGTAAGTCAATAATTTAAACCAATTTGCTTTTTAGTAGACAAATAATATTAATATTATATCTACAACCTATTTCTTAGTTTATTATTAGTCAAATCTTTCTTCTTTTGGAAACAAATTTTGATTTATACAAATATCAGAATTACTAAGTAGTGATAGTAACTTTAAAACAAACAAAACAACTTTTACGTGTTTACATTTAACTACAACGAAATATAATTTATTGGTCTTTCAATTATTTTGCATTCTCAATGTATTCGAATCTACTTCTTATCAACTAATTTTAACCTTTCTTATCTGTTTTTGTTGAACTCTCTCGCATTTATTTAATATTTCTAATCAAATATATATAGTTATTAGTAAAGCATAACATTGCAATTTATATTTTATCCAATACATTTTACATCCTCTTATCGACAAATATTTGCTCTTTCTTATCAAATTTGTTGAACTCTCTCTCATTTTAACAACTGGTTTTTGTTGGTATCAGTTCGTACCAGGCAAAATATTACTTACATCTTAAGATTTTAGTTTTATTGTTTTATAGAGATTTTGTATTTTAAGTATTTAAGTAAGTCAATACCAATTCATAGTTTTCAATTTTTCCTGTTTGCTTTTTAGTAGAGTAAATTTATTGGAATCAATGTATTCGAATCTACTTCTTATCTGTTTTTACTGAACTCTCATTTAATACAAATAGTTTTTTATATCATTTCGTACCAGGCAACATATTATTTACATCATTTTAGTTAGTTTTATTGTTTTATAGATTACTTTTAAGTATTTTAGTAAGTAGTTTTTCAAATTTTCTCCTTTTTAAGGTATATAAGAATAGTTGTAAAGATTTTTAATCAAATTAGACGAGGTTCTTTTGTTTTTGTTCATTGGTATTAATATATTTATTAAATCTCTACTCATACTTGTTTTATTCTCCTCTCAATAACAACGAGTACAGGCTAGGCTAGGCTAGGCTAGGCTCTATTTTACTTTTATTACAATCCAACGAAACCAAACTAAGCGCTCAACAAAACTAACTCTTTGCGAAAAACAAACAACAACTTTTGCAACGTTCCCACACATACGGTAAAAAGTTTGACTCATTTAAAATTTTACTATTATTACAAGACAACGAAAACATTCTGACAAACTCCAAATAAACTCATTTAAGCTCATTATTTTACTATTCTTGACAAATATGTGTGTTTTACTTTTGCTTTCTAACAAAATCTACAACGAGTTCACACAAAATTTCAACGAACCCCAACTAAATTAAACTTATTTCATATCATAACTTAAGGACAAACAACAACTTTTGCCTTTACATTCAACTTTCCCACAACCAAATAAATTTATTGCTCTTTTATTTGCATGGAATTTTCGTATTAATACAAGCTTTTGCTATTTCTTACATTCTCACATACATTCACTCATCTCTTATCAGCTATTTTTGACCTTTCTTATCTACTTTGATGACCTAACGTGCCACTTGTTTACTCAATTTTACTTACAAAGAGTACCATGAATCACACATTATTCATACATTTTGTTTACATTTTGCCTTATCTCACACATTTTTACAGACTTACGGCTCCACTTGTTTACATTTTCAAGCTTTTTTACCGACTTTTAGACGCCAAACAACATTATAGGGGAACATTTACCAAATTTTACATCAAATATACTACCTAATAAAGCCTTTTTCAACACATTTCCAACTAATATATTACTTTTTCATACACTTTTACACCATAGCTTTTACTATTCAAAATAACAAACAAGTGCTATCAACACACATTCCATCTAATCAACCAACCAAATACAAGTTTCTTATCACACCTGTACACTACAAACCAATGAAATACATGCCTTATGGAAGCCATTTTACCTAGTCAACCAACCAACAACTATTTTCTTATCTTCCTTTTACAATACATACACATTCAACCTATCAAAATAACACCTTTCTTATCAGGTTACGCCTACTTTCGTACAACGAGACCAATAACAGCTAATGCAACTTCTCCTCTAACAGAAGTTTACGAAGTTTTTAATGAAGTTAAGATACCCTGTTTCCACATCTACTGGACAAATTACGTCATTGACGACCACTTCTTGCAGGCTCTTAACACATCTATTCACACCTATTTACACCTACCTTACACCTATTTACATCTAGTTTTACACCTTTTCGACAACTTATATTGCCAAAGAGACACTGATTCAACATCCACTGGACATATTACCTCATTGACGACTACTTCTTGTACGAATTTCAACCAATTTCAGCACTTCTTGCCGACTTTTCAGCATATCTTTTTTATGTCATCCCAATTATTGCATTCTCTCTTACGAATCCTATTTAGCTAAGTAGGTTAAGTCCCCAGTTTTGCAGTTCTACACACAACATATGCGGGTTCTAATCCTACTACAGACATCACTTTTTTTAACTCATTTCATTTAATACACAACATTTAACACACACATATACCAATTGCAAGATTCCCCAAGGTCAAAAGTGACAAAAAGGCACTGATCAACAACCACTGGGACTGTGACGTCAACTTATTCGGCTCTTAACACACCTCACACCTAGTTACACCTATCTTACACCTAGGAAGTCAGGTAGAAAGGTCAAAGGTCAAGAAAAACGTAACTAACTCACTTATACGGACCAAGAACGACCTTCTTTGACACAACTTCCAGAAGATTTCAGCCAAACGACTGAAACTCCTGAATTCACTTCTTCAGCTACTCGGCAAGGTCGGGTTAACTTTCAAGGTCAAATCCGTCCCAGAACCTCGCTTGCTATACTACTTAGGATAAAGCGTAAAATAGTTTTTGATCAGTGACAGTCCAAAAATTTTTCTATCACACTTAAATATTATGTTATATGAATAATTCCCCACAATATTCTATAAAACCCACGTTGTCAATTGGACGAAATAGTCAGTGATTATAAAGTTTTAGAAAATTTTATGCGCGAACTAGATGAAATATTATATTTTACAAAGTTTTGGAACATTAACCTCACATTTCTAGAAAAATTAGAGCATATCTAGAATATTTTACGTGAAGAAAACAATCGAAATATACTACGTTCAAGAAGATTCTATTCACAAATTAGACGAAACGAATATACGTTTACAAAAAAATCAGAATATTCTATGCCAGAATTAAGTGAAATACATAGGGCTGTTTTTTTAAACTTACCTACCTAGCCAAGAAAATGGCGTCACTTAATAAATTAATTGCTTGTTTGTGAGTTTGTGCAAATTTGTACAATTTTTTTTTCGAAAAATATGCGATTTTCTTCAATTTTCGTAAATTTTTGGATTTTAGAGATATTTTGAAATTGTTTTAGAGTTTCGTTAAAAATCTTGTTATGTTTTAAGTTTTTATCGACATTTTAAATTTTGGTCAGTTTTTTAAATTTTTGATAATTTTTTCGATTTTTGTAATTTTTTTCAATTTTTTAACCAACTTTTAATTTTTTCTTTGATTTTCTGCGCTTTTTTTCGATTTTTGAGGATTCTTTAAATACCTTTCAGTTTGTTTAATTTTTTCTATTTTTTTTTAATGTTTATCGATTTTTTCAATTGTTGACGATTTTTTCAATTTTTATAATTTTTTAGATTTTTGACGTTTTACTTGCTACTAATAATATATATTTTTTAAATCTCTGAACACTTTAAATTTTATTTTAACTAAGTTAGAGGAACCTTCATTTAGATTTTAACTTTAAACCTCAAAACTGCATTAAGGCACACGACAAATTATTTAGTAGTATCAGGTTCTCGATTAACAATAATTTGCATTAACGGAGCAAAATTTTAAATTTAATCTCATACAGTTAATGGTGTATAAAATAGTCATCTATAGTTAATGAATAGTCATTTTTGTTTTGATAGCATATGTTTAATCATAAAACATATAGAACGATACAGGATCTCACAAACCCTCTATAATTTGGTTAGGAATTGACTATCAGACAGGTCATTAATATATTTTTTTGAAAGCGACACCTATATCATTCATTGTTTCTTTAGCTGGTTAAAGTAGACGTGTTGGAGTATTTTTTAAAAATGGAAAAAATCAAATATCGTGCAGTTATAACATTCTTTGTTTGGGAAGGTTTATCGTAAACTGAAATCTATGTAAAGTCAATGAAAGTGGTAAAGGAGTCTGCTCCCAACTGTTCATAGATCCACTTAGTTTAAACCTGGTCGTACAAGCGTCAATGATGATCCTCATTCAGGACGTCCAAAAACTGCAACAACTGAAGAAACTGTTGTGAAAGTACAAGATATGGTAATGGAAGAAGGTCGATTAACCATGGATGATTTAGCTGTAGTATAGGCATCTCACCTGGATCAGTACATGAGATCTTACCTAATGTTTTGGGTATAAGACAGATGGATGCCGCATTTGCTAACATCGGAACAAAAACGTACTCGAAAGAAACTTTCTAAACAACATTTAGCTTGTTTTACAAAAAATAAAACTGATTTTGTGCATCGATTTGTATGGGACTTGAGTTTACTAGTATGATCCTGAACTGCGAGAATAAACCGTACAGTGAACCTAGCCCGATTGTTCAGCTTCAAAGCAGCCAACATGATCAAAGTCCTCCAAAAAATTATGGCATCAATTTTCTGGGATGTAAAAGTAATTTTGTTAATTGATTACCATTCAACTGGTAAAACAATTTCAGAAGTACTATTGCAACCTTTCAGACCAGCATTATGAGAAAATTCGTGAGAAAAGGCATGGTTTGCAGAAGAAAAAAATCATCTTTCATCATCACAATGCACCTGCTCACAGAGGGGCTTTAGCAATGGCAAAACTAGTAGGATTAAAGTACGAATTGTTGGAACATCCACCCTATTCGCCAGATCTGGCTCCTTCTGACATCCATCTGTTCCCAAACCTCTAAAGATTTCTACGTAGGTAGCGTGTTTCAGCAAATAATGAGGTGATAGGATCGTAGATGGGTATTTTGAAGGTCTTCCGGAAAACCACTTCAGAGATGGGGTAAATGAATTGGAAAATCGCTGGAAAAAATGTATTGAGCTTAGGAGAGATTATACTGAAGAAGTATTTCGAATCATCATCTTATTTCATTCCGGCTTTCAAAACATATTGACTGACCTACCATGTTAGGTATATTATACGTTATGAGTCATTTGTAACTTATGGTAATATTATTATTTATATCGAAATATAACATTCATAAAATATATATCTAATACAGTAAGTATAAAATTTCCATAAATTTTCTCAAAATATATTTGATATTTAATTGTTTAAGGCTGGTGATTTAACTCATAAGACCTGTTATATTATATTCGATTACTGACAAACTAGCGGAAAACAGTCAAAGTCATTTTATTAAAATATAGGACTGCGAGCGCTCTCTAGTATTATTTCACGGTCTTAATAGGGTCTATACGGCAGCGTTCGGAAGGAATGTCTTTCTATAGAGGAAGCTGTATATTCTGGGCCACTGGACACACCCGGTAGGTCATACCCTTCAACCCAAAATAATATTTTGGGTACCTGTAGGTCCGTTTAAATTAATATGCATTATTTTATTACACCAGTTTTTTCAAAAACGTTACTATTTAAAAGCTAATATCATGGAAATTATTGAGTTAAAGCTATGGATGTTTGATCTAATATTTTACTCAAACACATTTTCATAGGTACATACATACGCAGTGTATTTAATTCTAGATAAACTTTGGATGTTTGTCTATGGCTTTTAAATTAAAATCAATATGGAGGGCTTTTTCCTGATCCTCCGTAAGTACTTCCCATTGACCTATATCAATATAGAAATATAACTTTATTACTGCTTAAATTTTCTCTTGTTCAGCCTGAATGAACGTTTTAATAAAGCGAACATTAAAAAATTAAAACCCGTTAATTAAGTGCTACCGACGCTTTTTTGTTTTCCTGTTTACTTTCTGTTTTCGTTTAATTATTGTTCGTCGAATTTGTTGTCGGAATAAACACAGTAACCGTCCTTTTTACCAATCAAAAATTATTTCCGAAATGGAAAAAAATTAATGAACTTTGAAGATATAATTAGCTTATGTGGGAATGTATATTTATGTGGGAAGTGGTATATTAGTAGAATGAGTAGCAAACATAACTAGTCCTGCGATAATACTGCCACTTCCCAGATATGACACATAGAAAATGTTCTATGCTAAAAACAAACGTTTTTTTTTTTCTGGAAGCATCACAGGGATAACTTGGTAGAGAATATACTTTGATACAATAATATCATTGGGTGTATCAATTAATTTTGAGGGATTTTTTTTGAGCCACTACTTTCTCCATCTTTATGGCAGCATATGAATACCACGTTGAAAGAACGACTCATCTTTTGAGGCTATCCATAAATCGTTCCATTTTTTGGCATACTCATAAAAATGGAAGCGCTGTTCAGACAGTCCGTGCGTCATCGATCGGAGCAAGTGATAATCAGAAGAAGCCATGTTTGTTGAGTGCGGTTGATGAGGTAAAACATCCCATCCAAGTGCTTCTAGCGTTTCTGTGGCCGAGCGTTGTCATGTTGAGAAATCACATTGTCGTGTCCTTTGGCATATTGTGGTCTTTTTCCTTCATCACTCGGCTTAATTAAATGAATTGTTATCGATAACATTCACTAGTAATAGTTTTGTTCGGTTGGAGCAGCTCATACTACACCCAGCTGATCTTACCAGATACACAGCATAAGCTTGGAGCCATGAATATTCGGTTTTAGCGAGAATGTTGATGGTTCACCGAGTTTAATCATGATTTTTTGTGCTTTGGATTATCGTAACGCATCTATAATGCAAAAAAACCTTTCCGATTGTGACATTGGAGCAGTTGTTTACAAGTGAAAAATCGCCTTTCAAGGTCTCTCGGTTTCAATTCGTACGGCAATTAATTTCCTTGCTTTTGAATCGTTTGTAGTGCATGTAAACGCTTGAAAGTGGTTGTGCCATCAACTAATGATTTTGCAAGTTATTTTTCCATTTGGCACGGGTCTTCATCCAGTAATACCTCCAATACTTCATCTTTAAATTTTTTCGGCTGGCCTGGACGTGCTTTATCTTCCGTATCGAAATTACCACTTTTAAAACATCGAAAGTAGTACTCACATGTTTTTTATCGATGGAATATAATCACCACAGATTTCCAACAGCAATCGATGACTTTTATCAGCAATTATTTTTCAAGTTAAACAAGAAGAGTAACTTTTCCCGCAAATAGTGTTTTGCAGGTACGTAATTCGACATATTCAATGCTCAAAAAAAATGCTGTTTATACGTCGGCACCATAATATATACTAAAAATTAAAGTTTAATGATGGTGCTTCACTATGAATATAGCAACAATATGTCCCGATGCGATATAAGACACCCTCTCTTAGAAATCCTTCAAAATTAATTCACACTTCTTATAAATGCACAGTAAAGAAATCTGCAGAGAACTCGGGTAATACTATTCAAAATCTCCGTACTTCAAAGCAACTATACGAAGCACTAATTCGTGGAATACTCCTCACATGTTTGAGACTCTGCAACCAAAATACACCGCATTTGTTGAATTATATAGCGAAGTCAGCTATTTACCTGAATACGGACCAGGAATTTACCGAAAACCTTAATTTTCTCGTTGAACAAAGGAACGCTGGTGACCTAAATATATTGTATACACACTTTCACAGGAAGAAGTCGACATATATTGCTTGATTTTTCCACTAATAATACTTACTAGGAAGACACATCTGTATGAAGCACTGAACACCCTCTTCAAGAACTTTATTATACTCGTATATAGAACTTTATCTGTTTCGAATGAAGTACTCAGGACTATATGTCGCGCCGAGTACAGCCTGCGGTAGTTTCAGACAAACGTGAGTCTCTGCTTCCACAGAGACACCGTTCTAATTTAAGGATTTTCCTGCAGCGTAAACGCAGTGACCATTAAAATATTCTTAGAGCTTAATTATTTTGAAGCAAATCTCTATATACATAAAAATCAACGTCGATCTGTATGTTTGAATCTCTAATTCCAGAATTAATGTATATGCGGTTTTCTTTCATGAGTGAGTATATTATTTGATCATGTTTTCAGCATATTTGGTTAAAATTGATTAATATTAGTTCAGGTCAGTTTACATGCTGTGCAATTTTATGAATACACAACAGATTTGCCTCAGACATATATATATATATATATATATATATATATATATATATATATATATATATATATATATATATAAATATATATATATATATATATATATATATATATATATATATATATATATAATATATATATATATATATATATATATATATATATATATATATATATATATATATATATATATATATGTATATGTGGATGTGGTGAGAACTCCGGCACATACTAGTAGACTAGTCTAAACAAATCTATTTTCCGTTTTTAAACTATCATATTTTTTAGTAAAGTATAACAAAAATATTTGAGCTTTAACCTTAACAACTAACTATAATGAATGATTTAACTTTTCAAATTAACGAAGAAACAAATGCTCTTTTATAAAGTCCGACTTTTTTTAACTTGACTGTTTCAAAATTTACCGTTTCACTCATATGTCTTGACATTTATTTAATTTTATTCTTTTAATTTTCTTCAAGTATGGAGCTCTTTTCAAAACCAAAAACCAGCCAAGTTCAAGTCAGACTTGCGTATTTAGTGTTCCGTAAGTTGATTGCTTTCAAAATAGATTTTTTTTTATGGAGGTATGAAATGATCGATGACTTTACAAAACACCCCCCAAATAAGTTTTCAACAAGGTTTATTTCCGATCTTTGTTAAAAGAAGGCCTTAGAAATTGTACACCTAATTCCATGCTCCCAGAGTATGAGGACTCTCGTTTATATTTGAATCTTACATATATTTAAATACAATTTTATCATTTTCTCTCTCTAAGTTTTACGATATATTTCACAGTCTTTATAAAACAGACATTTAGAAAAAGAGTTAAAATCAATTAATCAACATCAAAGACTCCCATTTTTCCTGTTTATTTTCTGTTCTCGATCAATTAATGTGAATTGAATTCATTTTTCGAATAAGAACAGCAATTTTCCTTTTAATCTATATCAAACAGGTCTTTGTAAAATTAATTTTCCTAACTTTCCTTTGAAAAATATCCACTTTAATTATACGAGAGTGAATTGAAAAGTCTTGTAAAAACAAAGAACAATTTTTTGCAGAACAAAAATTTATTTTTCAACTTAACCTCCATTAAGCGAGATTCTATTTTTTCTTTATGTCCGCAGAGAATAAATTTACTTTAAAGTGTACATAATACTTATATACATTACAAAGAACTAGTTCATTAAACAAAATTTTTCCCCCTAGCCAAGGTTCCAGGTTAGGAAACAGCAGAAATTCACTTGAGGCCAAATGTGGGAAACAAGATGGGCGGAAGAGCACTTTTGCCATTACAATGGCCGATGTGTAAGCAATTGTATTGTCCTGTCTTTGGCGTGCTAATCTTGGTCGTTTCTATTGAAACTCACTGTGCATACGATCTAATAATGGTGCGTTATAGTCAGTCACTGCTTTACTCTTTTCCAAAAAGTCAATAATGATGGTCCCAAAAGATAGTTCTCATCACTTCTCCCACCGATAAAACTGTTGGGTCGCTTTTGTCAGTACACTTTCACCTTCGTCAACTCATTATTTTGACTGCCGTTTTCTCTTCGGGGTGTAATGGTCGATCCACGTTTCGTACAATCACAAAACGATGCGGAATTTCTTGGGATTATGCTGTTACTATTTCAAGCAAGATTTTGAAATATCCTTCCTTGTCTGTCTAAACGCGGCACCTATCGTGCACTCAGATTTTTCATTTCTTGAACTTCATGCAGGATATTATGTACTCGTTCATCTTCTACCATCTCAGCAATCTTACTGGGGTAATATGTCCCTTTTTTCAGAAGAAACCCCAATCGGGCTTCCTGAATATGAAGCATCTGCAGTGCTTGTACGGCCATGTTTACGTTTATTTCTCCAGTCATAAATGGTCTTAAGGGTTGGTGCAAAGTTTCCATGAACGTCCTTCAATTTAGTTTCTATCTAGGCCACAGCTCACTTTTTTAAATAAAAATATTTTATGGCTGCACAATGCTCGGCTTTATTAATTTCTAACAAACAACTGCGAGTTGAATCTGTTAAAAACTTTCAACACAACCGTTACAATAATCACGCTAACGCCGCTTCATAGAAATTTACCAGACTTATCAATCCACCCCCGTATCCCTCTGTGTTTATCATATTTCCTTCGTTTTTCTCAGTTATGTAACTCTCTGAAAAATTGAAAATCATCATGACTCCCCACTGATTATTCATGTAGTATCTACAATTAAAAAGGAACAAAGTAGTAAGTGAATATGGATAAATGATGAAAACCATGTCCATCTATGCGTTTTCTAACTTCATCTACGCATAGTTTCAATTTCAGTCATGTTAATTAAATCGGAAGACGTCAAGTCTCAGGGTATAAAACGCCTTTCTGTCACCTTGATAAATAGGCCGCCTTTTTTGTGTTTCTCCGAAATCAATGTTAATTACCACCCTGATGTAATTTTAGATGACTGTTAGGCACTATATCTACGAAGTGTATGGTCACAGACGGGTATTAGACGCGACCGAGGAAAGTTCTGTGCTTTAATGCCGCACCCTTTGTTTTGAATTCGAGTAAATGCGAGGGTGCAGGGTTACGGAGGTGTTAAAGCATACCGTCTAGCATACTGCAGTGTCATTCCTCGAGTTTATGTGGAGAAGAGATTTTTATCACTTTAGGAAAAATTACTTTTTTGAAAAAGGTAGTCAAACAGTAAGACTGTTTTTTTTTAAGATTTAAATATTGATAATTTAATAATATAACAGATTATTCCAGCTGTAGAATTATGTTGTATTTTTTACTTTTGTCATTCAGTTGATATATAGTTATTCCATTGCCATGAAGGGGTATATTTAAAAAAAAGGAAAGTTAATTGCTTAGAAAAGTCGTATCGCAAATGTTCTTGTAACTTCGTAACATCTCTGTTTTTATACCATGTCATCTGGTTTAACTTTAGCAAAATGAACGAGAAGCCTCAAAGAACATCAGTTATGATTTGTTTAAAATTTTTTCCTTAACGGATAAAATTTAATGTAACATTTTTGTCGACAACTGTTCCTGAATGTAAAGTAACTTCTTATATCTTGAATAGAAAATATTTTCGTAACCTTCTAGGTAGTATATTCTTCTTAAAACCTGTTAATTTTTATAGTTTTCTAAAGTATCTATCTAGAACACCACCACTTTTATGAACTCTTGTAAAACGCAGACATTTGTGTGTGTGATAGAATAGTGTCGAGACTGGCATCACTGTGCACCAACCGACAACATTGCTTCCTTCCACTTCACATAACGGTTAGGCTGATCTCTTCTGAAGACTTAGTATAAGTTTGAACAACGATCTGCTAAATTTGACGAGCTTTAACATCTTTCAGATTTTAACATATTATTTAGACATAACGAAGGTGTGTAGCAAGATTATTCCACAAAAATTTTGGGATTGAACAGAAGGCTCATCAAAGAAACATGTCAAAATTCTTTAGTAACGTGATATTGTTTACTCCGCTTGCACAAAAACCACTTAAACTAATACTACTACTTTAAATTATATCTAAAAGAGCGTAACCGAAGAGCTAAATAACACTTCAACAGATGCCTTCCGATATTAATACAAACACTGGAGACATCCTCGCCGTCTCTATGGAGCTCTTCAAGAAACCTACGTACTAAAATAGATAACCTTGATTGGTGAAACATTAAAATGGAAAAAAAATTGTCGCAACACTTCCTTGCCGCACTACGTACTGCAATACACAAAATTATGACCCCATATTTTTGTTAATAAAACTATTCGTCACTGCCAAACATCTTTCTTAACTAAACAAACTAAAATTGTTTAGTAATGTATATTCTTCACTTCCAGTACGCTACATGTTGAGTCTTTTAAAGTTTAAATCAATTAGTTATCATAAGTGCATTCCATTTTCCTTGTTTTTGGTCGTTTAATGTTAATTTCTCATGAAATTTGATTTTCATAAGTTGGTTCATTTAAAAATAGCAGTTTTAACTATATCGCTCTATATTTATTTTATTTTTCTCAGTTATGCAACTCTCTGACAAGCAGAATACAATAGATCTTCAATAATTGACTATTTAATAGCTCTGATATACCCACTGGAAAAAAATGGAGTAAGCAAAATACGGATAAATAATGAAAAACATGTTCTTTTCACTCTTTTTGTAAAATTAGTATACCGAGTTTTAATTTTAGTCATGATAATTAAATTAGGGGCTCTATAAAAAACTTCTCCGTCATCTTGGTAAATAGATCTGCCTCTTTCGTATTTCTCTCAGATCTGTATAAATTATAACTTTAACATACCTAACGTAATTGTAGATTACTCTTAGGTACTGTGTCCATGAGACGTATGGTCAAATACGGGTATTAAACACGACAATGTAAACAGGCGTCCTTTTAAACCACGTATTTTGTCATTAACTGAAGTAAAGCCCGTAGTGCGACGAGACATTTCTATTATTTTCAGTAAAATTATTTGTTCATAATGTGTGGTCAAACAATAAAGTTTGTTTAACTGGTGTAATAAAGTTACATAATATTTCAGGGGCAATATGCATGTCGAATTTATCTTTCGTATTCCACATTCAAAAAGGTTCATTCGTGCTACGAACTTACGCATATTAATCCCTTCACATAATCTTTCGATGGAAACGTAGAACATCAGTTTTTCAATTTTCCGACCGAGCCTCGGACCGCTATTATTCCCCAACTATGGCAGCACGCTGAGCTGCTTTTACCGATACAACGTCACCGTCAACGTAGGCCGATTTCTCGATAAGCGCATCTGCATGGCCTTGCCGCGCCTATTAAATAGCGTTAAGCATATTGAAACAGGGAAAACTAGCCGAGATTCTCAACCGTGAAGTAGACCAGTAATCTTAGTGGTGAGCAGACTCAGTCAAGTGGTGCCGCCAAGCAGATCAGCGAACCTGAACTCATCTGAACTAACCTGATTCAACGTGGCCGGATTGTATGATTTTTTATCTATCCTTATTTAAGGTAAGAGCTTGTAGGTATGATAGACTGAACGGGAAAAAGGTAGTTTCTTTATCTCTCTGACATACCAGACATACGACCTCACCTCCCATCCTGGTAGATAGGACAGACTTGCTGCGGTTCCCTTTTGACCGATAGCCCCTCTCTCTCTAACACGCACTTAGAGGTATACTGTGGATCCGTGCGATCAGTATGCTTCTTCTTGACAGATAGGACAGACTAACTGCGGACCCGTAAGGCCAGCACTCCGTCTCTGTCTAACACGCACTTAAAGATTTACTGCGGATTCGTGGTACAAATATGCTTTTTTTTTATGGGTCTAGCACACGTGCTGCAAGGAAGTCCCTAAAGCTCTACAGGAGCGACACGTGTGCGAAAAAAAGCGATTCACGTTGTTCTTGAATCGCTGTAAATTGTACTCGGTGGGAAACGCAGTCCCGGGCAAGCCATTCCAAAGGGATGATGTTCTCCATATAAAAGACTGCTTGAAAAGCGTTGTACGAGGAGTAACAAGCTGAACCTCATACAGATGTGAAGTATCAGCGCGACGTGTACTTCTAACATGCTCCGCTCTGGGAGGAATTAAGCGGGCTACATCCTTCGAGCACTCTCCATGAAAATACTTGTAGAATAGACTCAAGTCGCCAACCGCTCTTCGATGTTCCAGTGAATCAAGTCCGCCGGTCAGTTCTGGGTCTCCAGTCAGACGAACAGCCCTTCTCTGAACAGAATCCAACAAATGCAGTGTATGTTTGGGAGCGGAGCCCCAAACATGGGAGCAGTATTCCATAGTTGGTCCAATTTGAGTTTTGTAAAGAATTAACAGTTGTTGTGGAGTGTAAAGCTTTCTGGTTCGAAATAATATGCCCAACTTTTGAGAAGCTCTCCTTGCTATGTCTGCAACATGTTCATGCCAGGACATATTTGCTCCCAAATTAACACATTGAGTGACGATACTAGGGGAATGGAGTGCCCTGAGATAACTATGTCGGGGTCTCCACTTTCCTGGTAAATAAGATGGACTAGTTGTGGACCCGTAAGACCAGTAGCTCTTACTGTTTAATACGCACTTAGAGGTGTATTCCGAATCCGTGCGGCAACTATGCTGCTTCTTGCGGTCCTCATTTTCCATGGTAGATAGAGCGGTCTAACTGCGGACCCATAAAACCAAAAGCCTGTCTCTATCTAGAACACACCTAGATGTATATTGTGGGCTCGTGAGACCATTAAGCATCTCTCTACAACCTGCCTCTCATATACGTTGATAGGGGGATTGGTGCTGCCCCGTTTAATCAACATTCCGTCTCTGTCCAGCATACTTTGTCAGACACATGGTTATACTAACTAACACTGACAAGACATGATTCCGAAACAAAGAACCGACTATTCGACTCTACTGTACACGACATTGTACCCACACATTACCTTCTCGCCATACTAGCTCATCAGATAAGAAACGAAACTAGTTGCGCACTGAGCCTACAGTTTTTAATTATGCAATCAGCGTTGGATCGGAGTTGAATCAAAGACCATCACCTGCTGTGATTCCAGAGAAGCTTGACACAGGGCCACAAGAAGTGCAAACTACCACCGTCGCTTAACAACTCCCAGAGCTGCCACTGAATACCGAAATCTACGTTGTACATCATCTCCACTTCGATGACGTCACTGTACGCCTCATTATCCACCGTACGAACTCCGTTGGATTTCAGGTGTCGTTCTCACGCATACTGCTTCCCTTCTCATTCCACACTCTTCACCTTCAGCTAGTTGTACCTTTGTTAAATCGCTTGTTTTATTTATTTTCCCCACAGCTTACGTTACAAGTTGGATGCCCGAGTAGAGACTTTAGTGCGCATGTGTAACCTGAAATTTTAGTAATACTGAGAGACATCTTGCTGTTGCTTTCGATTTGAACACGAAAATGATAGAAAAAAAAAAACCTAAAGGAATTTAAGTTTGGAGGGCAAAATGGTAGAAGTTATGACGAAAGAAACCGAGATCTACCATTTTTAGGGAAGACCGATGTGCGGACCAGAAATGCAAAGTACACCACTGTTCCGACTAATTTTGGTACCTTGAGGACAGTTTTCATCATTTCAAGACCGCCCGATGTATGGTGCTGCAAGATAAAGGAAAACAGAGACGCCAATTAGTGGAATATATTCAGAAAAAGCTTACCCCCTTGCAACAAGTACCACAATTACCAGCGAGTGCGCGCCCGATCGCCGAAGAACAAACATAGACCGCTAATAGGATTGTGAGAGCTTGACCACCGAATATGCAACACCAACCGCAATCAAAGAGTGTAAGAGGCCGACTGTCTAAGAGCTAACATCAACCAAAGCTTGACCGGCAAGCAACATCTATTGATATCAAGGGTATTAGGGCGACCGAGGAGGAAGCAACACCAACTCTGACACAGGAGTTCTAGTCAGACCATCGTCGAAGCAACATCCATGTCGATCAGTGGAAGTATTGTTGAAGATCCATCGAGCCAAGGAAGAATACCTTACACCGTCAGATAGAGCATACAGACCGAAGGAAGATATTTTAATATACGATGGACGGCATGACTAAACACTAATCACTGGTAATTTCTGAGACTGCTGCAACCACAACACTGACAACCGTCGCTGTTATCTAGTGCTGAGAATTCATATATATGAGATCTAATCTTGGACGTATGCCAAAACTGGTGGTGCAAATTCATATATATTTCACGTATCATTCTTACGCGTACTGCTTTCCTCCACATCCTTCATCATTAGTTAGTTGTAGCTTTGTTAAATAGCTTGTTTCATATCTTTTCCTCGATCCTCCTGGTTTTTATGGTTTATCCAAGATAAGCCACCATCAGCTAGAGGATTGAAGTGAAACGAGATAACTTGTATTTCTTATGTATTCTTCTATACTCTTTGTTGACAAGTAAAGAAAGTTTTTTTTTGTAGCGTATCGTGGCAGGATGAAAAATCGCTATGTTTCGACAACTTGAAATAAAGAAAATCATGAGTTCACACTGAGTAGTCATTAACGTTGACTCCAAGTCGAAATATTTACAGTTGTAATACGTTGGTGCGCATTTGGTGGGTTATGGAGAGCATAGTCAATTACGCGCTGCTAAAATTTAGAAAAACAAGCACCGTTGAAAATTATAGCCAACAAATGAAGCGTTTGAATGAAATTTGATTGAAAAATGATCGTTCCTTTCATCGAATTGTCGTATTTTTCATGATAATGCTTGGTTTCATCTGATTTTAAAGAAACACTGATGGAGCTAGAAGGAGAGGTTTTCCCACATTCGGCATATTTCACACACCTGGCTGTATCTGGCTACCATCTGTTTCGTTCGATACGGCATGCTTCGGAAGGCACTTTGATAATTATGAGCAAGACGAAAAAAGGCTTATTCAGTGGATAACTTCTTTTGTAGTGATTTGTAACTTCTGGTCGAAAAATCGGAAAATATGAGTTGAGAAACATTTTAAATAATGTAATACAGATTTTGTTATAAAAAATACTGTTCATAAATTACAAAAAAAAACCGCCGGTTTCAGTGAAATTGCCTAATATATTATTTCATTATGATATTCCAGTTGTTGAATTAAACAGTGTCAATCGAGAGTTTTGTTTCTTTAATAATTTAATTAATATGCACTGACGGAATAATAAAAAAAATGACTTGTAGTTTTAAATATTTATATTGTCATCTCTTTTTAGGTTCAAAAATATACCTGACGGTCTTCAGAAAAAAGTTCAAAAAAAGAGTTAAAATCATTAATTAATTGTCATTAGCGCTCCTCATTCTCCATGTTTATTTTATGTTTTCGTTCAATTAATGTTGATTGAAACCATTTTTCGAATGAAAACAGTAATTTCCCATTTTACTCATCAAAATGTATTGCAGCAAATAAAGTTAAAACTAAAAAGGGAATTCTGTTTCACAGTCGAGAATGTAGTAAATTTAATTTATTGGGAGCAATCGATTTGCGAGGCAGGATTAATTTGTTACGAAATAATTTAGAAATGCGACACGTGATTTAGCAGAGTAGGTTAAAGTGTGTAGATTCTACATACATATTTATGTAAAATATAGTAGAGGCTGTGCCTGTACATTAACGTTTTTTTAAAAAGCGGAATTTTTTAAATTTATAGTGTCTTTCAGAAAGTTCGTATCATACAAAAACTTTTTATATATCGGGTTTAAGTTAAAATTTAACTTTGGAAGTAACATTTGCTTTAAAAAAGATAAAATATGATCTGATTGAAGCGACTTTTTGTTTAATAATTTTACATGGGTATACAAAATTTTGCTTGTCAATTCCAACTTATTAAAATGTTTCCTGCAAATGATAATTTGAATAAAATGGTATTATTAACTCCGCCTGCAGTGTTGATGGATGGATTGAGTAGTTCATCAACACTGTTGCCGGTCCCAAGCCCGGATAAAGGAGGAGGGTTGTGGCGTTAGGAGTTAGCACCCTAACACACGTAAAACCTAAACTGGGAAATGCTAGTCGTTTTTGAAAAGTAGAATGAAAAATCACAAGATAAGCAAAAATCCCCGGGTGGCAATCCACACCTTCGAAGAAGGGAGCCCCATCGGATACGGGGGGGGGGGGGGGGCAATTCTAGTTCAAAGCGAATAGTTAACACAAGCTTAAAACTCAGCCAAACGAAGAAATCTCGAAACAGAATAGCTGCTCTCGGTACCTGGAATATACAGGGATGGAGGACAAAGAACATCGAAGTCATACAAGTGTTTAAGAAGATGAACATATACATTTTAGTAATGAGCGAGACGAAGAAAAAGGGACGTGGAATAGAAGAAATAGATGAAGTGATGCATTGTTGGAGTGGAGTAAAGAAGGAAGAAAGAGCAAAGGCCGGAGTTGGAATATTAGTGAAAAAGAAGTGGAAAAAGAAAATAACATCTTGGGAACCCATTAATGAAAGAATCATAAAACTAAATATAAAAATGCTAGGAAAAGACATGGTGATATTAGGAGTATACGGCCCAACAGAAGACAGCACTATAAGACAAAAAGATAACTTCATGGAAACACTAGAAATAGAAACACAAAAAGTAAAGACAAACCAAGAATTAATAATAATGGGAGATCTGAATGGGAGAACAGGAAGGAAAACAAGGGACAATACCGTAGGACCATTCGGAGAAGACATTACTAACGACAACGGAGAGAGACTAATAGAGCTGTGTGAACTAAACGGCCTCAAAATAACAAACGGATTCTACAAACACAAAGACATCCACAAATATACTTGGATGCAAGAAACACGAATCTAAGAAAATAGAAATACTAATGAGATAACAAAAAAAACAGGCAAAGAAATAAAATACAAAATACACTTACTGCAAGACGAAACGATAAGAGACCTATATAGACGACGATTAGATCAAAAATTAAATGAATTTAACTACGACAACCTCCAACAGATGTACGACCACATAAAAGAATGCATCAAACAGGCATCCCTAGAAGCATTAGGTAAAGAAGACAACGAGAATGAGAACCATAAAATTAGAATTTGTGAAAAAACCAAAGAATCTATAAAGGAGAAAAAAAGACTATACGAAAAATGGCTGAATACAAAATCAGAAGAAGATCTACAGAAATATAAAGAGAAAAATGCAGAAACGAGGAGGATGATAAACAAAGAAAAGAACGAGATGGAAAAAATCGTGCGAATATGTAGAACAGTATATAGGAGGAACTAGAAGTACAGAGTCATGGAGAATAATTAAAGCATTAAGGACTAATAATAGAGAGAAGACGTATATAGAGTACATCCCAGAAAGCGAGTGGGAAGAATATTATAAAGAAGCTGCTAACAGAAGACAGACAAGAATTCCAAGAAGAGAACCCTGAAGAAGAACAGAATAAAGAAATAAAAGAGATAGAACTAAGCTATGAAGAAGTAAAGAAGACAATAAAAACACTCAAAAACAATAAATCTGCAGGGCCTGGGGGTGTGGTAAATGAAATGATTAAGTACGGGTCTAATAAATTACATCGAATGCTGAGAAACATGTTCCACAGAGCGATAAATGGAGAAAAAATACCAGAGGAATGGTCAAGAGCTTATATAGTATCTATATTTAAAAAGGGAGACCGCAGAAAATGCACAAACTATAGAGGCCTAAGCATAATATCGAGTATGGGACGTTTGTATGGAAAAATTATTAAAAATATCGTGGAGGAAAATATAAAAGGAAAAATTGGAGAAGACCAAGCAGGCTTTACGGCCGGAAAAACATGTATAGACCACATATACACTATAAAACAAACAATGGAAAAAAAACTGGCAAAGAATAGAGAAGTTCATCTAGCCTTCATAGACATAAGAAAGGCCTATGACTTAGTACCAAGACAAAGATTATGGAACACAATGAAAGAAATAGGCATTGACAAAGAACTAATATACGCAGTAAAAGCTCTCTACGAAAACAACACAGTGAACATAAAAATACGACATAAAATAGGGAAGACACAAACATCAAAAGGCCTATTACAAGGATGCTCTACATCCCCAACACTATTCAAAAGATACCTCGAACAAACATTAAAAAAATGGAAGCAAAAATGTAGTGGAATTGGAGTCCCAATACGAGAAGATTATATATACTCTAAAACTGAAAGAAGAATATACTAAAGCAGGATTAGCAATAAACTTTGATAAAACGGAATATCTAACAACAAAGGAGGGAAACGTGGAGAATCTAGAAGTGGATAACGAAACAATAATCAAAGGAACCGATAGATTTAAATATTTAGGAACCATCATTTCAAAAAACGCAACATCCGAAGAAGAGATTAAAGCTAGATTAGGACAAACGCGAACATGCATAAGACAATTAAATTCGATCCTGTGGGACAAGCACATTACAAAGAGAAACATAACACGCATATACAAATCAATAATACAAAGGATAATGACATACGGGTCAGAAACATGGAGATCAACAAAAGAAATAAATCTAAAATTAACGCGGTAGAGATGGAGTATTGGAGAAGATGTTGTAGAGTGACAAGTATGGAGAGAATAACAAATGAAGAAATAAGAAGCAGAATGAACATCAAAGAGAACGCAATAAACACCATTGAAGAAAAACGCTTAAAATTGTATGGACTCATAAGACGAAGCGAAGATAATAGGTGGATAAAGAAAATAACGGAGTGGAGCCCTATAGGGAGAAGAAAAAGAGGAAGACCCAGACGTTCGTGGAGAGACGATGTGAACGAGGCTATGGAGGACAGGGGTCTAACAGATGGAGACTGGGAAGATAGAAACGGATGGAATCAATGGCTGAGAGAAGGAAGACAGCGTCAGCTGTAGAAAATCCTTGACATATATATGTATATATATATATATATATATATATATATATATATATATATATATATATATGTATATATATATATATATATATATATATATATATATATATATATATATATATATATTTATATATTTATACATACATATATATATATATATATATATATATATATATATATATATATATATATGTATATATATATATATATATATATATATATATATATATATATATATATATATATATGTATATATATATATACATATATATATATATATATATATATATATATATATATATATATATATATATATATATATATATATATATTTTATATATATATACATATATATATATATATATATATATATATATATATATATATATATATATATATATATATATATATATATATATATATATATAACAAAATTTTGCTTGTCAATTCCAACTTATTAAAATGTTTCCTGCAAATGATAATTTGTATTTGTATTATTAATTTTTGATATTACAGAAAGCTACATCAACTGAAATAGAATCTTAAAGTGCTATTTATCTTTTCATCTCAAAACGCAACAGTACAATGAAGAGTCATGAAATTATGAAAACATTTTCTATTTTTTTAAAATTTCGTTTATATTATCATCATCATCAAGCAATCACGTGGCTACCTTCGCCTAGATAACTTTTTACCTCTTTCAAAGGAAAGGCTAATGCCAAAGTGAAATTCTACATAACACCCTGTATAAAAAAGTTTTTCCATGTAATGCAAATATTGTGGCCAAAATAATTCTTTGTAGATTATTTCTCTGTTTTATTCTAATAGCAAATAAAAGCCGATAGCCATATTGGTACGAGATAAAAACACCAAGGGTTTAAAAAGACGCTAATATTAAACGTGCGTGGATAATAGTAAACAAGGTATATAACATTATAAGTCAAGCCGCAGGAGAGTTGACAATAAAAATCTTCTGGAATATGTAAATTTTATTTAACTCAATTCTAGCAACAATCAAATTATTATATCAGTTTTGTGATAGATATGCATATAAAATTATATATTAATAAAATTAACACTTGTATTCTGTCACACATGACGAGTTAACTAATAAATCTGCAAATAAATTAGCGTACCTATATAATTCTATCTTATAGGTTTCACACATCAAGCGATCAACACTGGCACAAATGTTGATCTACAACAAAAGACAAATTTTTTTCTGCTGAATAAAGAAAGTAAAGTGCTTCAGAGGTTAACAGTTTTTTTTTTGGGCTCTGATTATGCCGCAAGATACCTGATAATTGATTGTAAATAGACCATCCTTCTAAATGATTTACTTGAAGAGTAAAGTAAAGATGTTAATACAGGAGTAAAGTTTTCAAGGATTTGTTTAAGCAGGCAAAAAATAATCGCGTTTTTGACATTTTATCTTTTTCAAATAAAACACCGTCTATATAATTTTTCAGTTTTATAAACCGTTTAATTCTTAAATTTATGGTAATAAAAAATGATTTTCAATTTCAGTTGGTTATGCACGTTTTACAATAGCAAATTGATTTACATGTTTATATTAAAAATTCTCATAGTAAGTCTTTCGCCTATGTTAAGAATTTCGTCACTACGAAGCCACGGCGAAATGTGAGTATTAAAATGTTATACTTAGATAACTAAAAACGGAGTAGAGATGAAATATATATTAAAAATTGTTATAACAAAAGGCGTCACGTCAGATATATATAAGACTTTACGGTAAACCTAAAGAAAAATCCCTAGCTTTCGCACATTTCCTAGAATACGCAACCACAACAATGTTTAAACAAAAAATTGCATAAACTAGAAAAAAGCATACCAAATAATATTTAAAACTCCTCTTGCTATAAACGAACTAATATTTCCCATTTTCTTTCCGATTTTAAAAATTCAGACGGTTTTAAATAGATGCTGTTGAAAATCTTGTCGAAGTACGAGTATATTCTTTTTCTACTTCTTCTCAACCTAAGTCTGTCCACTCCTGGCCGTAGGTTTCTTCCAATCTCTACCATGCTTTCCTGTCTTTTGCCACGTACATGCTACTACTCTTACATCATCGATCCATCGTTTCTGTGGACGTTCAACGCTTATTCCTGTTTCTCTGGTTCTTCATTCTGTGATTCTGTACACCCATCTGCCTCCGGATAATCTAGCCACATAACTTGCCCATCGACATTTCATCTTTAACTCCTCGAGAGTTATGTCCCTAAGGGAGCCAAGCATGCTTCTCTCCATTGCTTTCTGTGAAGTCACGAGTTTTTTATCAAATGCTTTAGTGAGATACATTGTTTCCAGGTCATATGTGCTAAATGGTAGAACACAGGAATTGTAGACTTTAGTTTTTAGATTTATGGGTATTGTAGTACTTTTTAAGATATGTCCTAATTTTCCAAAGGCTGCCCGTGCCAGCCTTATTCGCCTGGTAATTTCTGCATGCTGGTTCACCATTCCTATCTTAATAGTGTGACCTAAGTAGATATACGCATTCGATGGAGTTATTTTTAGTTTAGTTAAATTTAGTTTTTTTTTAAATTCATTTTAAGGTCCATATTCAGCTGGTTCAACATCCCCTGTTGCTCATTGGTGTTATTAGCTATCACTACTATGTCGTCTGCAAACCTAAGAACTCAGTCTAGTGCTGTCGATGTTGATGAGAAGGGCTTTAACTCCTTAAAAACGTCTTCAAAAGCCATCGTAGATAATTTAGGTGAGATAATATCTCCTTCTCGCACTCCTTTTTATAATGGTAATGGTATTTTTTCTATTATTTTTTATATATCTAGAATCTATTCTTGCATTTGTTAGGAATTTTATAATTGACCAAATTTCAACAGTATCAAATGCCTTATGAAAATAAATGAAGGCCGAAGGCGAAGTATATTACATATATTACAAGACTTATATAATAATTTACAGTAGTTATCACCCATGTAAAGTATTTAAACCAGGAAAACAACGGCTTTTATCAGGAGATAATACTATTCAATAAAGTTGGTTGGACCGATGGATTAGTTCTGTGATAAAATTTTTAATAGAAGGAGTGTTCACGATACGAGAAATAAAACACTCTGGCAGCAAATCTTTTCAGGAGGGATGCGGTATATTGAACGACTGAGTAAGGAGCAATATTTTCAGTAGAAATTGCAATGGAGCAACATATGGACACAATAATGGAAACTGGTAAATACATTGTATTACATAATAACTAGGAAATAACCTGGTTACAGGGCCGTGCTTCCACGCAAAATAATCTCGCAATAACCGATTTTTTAAATGAAACCCCTGTTTTGGAATTGCAGATTTCAAAAATTAAGACAGCTACTAAATAGCCCCGATTTGACTATGTTTTTGTGAGACTATTTAAAATATTACAAAAACTTGACAAGGAATATAAAGAGAAAATTACATAGGACGCAAATTTAATGATTAGGGCATTAGAGCGATAGAAACACAAAAAGACAGGAAATTTTCCAGAAATACATTTACCGCTTCAACTTATTATTTATTTATTAATATCACATCAGTAGTTTATACGATTTGTAGTTTACATTTAAACATACAATAAAATATGTATAATAGTACAGTACATAGCTACACTTACACTCAAAACCAAATATTACATTTACCATAAGTGATTAAACATTATAGAGATATTACGTGATTAGATCTAAAAGGATACTTATTATTTTTTTTTAATTTACTTAATGGAGACTTGCCAATAATAAATATATTACCGCTCAGATTTTTTTAGATGTTGACACCGATATCAACAGGAGAGTGAACCTATATTAGTCCCAAAGAAGGGTAATCTTATTTTAAAATGATGTTCTCTCCTATCCAAGTCGGCAGTTTTAAGTGTGTCACTTATTTCCCAACATTGGGCATTATTAATAACTTTGTATATTTATAAAACATTCGCTGCGTAAACAAGGAGTATTTTAATATAGGTCTCTAATTGCCTGAGATGTACTAAGTTCCCTGCCAAACTCAAAGGAAACCTAACTTGCAGATTTCTTCTTAACCCTCTCAATCTTATTTGCGCCGGATGCCAAACTGAGCAAAATACTCCGATCGATGTCCCCCAAAGTTAAATAAGCCTTTATTCTGACCTTTGGATTGGCTTATTTTAAGTTCTTCATTACACACATCTTCTTTATAATACTCACAGCTTACATTTACTAACAAATAAACGCCAACATACTGAGCAATAGTTGTAGGTGTTAGAGACGTGTTATTTACTTTGATATCTATGATGGTTCTTTTCTGATGTTAGCTGACTCTTAGAAACATTTATTATCATTTTATTTGAAGACACTCACTGCTTCATGGCCTCCAGGTCTCTCTCTCTCTCTCTTTTGGTACATACTTTTCTATAAACTCTACAGTCATCGGCAAATAGCAGGACTCTTGAAATTATATCGCAGGTGACGTCATTTATAAACACCTAATGTGTGAGAGGCTCTAACACACTTCCGTGAGGAACTCAAAAAGTTACCGGAATATCGATAGACCTAGAATTCCCAACTCTAGTTCTTTAAATCCTTCCTGTCAAAAAGTTTGCTATTCACTTTAACACGTTGATATCGAGATCAAATTTTTTAGTTTACCAATTAAAAGGTCATGGGGAAAACATTAAAAGATTTTTGGAAGTTGAGCAACACGTCATCCACTTGCCCAGATTTATCTAGAATTATTTCAATGTCGTGTTAATTCAAAGAGTTGGCTCACTGGAATGCCTAGGGCTAAAGCCATATTAGCCATTAAAGAAAAATTTCTTTTCTTCCAAGATCTACTTATTGATTTAGCATTTGTTCAAAGATCTTACAAATCATGAATGTCAAGCTGATAGGTATGTAATTGCATGCATCCGACCCGGTTGTGAAAATTTGGATAATGATCGCTTGCTTTCATTCTCTGGATATGGTGTTATTATTTATTGACATATTAAGTTAAACATCAAGGCAAAAATAACACTAAATCTGCCCAAGTAAAAAAGCCCACTGGGAATTCTGTCGGGCAAATAATTATTTTTGGCCGAATGTAAACTGACTCGATTCCGTCCGTTATGGAATACTTGGGCGTATGAAGAAATCGAAAAACTTTCCTTTTCAGTATATCTTACAGCTAATTGGTTATCCTTGCGGATCCTAGAAAATCTTAGTGGTACCGATTTTTAGCTCGACTGTAATTGTTGTGGGGCAATTTATAATATTGTAAGTTAAAGTAACTGGCGCTTTTCGTCAAATGTCGATTCCTACATCTTCCAGTGTAAAAAATAGGGTTAATTTTAGGCTTGCTTACCTTATAGGGAATCGATCCCCCTAATCACTGGCAATTATTAAATAAAATATTTCATGTAAGTCAACGTAAATCAAAATATCTAGACTTATTTTTCCTTACCCTACAGGAAAGGGAATTGCGTTTTTAATTTTAAATTTTTTATTTCATTTCTTAACTACGTATAAACTTAAGTCATTTCTACGTAAAAACATTAACAAAAATAAACCTTTTTCAAAAGAAAATTAAAATAAAGTGGTCTATATATTTTTCAATTTCCTTTCAAACTCATGTAAATTGGAAAATGCAAAGAAGTAAACTACAATTTAAACTTTATGATTCAATTTTTCGATTTGAAATGCGATGTTGTTTTAATTACAAACCAGTTACTTTTATTTTCAGCAGGTAGTAAAAAGACTTAGATAATTTAAAATTTTACATCATGGCACTGGTACATTATAAATTTTAGAGACACATGTTTGAATTGCTAACAAATTTAATTGTAAATAAAATTCTTTAAATGACTTAAAACTACTTTTGCAGCCAGAAGATATACAGATCTTAAAAAAAAAATAATAAAAAATTTTATTTAGCAGAACAAAATTTTTTGTAGTTATTCTTTTCTTAATCTCTGTTATTATACTATCGAGTTTCATTATTTAGTGTATTTGTTTTACTTTTATTTATAATCATTACTTAGAAGAAATTAATTCTTTATGTTGTATGCTAGATTTTATGTGCATGTAGAGGTAGCTTTTATTAGCTAAGCTGTTTTTTTTTTGTTGCAGAAAGAGTTTAAATTTTTAAAAAAAGGTTTCTTTTCTCGAACAGTTCTCCCTTTCATATTCATTCTTCTTTACTATAGAAGCATTTACGTTTTTAAAGTTTCACAATAAAGAAGGTTTTTTTTTCAAAGGTCATTATTTACTTTCTTAGTGTTCAAAAAGATCTAAGCTCCGAAAATGTTATCACAATAGAACATTTTTTGATAATTCCGCCCTCTTCAGTATTAAATTTCCATAAGGCAAACTTTTTAACGTAAGACAGTACAAAATTTTTTTTTTGCTTGAAAAGCTCCGCCCGTGGTCGATTTTTTTCTACTTACTTTTGCTGACTACTCTGGAAGGGATTTAAAAACCACCCTACAAGAAGCTTCACCTTTGATACCTTTTCTCTTTTCATCTATTCCTCCGATCCGCCCGATCTGCCCGTCCCTGAAACCTGACTACGTCAATAGAAGTGATATTTCTTTAATTTGTTTTCTTTTGAAGAAAATTCTATAAGTTAGCTTCTTAATTGAATTTATTGGTAAGTCTTTCCTACTTTTCGATCGAATCAAAAAATCAAAATATCAAGGAATAATTTAAAAGCTAATTTGGATAGAAGAATTGTGTTAGCTTGGTCTGCGTTCGGAAAGTTACACTGCGTCCTTTCTCCCACTCTCTTCAATATCATCGGTCAGTACATCAAAAATATCCGATTCGCTGAAGATAAGGTGTTGTTCGCTGCTAGTCTTGAGAATATACAGTTGTTGCTGAACAGAGTCAGTGCCCAAAGTATGGAGTATGGATTAGACTTCAACATAAACAAAATCATGCATCAGTAGATTACACAAGGCTAATGTCAGACTTAGAGGAGATCGAAGGAGTAGAGAAGGTCACGTACCTGGGGATTATCTTAATGAGATCACAACACCGAGATAAGATCCCGGAGTGAGAAAGCGACGCCAACGTTCACCAAAATGCGCAACCCTTAGTGTTGTCGGGACTTCTCTCTGAGCGTGAAGATAAGAATAGTGAAATGCTACGTTTTTTTGGTGCTGTTGTATGGGGTCGAAGCATGGACATTAACCAAGTTAATCGAGAAAAAGATCGAAGCCTTCGAGATGTGGATCTATCAACGATTGCTACGTATTTCTTGTATAAACAATATCAGCAACGAGGAGATCCTGTACCGTGTTGGTAAATAGAAAGAACTGCTGAAGACTATAAAGCAACGGAAACTCGAATACTTTTTGTCTCACTTTTTTGAAGTCATATCGTTTAAGAATTAGAACTATCACTACTTCAAGTATTATATCTCTATATGTGTACTATCTGTACCATATTTGAGATCAATATTTTATTTCATTCGAAACTTATCGTTTCAATTGATAGACGGGCAGAAAAGTGTGATGTGTATGTCCAAGAATACAATACATTTTTAGGAAAAGGGAGTATAAAGGTAGGCGTCATCAGCTTAAGTAAAGCAAAATAAAACAGTTAATAAGTTAATATTATATAGATAAACTCGAATTATTTTAAAATTTTAAATAGAAGACACCAATTAGTGAATGTCTCCTAAAATCATAAACAAATTTTATTTTTGATTTTTTTTAAAGCTTTACAGTTACTTAACCTACATTATCTTTGAATTCGTTTTCCATTCTCGTACTGCTTATAATAAAGTCTGAAAAATAAATATTTTTTTTTTTAAAATAAAGTAATACTTGTTCAGATTACTAAGTTAGGTCTTTGGTATATTTAATTAGAAAACTATGCTTAAAATTAGTATTAAAACAAAATAAGGGAAAAATCAAATATTATTATTAAATATTTTTTATTTGAGACAACGTATATGTACATTAAGGTTAAATTGGGCAAGGCATATCGCAAGAATGAATGATAACAGATGGATCCGCCATATAGCTGAATGGGGGCCCAGAGACAAAAGATGTAGAGGTAGACCACAGACAAGATAGCTGGACGACATAAAGATACTAGCGGAACACGACATCATGCAGAAAATAAACAATAGATATCATTGGAGACAACTTAGAGAGGCTTACATTCGACTATGGATGGTGCAAGCTAATGATAATGTTGATTTCCTACTTTTGACTAATTTAATTTTTAAATTAACCATCCACATTTTAATAGCTTATAATAAAAATCCATACTAAAATCTTTGACATAAGTTTTTGAAGTTCTTGTTTTGGTTATCTCGAAAATATCAGTTTCAAATATTTTTTATTACCAAAAGTAGTATTTTTTTTTGTCTATATTTTAGCAAACGTAGTTTTTACCTTCAAAATAAACTAAGCGTCTATTCAATGCTATTGATTGATCTTTTTTATTTAACATTGAGTTGGCAATAATAAAATAATTACTAACCTCTATTGGCATCAGAGAGCCCAAGTCAGAACAAAGGGAGACAGGATTGCGTCCTCTCTCCCACTTTCTTCAATATCTATTCAGAGGAGATCTTTTCATAAGCTCTGGGTGATCTGGACCCAGGCATTAAAATCAACTGTCAGTACATCAATAATATCCGGTTCGCCGATGATAAGGTGTTGCTCGCGGCTAGTCTTGAGGATATACAGTTGTTGCTGAACAGAGTCAGTGTCCAAAGTATGGAGTATAGATTAAACTTCAACATAAACAAAACTGAGTATCAGCAGATCACACAAGGCTAATGTTAGACTTAGAGGAGATCGAAGGAGTAGAGAGGGGTCATGTATCTTGATGAAATCACGATACCGAGATAAGGTCCGAGATTAAGCCAGATCAACGTTCACCAAAATACGCAACCTTTAGTGTTGTCGTGAAGATAAGAATAGTGAAATGCTACGTTTATCTGGTGCTGTTGTATGGGGTCGAAGCATGGATATTAACCAAGGTAATCGAGAAAAAGATCGAAGCCTTCGAGATGTGGATCTATAGACGATTACTACGTATTTCTTGAATAGACAGTATCAACAACGAGGAGGTCCTGCACCGTGTTGGTAAACAGAAAGAATTTGCTGAAGACTATAAAGCAATTGAAACTCGAATACTTTGGCCATATCATGAGGCATGAGGAAAAATACTACATCCCTTGGTTGGTAATGCAAGGGAAGATTTATGGGCACCGTGGACCAGGGAAACGACGGATATCTTGGCTTCGGAACCTCAGAAACTGGTACGGGGTGATATCTATTGAGCTTTTTCAAAGAGCAGTCAACAAGACTAGAATCGCTATGATGATAGACAACATGCGGAACAGATAAGGCACCTAATGAATGAATGAATGAATAATAAAATTGTAATATAATTTTCAAATTTCCCGACTCCAAAAATTCAGTGATGGATTATAACATTATAATATATGTTGAAAGCAATTCCACTAACCGTCTTGCTTTTATTTTTTTTTTAAGCGACTATAAATAATATTGCGTAAAGTTTGTTCGTTATCCTAACTGAAAACAAAAAAAATTTCCTTAATACTATTAAAACTATACGAAATTTATTGCTTCTAATCCTTTTTGTCCCACTTTTTTGAAGTCATATCGTTTAAAAATTAGAACTTTTGCTACTTCAAGTATTATTATATCTCTATATGTGTACATGTATGTGTACCATATTTGAGATCGATATAATATTTCATTAGAAACTTATCGTGTCAATAGATAGACGCTACTTAGTATATATCACCACTAGACCAAACACTTTATTTTTGCAATCGACGCGCGTTTCGCTAACCATATTAGCTTCATCAGCTCCTGATGAAGCTAACGTGGTTAGCGAAACGCACGTCGAGCGCAAAAATAAAGTGTTTGGTCTTGTGGCGATATATACTAAGTAGTGTCATTGTGCCAAAGATTCCACATTCCCAAATTAGAATAGATAGACGGATAAAAAAGTGTGATTTGTCCATGATTACAATATATTTTTAGGCAAAGGGAGTATAAAGGTAGGCGTCATAGGCTTAAGTAAAGAAAATAAATCAATATAGAAGTTTCCTAAGTTAATATTATGTAGATAATCTCGAATTATTTTAAAATTTTAAATAGTTGAGATTAGAAATTGTCACCAATTAGTCAATGTCTCCTAAAATTATAAACAAATTTTATTTCTGATTTTTTTAAATACTTTACAATTACTTAACCTACATTATCTTTGAAATCGTTACCGATTCTCGTTCTGCTTATAATTACGTCTGAAAAATAATTATTTTTTTTTTTTAAATAAAGTAATATTTGTTCAGATTACTAATATTTGTCTTTGGTATATTTAATTAGAAAAATATGCTTAAAACTAGCATTAAAAACAAAATAAGGGAAAAATCAAATAATATTATTAAATATTTTTTATTTGAGATTAAATCTCAACAACTTCACATTCTTCTTTAAAAACAGTTAAGATAAATATTTAAAAATAATATAAAAACCACATGATATTCACACATTCCTCAACTTTAAGATCGAATTTATTCCCTTAAATCCTTGTCCCACAACTTACTAATTTGTTCAAAAACATTTACCCTTAGGGTTTTTTCCTTCAACTAATCAATAATAGCTGAAAACCATACGAATTTTTTTTTCGGATTACCCGGTTAAAAGCATCTCAGCCCTAACTAAATGTTATTGTTAATAAAATTTACAGTAATAAGACCATGAATGGTTTTCAATTTCTCCCCCCTCCCCTTTAATCCTTTATTTGTCTGATTATAAACAACTACAGTTAAAATTTATTTATTCTCATCAACAACCAAATAAATGCATATTCTATTGAAATTTCACAAAATCAACCAATCTTTAAACTTTTGACCTGAAGGATATTATTCAAAAAACATGGGCTCCTTTTCCAGTTTAGGGAATATATGTGTACTGCCATTAAAACTGATATCCGATTTTCTCCGAGAGTTATTACAGGAGAAGGTCGACAAGCTGATAATCGGAATGAAGAGAATTGGAAAACTATGTTGCTCATGACCTATATATATATATATATATATATATATATATATATATATATATATATATATATATTTATCTATATAGAAAACATGCAAGGATCTTGGAGAGTGCTTATCTTCACGTAGCCAAAACTTCATTAACCGCGAACAATAAAAATGACTAAGATACTTATGACATAGTTGTATCATACAAAACTTAAGTTTTATTTAATTGTGTGGTTAGACAATTTAAAATTTTTTTTATGGGTCTAGCACACGTGCTGCAAGTCCCTAAAGTGCTACAGGAGCGGCACGTATGCGGAAAAAAAGCGATTCACGTTGCTCTTGAATCGCTGTAAATTGTATTCGGTGGGAAACACAGTCCTGGGCAAATTATTCCAAAGAGATGTTGTTCTCCATATAAAAGACTGCTTGAAAAGCGTTGTACGAGGAGTAACAAGCTGAACCTCATACGGATGTAAAGTACCAGCGCGACGTGTATTTCTAATGTGCACCGCTCTGGGAGGAATTAAACGGGCTACATCCGAAAACTTTCCATGGAAATACTTACAGAATAGGCTCAAGTTGCCAACCGTTCTTCGATATTCCAGCGAATCAAGGCCGCCGGTCAGTTCCGGGTCTCCAATCAGATGAACAGTTCTTCTCTGAATAAAATCCAACAAATGCAGTGTATATTTGGGAGCGGAGCCCCAAACATGGGAGCAGTATTTCATAGTTGGTCGAATTTGAGCTTTGTAAAGAATTAATAGTTGTTGTGGAGTGTAAAGCGTTCTGGTTCGAAATAATATTCCCAACTTTTGAGAAGCTCTCCTTGCTATACCTGCAACATGCTCATGCCAGGACATATTTGCTCCCAAATTAACGCCCAACAAATTGAGTAACGATGTTAGAGGAATGGAGTGCAAAGCCATAACTATGTCGGGTTCAGTAACGTTGACTGCACTGTGGGAATAGTAGGTGGTGTTTTTTTCCCTGGAAATAGACAGTAGAATGCGAAGCAGAGTTGAGCCAGCAAGTTCGCTTTTTCAACAGGTGTCGTTGCAATATAATTATCTGGCCGTCTGAGTGGTGGTATGGTAGATTTGGTGAAATTTTGGCTAACTCCCTTAGTGGCTGACCAAAAGAACCTGGAATTGTTGGGACAAGCGAGAAGTTTGTTTCTAATTCGCCGATTGTGTGCCTCCTTGGTTTCATCGATAATTTCTTTGCATCTGTTCTGGGCACGAACAAAGGTGTTACGTTTTATGGTGTTAGGATTGTCACGCCATTGTCGGTAGGCAAGATGTTTAGAAGCAACAGCTTCTTTGCATTTTCGATCAAACCAAGGCTAGCCTTTGGAAGGGCATTTCTTCGAAAAAGGAATGTAGCCTTCGATACCAGCCAAAATAACCTCGGAAACCTCCCTGGGTCAGTCAGATGGGTCGTCAGAACGAAAACAAACGTCTAAGCAAGGAAAAGTTTGAAAATATTCCATGAGATTTTCCCATTTAGCAGATCTGTAGTGCCAAATCTTGCGCGGTTTAGGCACCTCTCTGTCACTGATTGGGAGGATACTTGATGTCGAAAGCAGTTTATGGTCGAAGGAACCTAACGGCGGATTTACAGTGACCGTGTAAATCTCCGGATTGGTGGTTAAAAACAGATCAAGTAAGGCGAACTGGTCGATCAGGGATCCGTGTTAGTTCGTCAGTAAGCTGAGTTAAGCCACAGCTGATTGAGAATGATTCAGCTTCACGACCTTGTTCGTCGGTAGTGTTTGACAATTTGAGCCAATTAATATTGTGGACATTAAAGTCGCCCAGGATGGCAATTTCGGCATTTGGATAGTGTTCTAAAGTTAGTATCACTTGGTGGTCGATAAAAGATACAGACGAACCTTGTGGTTTGTTGATTCGTTATTTTTAATCACATAATATCAAAGTTTGGGGTCTCCAGAGCCTCTTCTCTTTGACAAGAGAGTCGCTTCTGACAAAAAGACAGATTCCAAAGTTACACCTAAATCGGGAATAGGAGTCGTACCCAGGAAAAAGATAGTTGACTGTGCTGGTCGAATGAACTGACCTTGGTTTCACAGAGAGCGAGTACGTGTGGTTTATTTGATTACAGGTGTTGGTGCACTGAATTTCTATTCGTGTTTAAACTCCGTATGTTGCAAAAATCTATTTCAAAATTATGATCTCGGCATACCGACGCCCCCAAACCAGCTCCCACCAGAAGAATTAACATGCAAGTATCAAAAAATGGAGCAACATGTATGTTGGCAACTAAATAATTGCAAGGTTCAGTAATGGATGGTGGTATTTCAATTTTTTAGGTATATCGATGTATTTATTCAAAATGTCAAACTCATATTAACATTTATTGGTATCCTCAGTTCAGTAAAAAAATTGTATCGATTGGTTGTGCAGTTTCTATGTGGCAACGGTAGAAAAATAGGAAAACGAAAAGAGCATTTTCGTCTTATTTTGTTCTTTTACTGCAGCAAAGGAAAAAAAAAAAAGTTTAAAAAAATATTACGTGTGCTGAGTGTGGAGATGAAGCCAATAAAGAACTGTAAGTATTAAATTTGGGTTGATAAATATCATTTCCATGATTTTTCACTCAAATTTGAAATTAATAACAACCATGTTAAAGCAATAATCGATGTGGATCGTTATAGTATAACACAGAAGGTTGCAAAGAAAATCGATGTATTACATATATACGTTGAAAGGTATATAAAGGACTTTGACTACAGAGAAATTCTGGATTAAAGAATTCTCATGAGCTTAAAGAAATTAGCTTAACATACCATAACTCCTTAGTGGTGTAGCTTCCTTTTAAAAACGTAAAAAAAAATGATTCATTTTTGAAATGACTAATAACGGACAGTGGTTTGCTTACAAAAAAGATCGTGCAGCAATCAACAGTAACGAGCGCAAACTATAGACAAAAATAATACTCATTAAAAAAAATTATGTTATGAAATGTGAATAATTAAAGAAAAGATAGCAGAATTGGAAAATTGAGAAGATATTGTATTCTACTGTGAAAATGCAAAGCTACACACATTTTTGAACATTCAACAACAATTATTGTAGCTTTGTTGCAATGTGTTACCAGATTCATCATTAGATTACTCTATATTTCATCCTTTGCTAAATTCTTCAAGTATCTTAAAAGTTTCAATAATTATAATGATGCCAAATCGCACTGGCAGACATTTTCTTACCTTGGAATGATATCTGATATTGCGTGAAAGGTGGTAACTCTTTGCGAGTTATTTTTTTTGCTTTGTCAATAAAATAATAAAATAAATTTAAATATGGTTTAAAATAGTTAGTTTGGTTTTGACGCGAACGATACCTACTAATAAAAGTAAAATGCCAAAATTAGTGAAGCTGACCGTAATAATATTATCCACCTTTTAGACATAATCTGATTAAAAAATAATAACAATTTAAACAAAACAACAAAGAATATTAGAGAAATAATAATAAACTTGCAAATTGTCAAATGTATTCCACACCACAATAAAACATACTGCTGCGTCGTGCTGTTTAAAACACAAAAACCGTTTTATACTAGAAAAACTCGAGTTGCCGACTTTACGATCGTAATTAGAGCTCTTTGCATTGTCTTTTTTACTGAGGTAAATGTTTAAAAGGAAATTGAAGAATTCGTAATCTCAATATTAAATTTAAATTGGGTTTTATATTTTATGTTTTCACGTGTAAGAAATTTATATCTGTAATAAATTGCATGAACTGACCTATATAACCTACTTTACGAAGAATTTTATTTGGATTTAAAATGGATCTATATTTCCCTACTAAAACGCTTTCTACATGAGCCATTTATGTCTTTTGTATATTGGGTTAAACAAAATTACCCTTTAAATTAGTATTTCTATTAAAATGGATTTTTTTTATTCGAAACCATCCACAAACCACTGTTTCAGCTAAGATTAAAAATACTTCAAGAGACATAATTTTCAGATTCCTCAACATTAAAAAAAAGACATCTAACGTGTTATATCTACAGCAAATCCCTTTAATTCATCAGCATCCATAATTTCCTTAGGTAACATGTTATAATCCAAATTGTCCACTTTAACTCCTATTCAACCACATTCATTCAAAAGAATTTTGATGGCAATTAGGAGTTTTTTTCTTAACCAAAGTCAACCTCAAATAATACTATTCATTTTTTTTTAGGCCACTAATTATATTTAAAATGAAAATAATAAAAAAAAACATACCATGACTTGCAGATTTCGCGGGTTGTAAAGACCAATGAAATCCTATTCCTCATCCCTTTAATTAAGCTCTAGCTTTAGATGAACATACTTAAAATCTGTTATAGGTACATTCCAAAACAAGTCCTATAGTACTAGTAAAATTCGACAAAATTGATTGATTCCACCTATTTACTCTTTTGCTTGCAGTGATTTCTTAAAGGACACGAAATCCTTTTTCACTCCAACATAATTGAAACGTTACCTTTTGTTTAAGAGTAATTGCATCGAAATAAGGACAAACGAACTGACACACAAAGGTTTAAATCCAGAAGCATAAAAACATGCAAAAGTCTCGGGAGTATCTTTTGTACGAGTACATGGCTTCCCCTAGCGATAAAAGTAAAAATTACTTAGAAACTATCGACAGCTACACTGAAACTTTTATCAGAAGTTTTGTAAAAAACAATGTTTATTTTCTTTAATTTTGTGTTGATAAGTTGTATATGGAATTGACTTAAAGCAAATGTATTTTTAATTTAGCATGGTTAAGGAAAAAGGGTTCTTAAGCACCTTTACGTTCTTTGTTTGTCGCCATAATAAAATTTTATATTAACTCCAACTTAATATATAACAGAGGTAAAAGAACTTCTGGTGTCTCCAATAAAAAGATTTTTGAAATTATTTCTTTCTAGTTTGTGGCACGACAACCCAAGAACAACCAAAGGGAAGTAATATGTCAAGGCTCGATGGATTTGATCGTTGAAATTTTTGTAATTAATTGATAAAAATTGCATCAATATCCACCTTCGGAATGGTTCGTTTATTTTAGCCATTATTCGAAAGCATCATATTTAAACTATATTTTGATGAACCAATTATAAAACGCCACTCAAATACATCAGGAACAATACCAAATTAACGCTCAAATATTGTTCCGTTTATAAAAAGCTTTAAATGAATATTAGAGAGAGTTCAACTGCTAGAAAATTCCACTGCTGCCGTCTAAAACCCAACAATTCCGTTTTTTTTTCATTTGATAGACCCAGTTCTATAACTAAATCGTTTAACGATTGTTTTACAAGATGAGACTAAGTTGTTACGGTGTTGATGCGTATATATATGATGGGTGAGTTAAAATTAGTTGACTTCTAATGAGTCAGAGTTCTTCCTCGGCTTCTACATGCCTAGATATTACTGCTTATTGAGATATTGTTTTCAGTGGTAAAGATGACAAAGGCGAAGTGTTTCCGACTGACACTGGTCGTGATGAAAATTGTAAATCATCATGGATACTGTATCTTGTTTTTGTTCTTTTTCAAATATCCTGTTGCATTCACGAAGCAGAAGTAGAAGTTTTTTCTTTTTAATATCACTGCTGAATTTTTCTACTGTTGGTAGCATTGCTGTTACATTTTTATTTTCAATTTGTGTAAAATCCTTTTTAATTTAGAGGTTAACCTAAAAATTGTGAGGCAAAAACGGAACTGAAAATAAACAATAATCAATATGTTTAAATATCATAATGTATATATATTTAATTAATTTCTCATTTTTATGCAGATTTCTTGAAAATTTTAAAGTTTTACTTAACAAAAGATTCAGTTCGTATTATTAATAAATTTTACTTATAAATGACTTTTAACATGATAAAATACCATCTGCGACATATTTCTGAATTAGAGATACCATATATTCCTTTTCATATCTATTTTTTCAAATTTAAGTTGTTTTTATAAAAATAAAACCATTTTTTTAAGAAATAATATATATTATGTTATAAAATATGTACAAACAAAAAATTTTTAGAGATTTTTGTTTGCATTAACAGAGTGGGTATACATTACCATAAAAATTTTACCTTGACTTGGAATGTAAATAAAAACTGACTTTAGCGATCTTCTGCAGACAATACACATTATTGCTTACCGTTCATCTATCTCATACGTCCTGTATAACGAGTGGTAGCGAAAAAATTCGGTGCCCAAGTATTATCTATGTGCCCAATTTTAAGCCAAAATAGAAATGATAAGCTTTTTTTTATCTGATTGGTTCAATTTTTGGAACCCTAACATCCACAAATGGAACAAAATTTATTTGGTTAATTTTTATGTTGAATACCAGACACCTTAATATAGCAAAAAACAACTTTTGTCTGGATATTGGTAAACAATAAATACTTGTAACTACAACCAGGTTAATGATTGTGAATCTTTATTTACATAGGCAATTTAACAACCCACGACCATATAGTGTACAGGATGATTCAACGATAGAATAAAGTTCATTATATCATTCGTTTCGGGAATGACGAAAAATATTAAATACAATTGTTTTAGGGAATGTTAAGGTGCACAGTTTGAAATTATTTTTGAGTATACAGGGTACTTCAAAAGAGTGTGGCCGATATAACATATGTTTTTTCAAATGGAACATCCTATTTTCTAATTTATTTTAAATTCTGCGTTTAATTTTATAAATCTTTATTGGTAATGTTATATACCTAAACCTAGTAGTTTTTCTAGTATTTCAATTTTTTTTAAAAAAATACTAGTTTTCAGTTTTGTAAAAAATTGCCAGTAGCGACATTGTTTCTGAAGGTGGAATACTCGAAATTGGTACGAGCGTTCTATAGAGATAAAAAAAAAAGATATGTGTAAAGACATTTGAGTTAGATGCTACTCAAATTTTTTAAATAATGCACCCTGTTTATTTTTATTTCTTCTGATAGATTTTTATAAAACCCTCCAACTTTTATTAAGTATGTCACATAACTATTTCTAATAGTTTTCGATTTATTTTGAATTTTTCAATTTGTATCCTCGTTTTTAATATACTCACGCTATCGTGAAAACATGAACAAATAGTTAATAATAATTTTAATATAGTTTAACTTATCTAATGGTTAATTATTATGACGTAATAAATGTTCAAAAATATGCCCGTCTACTTGAATACACATGTTTAGTTTTTTACTATATTTTCCTTCACTTCCCTTAGCATAAAGGGCGTTATTGTTCTGCACGCACCCCGTATCCTATTTTTGATATCCACTGGTATTGTAAGGAGATTCACATAAACACGAATGAATCCATCCCTACCGATCCATTTTTGTGGGTAACAATCGTTTAAAAATTCCCGAACCAAGTGGTAATGAGCAGTAGCTCGGTCTTGTTCAATCCACATTTGTTCCCTTTCAAAGTTATCAACTTCTTCAAGAACCTGGAGTAATTCGTTTTGCAAAAAATTTAGATATCTAGGCCCGTTAAGCGGTTCGCGGAAAATACATGGATCAATAATTCGAAAACTTAATATTCCACACCATATATTAAGCGACCAATAGTTTTAGTTTTAAAATTTCCGTACCCAAAATGGATTAACTGTTGAATAATAATGCATGTTATGGCTGTTAACTGCTCCATTACTACGAAAAGTAGCTTCATCAGACAACATTATTTTGGATAAAAAATTTGGATTGCACCATTCATGGTGTTACAAAAGTTTACTCGTCGTTCAAAATCACGGTCTTAAAGTTCTTGGTATAGTTCCATATGAAAGGAATGATACTTGTATTTTCTCGTGGTGCGATTAGCCGTAGATTAGGATGTGTCAGATAAGTCAACTAGATGACGGCTGCTGACCTGGGGATTATCTTCAACATGAGTAAAATCTCCATTTCTTTTTTCTCATTGGTAGCATTCTGGTTTACTACTTTCCGTTTCATATACTCAACGCTACCACTACCATCAAACCGTTCCATTAAGCACTGAAAAGATTTTCTTCATGGTATACGTCTATTAGGGTACTTCGCTTCGTAAGGCCTTACTGCTAAAAGATGAATTTTTCTCGCCTCGCCCAGTATATAAACCATATCAATTAATTCATTTATAGGAAAATCCATAACTATTACCTTTATAGGTCACTTACCACAACAAATTAAACTATTTTTACTTGCTTAGTAGACATGTCAAAATTTGATGCCTATATTTTTGTTTTGTCTTGGCAAATATGATGTTATAGCTTAAATGTATTAAAAACAATGGTAAAAATTGAAAAATTCAAAATAAATCGAAAACTATTAGAAATAGGTATATGACATATTTAATAAAAGTTAGGGGTTTTGTAAAATCTATCAAAAAAAGTAATAATATACAGGGTGTGCCGTTTAAAAAATTTGAGATTTTTCAATTTATAATAGTCGAAACGCATAAATTTATTTTGAACACCCTGTAGCATCTAACTCAAATTTCTTTACATATATCTTTTTTTTTTCATCTCTGTAAAATGCTCGTACCAATTATAGGTATTCTACCTTCAGAAACAACGGCGCTACTGGCAATCTTTTACAAAACTGAAAAGAAGTATTTTTTAAAAAAATTGGAAACAATAGAAAAACCACTAGGTTTAGGCATATAACATTATTAATAAAAAATTATAAAATTTTACGCAGAATTTAAAAATAAATTAGAACATAGGATGTTCCCTTTAACAGAAACATATATTATATCTGCCACACTTTTTTAAAGTACCCTGTATACTCAAAAATAATTTTAAACTGTACACCTTAAAATTCCCTAAAACTGTTATATTCAACATTTTTTCGTCGTTCCCGAAACAAATAAGATAATGAACTTTACCCTATCGTTGACTCACCCTGTACATTAAAATGATCGCAACAGTTCCAATATAAAACACTAAGTGCGGCTCAACAAGCTAATTTGTCTCCGTGAATGTAATAAGTGATTCCTATAGATTTAAAATATCAAGATTTTACCAACGTTGCCCGACCTGTGTTCCCTAAATTAAAAAAAAATAACCGGTCAAATGCAAGTTGAACTTGCGCAATTAGTGTTCCGTACGTGGATTGCTTTTAAAATAACAAATGTTGTAACGGAAGTATAAAATGATCAGTGACTTCACAAAACACACCCCAAATGAGTTTTCAACAAAGTTTATTTCCAATCTTTACTGAAAATTGATGACCTTGAAATTTCTGTTTTTTTTTATATACCAGATAAATTATTACAGGTAATGCACTCGTAATAATTTTCGTTCAATCTACACCCCGTGAAGAATATTCCAGAATTTTTTCAAAATTTTTTGATAAGTACTTTTCGAGATAAGGCGGGTGGACAGCGATTTTTCGCGATTTTTTAAAAATAATACAAAGAAAAGTGCGCGCAAGTCTTACATTATATATATGTATATATATATATATATATATATATATATATATATTATATATATATATATATATATATTTTACTCGTGTTTTCACAAGCTTTCATTTGACACCACACTCGATTTTTTTTTTACTTCCTAGTAAAAAATTTTTTTTTTTTACCTGCCGATTCTTTTGAAACCCCCCAAAATTAACCCCTTAAGTCAAAATTTAACTTTCAAAACTACATGGCTCTGATGAGGCCATCAATTTCTATATTATTACTAAATTTCAACTTTCTGTGACAAATAGTTACGGAGAAAATCGGGTGTGACAGACGGGCAGACGGACAGACAGACGGACAGACACCGAAGTGATCTTATAAGTGTTCCGTACGGAACACTAATAACATAATAATTTAATAATACAGTCAAATAATAAACAACCTCGAGGAATATTTGATAACAACAAAATAGATCTAACCTTATATAATCAAAGTTCCAAAATAGAACAAATTAAATTGAGACTTTGCTCATCTTATTGAACAACTGATTAGCTTTAGTACATTCGGTTAGTATTACTTTCACTTTCAAGAAATTTGCAAAATAAACTAAACCATGTGTTGTATATTCATCATCATTATCAGCTTATAGTGTCCACTGTTGGACGGAAGTCTCCCTCAAGTTTTGCCACTTTTTTCTGTTCGGGGCCGCTTGTACCCAATTTCCAGCCACTCTTTTCAAATCATCAGTCCACCGACTTGGTGGTGTACTTCTACTCCAATAGGCTTCGGATCTTGGTCGCCACTCTATGATTCTCTTTATCTATCACCTATCCTTAAACCTAGCAAGAGTTCCACTTAAGATGTAGAATGAATTTGACTGCGTCTTGTACCTCCGTTCTCTTTCTGATAATGTGATTTGGGATGTGATCTTCAAGAGTAACGCCTAACATTGACCTCTCCATCTTTCGTTGCATGACACATATTTTATTGATGTTTTTCTTTGTCATTGTGAGAATATCGACTCCGTACGTAAGAACGGAGAGTATGCACCTGTCAAACACTTTTCTTTTTAAACACATAGGAAGGTTAGATTTGAATACGTAGGCCACTTTGCCGTATGCAGCCCAGAAGAGACCTATTCGCCGCCGAATTTCATGTGTTTAGTTAACTGGGTTCTATGCTGATTTCATCTCCCAACTATTTATATTGGTGCACATGCTCTATCTCTAAGATATTCAGTTATATAGTGTCGCTTAATACAAGATTTGTCATAAAACTGGGTCTTAGATAGATTGATTTTTAGACCAACCTTTCCTGAAGCTTTCTGAAGCATATGTAGCATAGTTTGTGCTTCTTGTATTTTGTCTGTTATTAAGACAATGTCGTCGGCGAAACAGAGGTGATTTAACATTTCACCGTCAATGTTAAGTCCCACTCTTTCCCACTTTATTGATTTTAGAATACTTTCTAGAAGTGTTACGAAAAGTTTGGGTGAGAGCGTTTCACCCTGCCGCACAGTTTGTGTTTTAACATGAGCGGTGGCATTTTCAAATATGTATTTAATTCCATTGGAATGTCGATGATTAATATGACACTGAGCAAGCGCTTCCAAAAGTTTCTGTTGATTTATAGAATCAAAAGCCTTTTCGAAGTCCACAAATATGACTACAAGAGGCTTATTATATTCTATATATTTTTCAATGAGGATTTTAACTATAAGCAGATGGTCGTTTGTTCCATACCCCAAGCGGAAACCTGCCTGTTCTTTTGAAAGGATAAACTTGAATTTATTTGCTAGACGTTTAGTAAGTATTTTTGCGAATAACTTAATAATGACAATAGTTGCATTATTCCGTTGTGATGGAATTATTCCTTCCAGGAGGCATTTATCGAATAACACACATAACACAAGTAATTTGATAATTTGTTGTCCTCCTTGTTTAATTGCTTCTACTACAATATTATCTTCACCTGGAGCTTTGTTATTTTTCATGTCCTTCAAGGCAGATGTGGTTTCTTCTTCTGTGATGTCTGGAATATCCTCCGACCACTGATTTAGGACTTTGGTATGTTGAGTTCTGTTCTTTTATCTTGTAAGGTATATAATTGTTAATAAAATAATTCAATGATCTGTAAAATATCTCTTTTGTTTGTTATTACATTACCAAGCAAGTCCTTAATCATGCATATGTCTTTCCTTCCCATTGTGATCATTCCTTCTCAAGACTTTTAAGCTTTTATTTTGTTCTACAACGTTTTGAATTTCCTTTGCAGTTTTTGTCTTTTCTAATTTTCCGCGATATCTCTCTGTTTATAGTTCTATATTCATCTGTAGTCTTATCTGCCATTTCTCTCCTTTGCTTCATTAGCTATTTTACTCTTTGATTTAATTTCCGATCTTTTTGTTGTTTTGGGCAAGTTTTGCCAATGAAATTTTCTATACTATTTTTGATGTTTTCAAATATGTCTTCAACTGCTGTATCTTCAATGTGTTCCAAGGAGCTTGCGAACTCTCTTCTGTAGGAATCCACATTCTCCGGAGCTTGTCCATTTCTTATGGTTTCTTTTAAGAATCATGTTGTTTCTTTCCTGTTTTATGTTAATAAACACTTTTGCTCTTACAATGCGATGGTCACTCCCATCTATTTAGGACACTTACATCTTGGATAATGGCTTTCCTGTTACTGATTATGAAATCTACTGCATTTTTTGTTTTACCATCTGGACTAGACCATGTCCATTTCCTGTTTTTGTCTTTTTGAAGAAGGTGTTCATTATATATAAATTATTTTGATGTAAAAAAATCTATTAGTGTCCTCCCTCTTTCGTTTCGATCTCCTAGCCCATGATGACCTATTGCAGTTTCCTCTTCGTCTTCTTTGCTTCCAATTTTGGCATTGAAGTCACCGATCAACATCGTAAAATGCGTTTTTTTTTTTTTTTTCCGTCTTGTAGAGCAGTGGAAATTTCTGCATAGTATGTTTATATCTCATCTTCTGAGTGGGTGCTCGTTGGTACATAGGCCTGAACAATTTTTAGATTTTTAGATTTAGTTGGATTATCGGACAAACACTCTTGATTTCACTAATTTGGTTAACATATTTCTTATTTACCAAGAAGCCGACTCTTCTAATCAAAGTTTCTTCACCTGCATAATAGAGATAATTTCCGGAGTTCATTATGGTTTGGTCCTCTCCAGTTCTACTGACTTCGCTTAGACCCATTATATTCCATTTACTGTTTTTAGGTTTCTCTTCCAATTCTATTAGCTTTTAATCTATTGTTCTTCTTAATATATATAAAATGCAACGTCTCTCTGTCTGTCTGTCTGTCTGTCCGTTAGTGCGCTTATCACTGGAGAACCACTTATCCGATTTACGTACTTTTTTTTTAAAACATACATATGTTCTCTGGCCAGGTTATAGGCTATATTTTATTACGATAGGTAGCATAAGGAATGAGCAGTGACGTAAAATAGTGAATGAAGTCGGAAAAAAGTCTACCGCTAGCGCGTTCCTTTGCAATACACAGCCTAAAACATTAAATATGGAACAATATTATGTAGCAGAAAATATCTATAATCTATAATATATAATATATATATAAAAAGCAATGTCTCTCCGTCTGTCGGTCTGTCCATTAATGCGTTTATCACGCGAGAACCACTTATCCGATTTACCTGTCTTTTTCAATTCATACAAATATTCTTTGGCCAGGTTATATAATAATAATAATAATAATATATATATTTATGATATATATAAAATGCAACGTCTCTCTGTCTGTCTGTCTGTCCGTTAGTGCGCTTATCCCTCGAGAACCACTTATCCGATTTACGTGATTTTTTAAATTCATACATATGTTCTCTGACCAGGTTATAGATATATATTTTATCACATCTATAATATATATAAAACGCAACGTATCTCTGTCTGTCTGTCTGTCCGTTAGTGCGCTTATCACTGGAGAACCACTTATCCGATTTTCGTACTTTTTTTTTAAAACATACATATGTTCTCCGGCCAGGTTATAAGCTCTATTTTATTACGATAGGTAGCATAAGGAATGAGCAGTGACGATAATAGTGAATGAAATCGAAAAAAAGTTTGCCGCTAGCGCGTTCTTTTGCAATACACAGTCTAAACCATTAAATATGGAACAATATTATGTAGCAGAGAATATCTGTAATCTATAATAGATATAAAATGCAATGTCTCTCTGTCTGTCAGTCTGTCCATTAGTGCGTTTATCACGCGAGAACCACTTATTCGATTTACATGTATTTTTTAAATTCATACATATATTCTTTGGCCAGGTTATATAATAATAATAATCTATATCTGTAATATATATAAAATGTCTGTCTGTCTCTGTCTGTCTGTCTGTTAGTGTGCTTGGCACTGGAGAACCACTTATCCGATTTACGTGCTTTTTTTTTCATACGTATGTTCTCTGGCCAGGTTATAGGATATATTTTATTACGTTAGGTGACATAAGGAATAAGCAGTGACGATAATAGTGAATCAAGTCGGAGTTTGCCGCTAGCGCGTTCTCTTGCAATACACTGCCTAAAGCATTAAATATGGAAAAATATCATGTAGCAAAGAATATAATATATATAAAATGTAACGTCTCTCTGTCTGTCTGTCTGTCCGTTAGTGCGCTTATCACTCGAGAACCACTTATCCGATTTACGTGTTTTCATAAATTTATACATATGTTCTATATAATTCGATATAAGCCTAGATAATGGGAGATAAGGTGAGATAATGGGAGATAAGGAGAAATAATGGGAGATAAGTCGAGATAAGCCTCGATAATGGGAGATAAGGTGAGATAATGGGAAATAAGTGTAAATAATGGGAGATAAGAAGAAATAATGGGAGAGAAGCAGAGATAAGTCTAGATAATGGGGGTTATGGTGAGATAATGGGAGATAATAATGGAGAGATAAGGAGAAATATTTCGAGATAAGTTGAGATAAGCCTAGATAATTGGAAATAAGGTGAGATAATGGGAGATAGGGAGAAATAATGGGAGATAAGGAGAAATAATGGGAGATGAGCAGAGATAAGCCTAGATAATGGAAATTATGTAGAGATAATGGAAGATAAGGAGAAATATTGGGAGATAAGGTGAAACAATGGGAGATATTTTATTACGTTGGGTAACATAAGGAATAAGCAGTGACGATAGTAGTGAATCAAGTCCACGCGAGCGGAGCCGCGGGCCCGGCCAGTACATTATATGTTTCTATATAAAGTGACTGAAATATGCGATGCGTTGTAGGTTATGTGTCATTAAAATACTAGGCTCTATTAGATTAGTGACTTTATAATTTCGTAACTTTATAAAATAACTAATTAGATTTTATAGGTATAATTCTCGTATGTCGATTGATAAAGTGATGCTGACATTCCACCGATCATTCTATCGGTTTCTTTTAGAGCAAGAACTGATTTCTTGGAAATCTAGCACGGAACTGAGTTAACTCAGCATGCACACGCCTTTTCGTGTTAGCGGACCAGGGCGGGGAGCTAGGCGGGGTATCAAGGATGATCTGTTCCTCGATTGCTGAAAAGTAAAGGCCAGTATCATAATTAAGGTTGTTGGGATGTTTAGCCATTTCGATGGCCTTCCAAATTTTCCTAGGGTAGATCTCTGATTGGTTAAAAATAATCTGGTGTCCTGTTCCATGCATGTGTTTAGGACACTAGTTTTTCTTTGTACAATTAAAGATCCTTGCAACAAATGCCCTTTTCTGTCCTAGGAAAATTGGGAAATCCGTAAAAATACTTAATCGTCTCAACAACGTTAATCGTGACACAGGTCTTTACCTCTCACCAATCTAGGAATAGCTCATCTATGAAGCCCCGCGCGCCTCCACTCTAGTCCACTAATACTATAAGGCGTGTGCAGCCGAATTAAGTCAGTTTCGGGCTAAATTGCGAAGTAATCTGGGAAAGTTTTCTGTCAAAATTACGTGATTGGAGTGACAGCAATTAATCTCATTCTATTAAATTCTATTGATAAATAGCAGTTTATTAACCTTTGCTCCTTGTTTATGCAGTCGGGACAAACAAATAGAAAGAACTAAAACCAAATAACAAGAATTTCCAAAAAAAAAACAAAAAATCTAAAAACCAAAGTTTTAATCCAAAAATACTCTCAACCACAATTAAACATACTACTATGTTATGGTGTTGAACAAACAAAAACATTTTAGAGCACAAAAATTTGAGTTGTAAACTTTACGATCGCAATTAACGCTCTTCCCGTTGCCCTTTTTATATAAGGTTAATGATTAAAAGAAAATTGAGGAAATAGTAATCTCAATTTCAAACTGAAATTGGGGTTTTAGGTTTTATTTTTCCAGGTGAAAGAAATTTATATCTGTAATAAGTTACTCGAACTGACCACCATAACCTACTTTCGGAAACAGTTTATTTTGATTTTCCTACTTAGTCTCTTTCTGCATAAATTACACAGGTATACAAAAAAAATTCTCTGTCTTTTAAGTGAGACACGTGTTTTCTTAAGTATTTTTTATGCTGAATCCAAGTCCAAAACATCCACTGTGAGGTTTGTTCAGAAAACACACAGTAAAGCCAGAGAACTATTAAATTGAAAAAAATAAAATTGTCCTTTTTCCTGACTTTTTTGGATTCAGCATAAAAAAAATACTTAAGAAAACATGTGTTTTTTTTTTTGTATACATGTATTATTTATATCTCTAGCATATTTGATTAAATATTTGAAACTACTAAAAAAAACCTGATGATCACGCTTCTGAATTTTAATAACCCTAAAAAAAAGACATATATAATATATAAGGTATGGACATGGTATATCCGCAGCAAACCCCCGCTATTCCTTTTGCGGCCCCTTAACCCCTTACATAACATATAAATGAAGCTGCCCACATTATTTCCTGTTCACCACACATACAACTGGTGAACAACAATTTTGCTTAGTTTTTATTCTCAACCAAAGACAAAGTCTAATAATGCCATTGTTTTTTTTTTTTGAGGTCACTAATTCTATTTAATGTAAATATGGAGAAATAACATAATTTTCAAATTTCTCCACTTGCACAGACCTGAAGAAGAATATAACAAGGTATGTCGAAGCAACGCCCCATTAATCACTCCTTCAACAATTACATGTATAGCGATGGGTAAATTCGTTTATTTTCGTACCTAAAATCTAAGAAAAAGTCCTATAGTACTAGTAAAACTGTATATATTTTTCACACCTTTCGCTTGAAACATATAACAGCACCTGAATTTCTCTTTCGCCTTAGATGTGAAACCGAAATGAAAATCAATATTTCACTTTGTTGGAGAGCAATCGCGCCAAAAGACAGACCTACCGGTATAAATCAAAAGCTATTATTTTCGTAATCCTGAAACGTAAAAACATGCAAAGACCTCGGAGAGTGGCTTTTTTTATGAACACATGAATACCGTTTGCCATAAAAATAAAAATTACCATGATACTTATATCAAAGGCACTGAAATTATCATGAGAGAATTTTCATAAAATAAAGTTTCGCATCGATAAGTTGAGGGAAAGTGTCCTTTACTACACCTTCATCTTTTTTGCTAATCGCTTTAACAACATTTTTTATTAACCATAACTCAAAGTGAACTTTTTGATCAGTTACTTTTGACATTATTGCTCCCTATATTATGCTTTGTAACACTGCGATACTTTCAAGACTTGACAAATTTGCTAGTTAAAATTTTTGTTATTAATTGATTTCAAAATTGAATCCATATTTTGAAATATCTCATCTAGTATTACAACTGGATAGTTTCTTTTTACCGTTACACAAAAATACTGCTTTTGAACTAAATTTTGATGGGTTATTAAAAGATGCCCACCCAGATGGACAATGAACTATATCAAGATCATTCATAAAGTTGGTAATATCGTAACACACATACATAATGTTACTACTCACTATATATCATCACTACACCAAACACTTTATTTTTTCACTCGACGCGCGTTCCGCTAACCATGTTAGCTTCATCAGGAGCGATGATTGACTAAAGCTAAACTACAAATCTACCCTATTTATACTTAGCCTAACCCTTGAATTACTCAGGCGGAACTAATGGCATAGGCAAGGCCATCAGTTCCGGTAAAGTAACCAGTAGAGGGGACTATAAGGAATAGGTCCTTCGTCTTTATTTAAACTACTTTTACATTTCATAATTTCCATACTTTCGTATGCGTTCAACAATCCCCTATCAAATACATTTTTAATTAATCTTAGATTATCTAGTGTTACAATATGATCAGCTTCAAGGGCATGTTCGGCAATGCTAGACTTTTCTGTTCTACTGTATTTTAAGTGTGCTAAATGTTCTTTTAATCGTGTTTTAATTGACCTTTTAGTTTGCCCAACATACTTTTTATCATAATCATTACAACTAATTTCATAAATTCCACTTCTCCCACAATTAGGAATCTTATCTTTGGGATTTCCTAAGATATTCCTCAGATTGTCTGATGACTTATAGACTAAGGTGAGGCCTACCTTATTAAATACCTTATTGAGTCCCTTGCTACATTTCGGATTATATGGTATGGATACATACTTGGTGTTATTTTCTTCGCCTGTAAAAAGGTGAAATTCTGAATATTTAACCTGATCTTATGTCTATTTATTAGCTTGTTTACTAACTCATCGTCATAACCATTAACTCTAGTTATATTTCTAATACGATTCCTTTCATTATTAAAGTTTACTCTATTCAAAGGAAAAGTGACCAAACGATGAACTAAAAAATGTAATGAGGCTAATTTGTGTTGTTTGCAATGAAATGAATCATTAGGAATGTATCTATCTGTTACCGTGTCTTTCCTATAGATATCAAATTCTAATCTATTGTTATTTTTAATAATTAAAATATCTAGAAATGACAGTTGTCCTTTGTTCTCAAATTGGTAAGTGAATTTAATGGAATCATACCGGCTATTTAATTTGGAAACGAAGTCATCAATATTTGCTTTCTTTGTATCAAAAATCGCGAGAATATCATCCACATACCTATACCATACCCTTGGGAAATATTCAAATTTTTGACTGGCTTCGGTTTCAAACTTACTCATGAAAAATTGGCTATGAAAGTTGATAAGCAATTACCCATAGCTGTTCCTTCTTTCTGAACATAAAATTGACTGTTATATTGGAAATAATTTTGTTCCATACAAAGTTTAGATAATGTTAAGTATTCATGAATAATTTCGTCCTCAAAGTCATTCAACCTAAGAAATTCTTCGAGATATTGTAAAGCTTTTGGTATTGGCACACTTGGGAACAAAGAACTGACATAAAAAAAAATTAAGATTTCACCTTCATTAAGAACTAAATTTTTTGTTTTATTAATGAATTCTAAACAATTCTTCACTGCGAAAGTATTTAATAGTAAATTCTCAAGTTCTTTTAATAACCATTTGGCTATTAAATATGTGGATGATCCGACCGATGAAACCGGGTGTGAATTTTGGGGTAAACAATACAACTTTGGTATGGTCGGATTATTTACATTTAATTTAAATTTTAGCGAATCGGAGATAAGGTTCTTAAATTTCTTTTTGTTCTAGTTCATAATGCAGGTGAAATCTATACTAAAGATGTTTCGCTATATCCGAAGTTCGTTACAAACAGTAAACAAAATCTAATTTTTCAGTATTTTTTTATTTAGATTAGGCGCTAATGCTTAGAAAAATGAATAATAATAATTATTAAATTAAAAGAAAACATTCAAAGGAAAATAAAACAAATCGCACTAAAGTTATTATTATCTATGTTGGTATATATACGAGTATAAACGAAAACATTAAAATACGTAGTTTATACAATAAAATCAGTAATTTTTGTTTGTACAGTTTTACTTGAAAAGAAATGGTGTTTATATAATTGTCAAGGTCACAAAAACTACTCCATATATGTCCAGGAACTTCACGAGATTGCAAAAAATTGCGAGTTTCAGTCATTTTCTTAGTTATTTCTGAAATGGATGGAACATAAATGTTATCTCCTTCTCCAAGCTCGACTTCGTCGGCATTATCGCTTACAATCTTTCCAGAAGTCACTGATGTCACAATTTGATTATCAGTTAATATTTCTTTCGCCATTAATTCATTACCAGCACATACATGTTCTTCAAAATTAAAGTGATTAGACATCTTTTTAATCTCGATTTCCACTGTACTTTTTTGAATGTCAGCATCGTAAACAAATTTTAGACAATCAATAGGATCTTCTCGATGTTTTTCAAACCACTGAGTCAACGGTAGCTGATCATCCGAGTCATATCTACATTCCTTCCTTAAAAATCCGCCATGCTTAAAACAGTTTGCAATGGTTTCTCTACTGGCTCTTTGTCAAGCCATATGGATAAAGTTTCTAGCGTCTAAGAGAGTTACAGAAAAAATGTTACCTTTCTGGATCGTCTCTAATATTTTCATAAGTAAAATCTTTATGTAGTGACATTTTAAAGAATGTATCATACCTTGATCCATAGACTGGAGCTTTGCACTTGTGTTTGGAGGCATAAAAAACCCATTTTATTTGCTGTAGATCAACGTCAGGGTGCGCTGGACAGTTGTCAATCAAAAGTAATATTTTTCTGTTTGTGAATTTTAATTTTTTGTCCTATTCGATCAGTTCGTTTTTAAAAATTTCTGATGTCATCCAGGCTTTACTATTTAATTTATACTTTACTGGTATATGTTTGTTTTTAAAACACCTGGGATTGGCGGACTTTCCTGTTATCAACAATTTTCTTTTCTCTGTTCCAGACATATTTGCATTTACCGACACAGTAATCCTTACTTTTGATAATTTCCTACCAGCATAATTTTCTCCGACAAACTTTAATGTCTTATCAGGCATCATCAAAACAAATCTATTTCATCCTCAAAAAAAATGATCGATAACAGTCATATCGACTCCTGCAGTTTCTCCTATTATCTTACCCCTACTAATATTATGTCGCTTTTTAAATCATTCAATCCAACTTCTAGAACAGTTAAACTCGGTGTTCTCTATTTTCCTTCCCAATTCACTAGCCGGTAATAGGAACATGTTTATGTCGTTTTTGACTAAACCATTTAAGGAGTCATTTATCGACTTGGTCATATGCAGATTTTCTTATTTTTTTTAGAACTAAAGTTTCTTTTATCATAGATTGATAAAATTTCTTGCCTCTTTTTCCATATGGTAGAAACCGTAGATTTAGTTAAATTCAACTGTTTGCAAACATCACTTTGTTTAACTCCATTTTCTATTTTCCTTATAATATCGTGTTTGTCATTTAAAGTAATTGTGTACTCATTTTAAAATAAAAACTTAACCATTCACTTTACTACTTCGATCAAATATGCATTAGAACCGCATAATACAACAAGGGAATTGAAAATAATACTGTTCGAACTAGCGACGCGACGCAAGTCACACGACATCGAGCACAGGGAGTGGCAAGGTCATTATAAACGGACACAAAACATCCAAATTTGGTTCGCTTTATCCGGAAGTTCGTTATAACAGGGTTCGTTATAACCTATAAAAATGTGTATTGGTCTTATGAAAGGTTTTTCGTGCATTATAAAATAGTTCGTTTTAACAGGAAATTAGCTATAAACGGATTCGTTAAAAGCAGACTTCACTGTATATATGTATATATATATATATATATATATATATATATATATATATATATATATATATATATATATATATATGTATATATATATATATATATATATATATATATATATATATATATATATATATATATATATATATATATATATATATATATATATACAGTAGAACCCCGGTTATCCGAGGTAACGTGGGGAGCACCCTCCTCGGATATCTGACAGCTCGGATAATCCGGATTTGTTTTTTATTCATTCAAAAAATAAACACCAATACTTTAAACCGATGTATTAACGTTTTTAACATATAAATAGGTACATACATTATAAAACAGTGAAATAGGTATCTATGCGCTTCTGTTTCATATTGCATCTTCTTTTTCTCGCTGCAATGTTTCTCCATCTATTAAGAAGAAGCAAATCCGCTGGGGTTGCCTCTGGTTGTTGTTCGATATACCTCAAAGCTTTTTCCAAAGAAGCAACATCTTCTTGAGAGATCTTAGTGGGAGACTGTTCATCTACCTCCGCGCCGCTTCGTCATCGTCACTGATTTCGCCCACATGAAGTCCTTCTCCAGGGTGAGAGGGGGCATAATCCATTAACAAAATTGCTTTAATAGGAAGACGGTTTCTGTTCAAAAATTTAGTCACAAATAGCACGAACTCTTCTTCAAACTAGTTAGTTAATAAGGTCGCATCCATCAATGCGCTCTTCTGACTTTTGTAATAGACTGGTAGGGCTTTGGGTGAGATGTCTTTTAAAGCTCTTGGCCGTGCAGACTTGCCAATTACCATCAGTGGGATTTTGTGCTTGCCAGATGCATTGGAACATACCATTATAGTTAATCTTTCCTTACTTCGTTTGTGCCCAGGAGCTGATTTATCCTGTCGAGATGCCAATGTTTTTGATGGAAGCATTTTATAACTCAGACCAGTTTTGTCACAGTTGTAAATTTGATCACATGTGTATCCACAATCTTCGATTTGCTTTTTAAAGTTACTTAAACTTCTCAATTGATGACACATCAGCAGAAAGTTTTTCACCACATACAGTCAGTGGTCGTACACCGTACCGTTTTTTCCAGCGGTCAAGCCATCCAGAACTGGCGGTAAACTGATCTATCTCTGGGAATTTTCTACTAATCATTATTGCTTTCTGTTGTAAAATTGGACCTGACAGAGGCACACCTTTTGATCTCTGTTGGTTAAACCACATGAATAAAGCTTCGTTAACCTTTTCATAGTCACCGGTGTTCATTGATTTTCTTCCTGAGGACGAGGAGGCTTGATTTATACATCACTCTTCTATTTTTGTGCGGTTTCTTTTCCATAACCAAATAAATTATATGAGTATACTCGTACTTCTCCGTAGTAAACGCTATAACGTACTGCATTCACGCATATTTACATGCTAAAAAGGTCCAAAAACATAAATAGGGAAACCCCTCACACGGGCCAGGGGGATTCCCTGAAGGCCCCGACGATTTTAAATGGAAATCTGTACATACATATTTTAGAAGCTCGGTTAATACGCATCATAGACGCGCGTACCTCGGATAATTAGGTTCTTAGATTGGCTCGGTTAATCCGGAGCTCGGATAATCGCGACTCGGTTCATCGGGGTTCTACTACTGTATATATATTATATATATATATATATATATATATATATATACAGGGTGCTCCATAATGGAATAATGATTCCACAGCATTATTAATCAGCGTATCAAAAAATGTTTTATAGTTATAGGGTGTTATACGCCGCACATGCTGACATTGACAATAAAATGTTTTGAGCTGTCAGTTCTAAGAAATTATGCCATCTTGATTTTTTAAAATGGAAATATTATTTTACTTTAGAGTCCTACTAAAAATTCTAGGTATTGTTTGTCTAACATATCATATGTCTAAATTGAACTGTTTTGCAATTATTGTCATTTGAAATTCAAAATAAAAAAAAGACAATAAACTATTAATAATTATTCTAGGTACCACAAATTCCTGTCAAGGATATCTAAATTATTGTCATTGAAAAAAAGACCTGCACAAGTTGGAATAGCTTGCTCTTGGAGTAACTGTAAATACCGCTGTCCTTTAAGATTTCCATGGATGAAAAAGGGACCAATGATATGACGTCCACAAATCCCTGCCCACACGTTTATCTTTTGTGGTCTTTAAGAATGACTGTCGATTATCCATTGGAGATTCTCAGTAGACCAGTACTGGTAGTTATGCCTGTTAACTCTTCCGTGAACACAAAATGTGGCCTCGTCAGAAAAAACAATATTATGAATTAGGTTAGAATTATTATTAATTCGTTCCATCATGACCTCGCAAAATTCAACGCGTCTATCGTAGTCATCTTCAGATAATTCTTGCAATAGAATGGATTTGTACGGATGCAATTTTTCTTCTTTCAGTATACGACTTAAGGTACGTTTACTTATGTTTTGGTCTAGGCAAAGCTGACGAGTGGCTGTATGGGGATGTTCTGTAATTTCCAATAAAACATCTCACCTTTTATCATCTCTTGTTTTAACTTTAGGAGGTCCAGATTTAGAACGCTCCTTAACATGACCTGATTGTCTAACTCGTTTTATTGTTTTACTAACTACGGATTGGTTAATAGGTCCTCGATTCGGATATTCTGCGTTAAAAAGATCACAAACCTCCTGTTCTGTTCTCCTGTACCAATGCTCAAACTGCAGTTTCACAAAATGCAGCAATAAACGTTTTCGTTAATAAATCATTTTTGACGCGTTAAGTCGTTACCTGACAGTAAGTGTTTGTCACAAGCCAGCTTTAAATTATTTTTTAATGTGATCTCTTAATTTCAAATATCAATAATTCCAAAACTGTTCAATTTAGACATATATGTTACACAAATAATATATAGAATTTTTAGTAGAACTTAAAAATAAAATAATATACAGCGTTATCCATTTAAAAAAAATTAAAATTGCGTAATTTCTTGGAACTGACAGTTCAAAACATTTTGTTGTCAACGTCAGCTATAACTTTTATTTAAACATGCTATACATTTCTTTAAACATTTTTTTGATACACTGATTAATAAATGCTGTGGAATCATTAGTACATACATATGGGGCACCCTGTATATATATATATATATATATATATATATATATATATATATATATATATATATATATATATATATATATATATATATATATATATATATATATATATATATATATATATATAATATATATATATATATATATATATATATATATATATATCTATAATATATATAAAATGCAACGTCTCTCTGTCTGTCTGTCTGTCTGTCTATCTGTCCGTTAGTGCGCTTATCACTGGAGAACCTCTTATCCGATTTACGTACTTTTTTTTTTAAAACATACATATGTTCTCTGGCCAGATTATAGGCTATATTTTATTACGATAGGTAGCATAAGGAATGAGCAGTGACGTAAAATAGTGAATGAAGTCGGAAAAAAAGTTTGCCGCCAGCGCGTTCTTTTGCAATACACAGCCTAAACCATTAAATATGGAACAATATTATGTAGCAGAGAGTATATATAATCTATAATCTATAATATATATAAAATGCAATATCTCTCTCTCTGTCTGTCTGTCCATTAGTGCGTTTATCACGCGAGAACCACTTATCCGATTTACCTGTCTTTTTTTAAATTCATACATATATTCTTTGACCAGGTTATATAATAATAATAATCTATATCTATAATATATATATAAAATGCAACGTCTCTCTGTCTGCCTGTCTGTCAGTTAGTGCGCTTATCCCTCGAGAACCACTTATCCGATTTACGTGATTTTTTAAATTCATACATATGTTCTCTGACCAGGTTATAGATATATTTTTTATTACATCTATAATATATATAAAATGCAACGTATCTCTGTCTGTCTGTCTGTCCGTTAGTGCGCTTATCACTGGAGAACCACTTATCCGATTTTCGTACTTTTTTTTTTAAGCATACTTATGTTCTCCGGCCAGGGTATAGGCTACATTTTATTACGATAGGTAGCATAAGGAATGAGCAGTGACGATAATAGTGGATGAAGTCGGAAAAAAGTTTGCCGCTAGCGCGTTCTCTTGCAATACACAGTCTAAACCATTAAATATGGAACAATATATATATATATATATATATATATATATATATATATATATATATATATATATATACTAGCCGGGCCCGCGGCTCCGCTCGCGTGGAATTGATTCACTACTATCGTCACTGCTTATTCATTATGTTACCCAACGTAATAAAATATCTTTCATTATTTCCCAATATTTTTCCTTATCTCTACATAATTTCCATTATCTAGGCTTATCTCTGCTCATTTCCCATTATTATCTCACCTTATTTCCCATTATCTAGGCTTATTTCGACTTATCTCTCGCAATATTTCTCCTTATCTCCCATTATTTCTCCTTATCTCCCATTATCTCACCATAATTCCCATTATCTAGACTTATCTCTGCTTATCTCCCATTATTTCTCCTTAGCTTCCATTATGTATACTTATCTACCATTATCTCACCTTATCTCCCATTATCGAGGCTTATTTCGACTTATCTCCCATTATTTCTGCTTATCTCCATTATCTCATCTTATCTCCCATTATCTAGGCTTATATCGAATTATGTAGAACATATGTATACATTTATAAAAACACGTAAATAGGATAAGTGGTTCTCGATTGATAAGCGCACTAACGGACAGACAGACAGACAAAGAGACGTTGCATTTTATATATATTATAGATATTCATTGCTCCATGATATTGTTATGTTACATTTAATGGTTTAGCATGTTTAAAAAAAAAGCACGTAAATTGGATAAGTGGCTCTCCAGTGATAAACGCACAAACGGACAAACAGACAGAGAGACGTTGCATTTTATATATATATTATAGATATTCTTTGCTTCATGATATTGTTCCATATTTAATGGTTTAGCATGTTTAAAAAAAAAGCACGTAAATCGGATAAGTGGTTCTCCAGTGATAAGCGCACTAACGGACCGACAGACAGACAGACGGACAGACAGACGTTGCATTTTATATATATTATAGATATAGATTATTATTATATATCTAACCTGGTCAAAGAATATATGTATGAATTTAAAAAAAGACACGTAAATCGGATAAGTGGTTCTCGCGTGATAAACGCACTAATGGACAGACAGACAGATAGAGAGACATTGCATTTTATATATGTTATAGATTATAGATATTCTCTGCTACATAATATTTTTCCATATTTAATGGTTTAGACTGTGTATTGCAAGAGAACGCGCTAGCGGCAAACTTTTTTTCGACTTCATCCACTATTATCGTCACTGCTCATTAGTTATGCTACCTATCGTAATAAAATGTAGCCTATATCTTGGCCGGAGAACATAAGTATGTTTAAAAAAAAAAAGTACGAAAATCGGATAAGTGGTTCTCCAGTGATAAGCGCACTAACGGACAGACAGACAGACAGAGATACGTTGCATTTTATATATATTATAGATGTAATAAAAAATATATCTATAACCTGGTCAGAGAACATATGTATGAATTTAAAAAATCACGTAAATCGGATAAGTGGTTCTCGAGGGATAAGCGCACTAACTGACAGACAGGCAGACAGAGAGACGTTGCATTTTATATATATTATAGATATATGTATATATATATATATATATATATATATATATATATATATATATATATATATATATAAATATATACGGCCATAGAACCACCAGAATGGTATCCGATTAGGAACGTTGACCCGCAGGGAATAAAACTAGACTGGATGACATGGAGGACTCTCAAGAGATTTAGAACCAGTTTTACTCCAGCAAAAGCTAATATGGTTAGATGAGGCCTCAGCAACGATGAAGGGTGCGAATGTGCGACAGATAATGTAACACCTATATGTTTGTATGTAATGCCGAATTACGGCTACAGGCGACGACCTATTGATTGGAAACAGATCTGCTATTGACTCTACCCAATACTGCTCTTATAATTATGGAACTCCTGACACGGAAAAGTTCAGTAAGCATATATATATACATACAATTTATTGGCCCATAAAAATAATCGTTGATAGCTTGAAAATGAAAAAAGGATTTATTAGTAATATTTGGTGAGGGCAAATGGTGAGTAAAATACATAACTTAGGTATATGGCTCATCACTCCTTCATTTCTTGCTAAAGTTTCGGATATTTAGTACTTTAGATAAAAATAATGCCTATAACGTTCAGTGTCTTACAACATAGTTTACTGAAATATAACAATAGAAAGGTAAGAATATATCGGTAACTATTTCTACTGTATTAAAAGTACGACAGCACTAAAAATAATAAACTTTTCCCAGATATACCCACTAAGCAAGTGTCAGCTTATCGAGCATCCTGAAAACAGGAAAAAATAGCACAAACACCAAACATTTTTAATTTAACACTAAATCTAATTTTAATAACTTTAACTGTAGTCTAACGTCCCGCCAACCACAATAAAAATACAGTTCCGTTGCGGTGATGAAAACACAAAAAAACGTTTTAGAATAGAAAAATTCAAGTCGTAAACTTTACGATCACAATTAAAGTTCTTTGTGTTGTCCTTTTTACATGTGGTAAATGTTTAATGGAAATTGAGGAAACAGTAATCCTAATTTTAAATCTAAAATGGGGTTTTAGATTTTAAGTTTCCACCGGTAAGAAATTTATATCTGTAATAAAGTGCCCGAACTGACCTACATAGGTTACTTTTGGGAAAGGTTCTATTTGGATTTAAAATAAATCTTTATTTTTCCAACTGAATTCCTTTCTGCACAAACTAGTTTTTACATTAAATAAGCTCAGTTAATATTTTCTAATGTGAATATTTAGCCGGAACATTTTTTGTAACTATTTGTTAGAAAAATAGTTTTGAAAGGTAATTTTCTACACGATTTTACGAGATAGCAGCAGACCATGACCAAATACCAATTTCCGTAATCGGTAGGTTAATAATTATTTTTATGAAAAACTTTGCTTCCGATCGATCGTTCGCCCTTTATTTTGCCTTCAGTAATTAGAGGCTTTGAGCTCCTCATTATATGACCAAAGTATTGAGTTTTTCTTATTTTTATAGTTGTTAGTAATCCCTTCATTTTATTTATCTTTTTCAGGGCTTCTGTGTTTATTATTTTCTGTACCCAGGAGATGCGAAGACGGCGTATATAAATGTACATGGTGGTCCAAATTGGAAACTTTTATAGGTAAACCCTTTTATCTAAAGGATATATACGAAAACTGATGTCGGTGTCTGACGCTCAATTTTTATGATAAACTCAATGGTGAAAACCGCATATCGATATCTAGTACCGTTTCAGATATACAGGTTGTTTTTGAAAAATCTGCATTTTGGAAAAATGTTTGTAATTCTTTTCCTATTGAAAATTTTTGATTTCTGTAAAAATTTTCTCTTTTTCACGTGGATTTCAACAGTGTAAGTTACATTTTTTTAAAACTAATATTTTAATAGTTATTAACGCAAAAATATATTTTTTAAATGGAATACCCTGTATATTTTTCCTTATCCGAAGTGAGCGTTAAATTACCATTCTAAAAATATAGTACACTTTATATTTTGCTTAGATTATCAGTTTTAAATGCACATTTTGTGAAGTAGGCTTTGGACTGAGCCGCAATATCAAATGTTTACCAATAGCAGTCAAATCGTAAAAAAAAATCCCAGAAGTAACTCTAAGAGTCATAACTACAATGAAATTTACTAAATGCTACAGTACTTTAAATTATGTAGAAAATAAAACAAAATAAAAATAAAACAATTTATTCCGAGTAGAGCAAACTAAAACAAAACGATTTTCTGTAAGAGATGTTCGAAATGTCGACCAGTTTCATTTACACATAGGCGGCACCTTTTCTGGACACTTCTTACCGAGTTGATTAGTTCAAGAGAAGTGAGAGCTGCAAAAGTTTGTATCACTGTGACTTCTAACTCTTGCCTGGTGTTTGTCGGCAATTTAAAAATTAGTTCTTTCAAGCTTCCCCAAAGATTGAAGTCCATGGGTGTGAAATCCGGTGATCTTGCCGGCCAACGGTTCGTACCTTGGTTGGCTATCCAATTATTGTCGAAATTGGCTGATAGAAAATTACTGATAACTCCAGCATTATGAGAGGGTGCCTTAACGGCAGTTCATCAACAAGAGGTTCTATTTGCTGCTTTAAAATTTCTAAATATCTCTGAGAGGTGAGTGTTCCTTCGTAAATAAATGGACCTATAACCCTGCCTCTAAAAATTCCTGCCCACACATTAAATCCAAATCTGCCTTGATTTCTTCGATCCATAATTAAATGAGGATTTTCTTGTGCGAACGTATAAGAATTGTAACGGTTAAAAATACGTGCACTATTTACATAAGCTTCGTCTGTCCAAATACAATTTAATGAAAAATTCGGAACATGGTTACAATTCTCCAGAAACCATTCGCAAAAATCCATACGCCGTTGAAAATCTCCGTCTCTAAGGTGATGAACTTTTCTTGTCCTATATGGGCTGAATTTGTGCTTCTTCAAAGTACGACTTACGTTAGTTCTTGGTATTCCAGTAGATTCTTTTAATTGTCGGGTTGAAGTGTTGGGATTATTTCCGATAGTTCCTAAAACTACTATTTCTTCTAACTTCTTATCCCTGTTTGATGCATAATTTTTGGGTCGTTTCTTTTCAAACTGGCCACTATTAACTAGGTTCTCTCTCTCTGGATACCGTTCGTGGTACAAATTACTTGCCGCTTCCGAATTTTCTCCGCTTTGTATGAAACACACTATCATATCCAATTTTTCGCAATTTTCAAACTTCATTGCGATTTATTTGACAATTCAATATACTGAAGTAAAATTTGACAACTACGAGTAAACAATTGAATTAAACCTTATGGCCGCCCCGTCCAAAGCCTATTTCACAAAATGTGCATTTAAAATTCGCGTAAAAACTGAAAACATTTATATTTTGAAGTAGATTTAAGCAAAATATAAAGTGTGCTATATTTTTAGAATGGTAATTTAAAGCTCTATTCGGATGAGGAAAAACATATAGGGTATCCCATTTAAAAAATATATTTTTGCGTTCATAACTATTAAAATATTAGTCGTAAAAAAATGTAACTTACACTGTTGAAATCCACGTGAAATTTTGCTTTGAGAAAGTTTTTACAGAAATCAAAAATTTTCAATAGGAAAAGAATTACAAACATTTTTCCAAAATGCAAATTTTTGAAAAACACCCTGTATATCTGAAACGGTACTAGATATAGATATTCGATTTTCACCATTGAGTTTATCATAAAAATTGAGTCTCAAACACCGACATCAGTTTTATCCTCCTTTAGATAAAGGGGTTTACCTTTAAAAGTGTCCAATTTGAATCACCTTGTACATTTCAAAAGATTCCAGTAGTTTCTCTGAGCCAGGGTCAAGAGTCCAGCACTCACATCCATATAATAGCACTGGAAGTACATAAGCTCTCACCATTCTTATGCGGAGTTCGAGACTGAGACTTGTGCGATGAAAAATGTTTTCATTTTCACGTATGTTACTCGGGCCTGTTCAATTCGGGTTGGAGGGGGAGACATTACGATATTCTCCGGAATTGGGGTTTCGCGTTCAAAACTGGTTCCTCGGTGGCTTCTGGGGTCGCTAAATCTATTTTCCAACGCCCATTTTCACCCCTCAAAAGGGTGCCTATGATTAAAATTACCCCGAAAATAGATTCAGCGACCCCAGAAACACCCGATGAACCAGCTTTGAACGCGTAAACTTGAAATCACCTAAACTTCGAAATTTCACTTCCCGGTTTCGTGCCGCTTTTTGCAATTTTAAAAAATTTTGAGGTTATATTTTGCAAATCAGCTTCCTTACATTTGTTCGGAATTCGCTTAGGAGTATTTCTTAAAAGAATTGTTTGATTTCGTTAATAATTGAGGGCTCTACACAATTTTGAACCAGCTACAGAGATTTTTTCGAAGTATTAGTATAGAAGTTTTCCATTTGCTTTCCGTATGGCAGTACCATAGCCGATGGAATCAAGATACGATAGCCGCCTAAGAATATCTAGTTAGGGAAATAATTTTTCGATTGTCTTGATCTAGTACTGACGTAACTGTTTTCCAACACCAGGGAGGATGTAAAGAAAGGGAAAAGAAAAGAGAAGGAGGAATAGGATTCTGTTCTGGTCCTGGTCTCTCCCAGGAATAGGAGATGACAAAAAAAAGCAGTAGCTAGCGTAGGGCAGAGTGCCAAACCCTGTAGTAACCTGTCCTCTACCGGGATCGTAGAGGAGTGCTACCCGCTACCCTTGGTATAATAAATTAAATTAAAAATAGATGCATATTTTGGATAAAAAAGTCATTAGAAGTCACTTATGAGTTCACTGGAAACATGGCATACATTCTTATTTTAAATGAAACGGTCTGTATATATTTAATTTTCTTTAATTTTAGACCATTTCGTGAGCCATTATGTATGTCAAATATCAATGGTTGCTTAGTTAATGACTTCTTATTTCTTAAGGCAATTCCTTACGATAGCATGAAAATAATTAATAGTTTTGTTGTGGTTTTAGAAAATCATCATCGAAATAATTTTACAGTTATTAAAAAAATTTTCAAATTTGAATATCTAAAAATCTAATTTTTTAAAAACAATAATACCTAAATGGATGGATTTTACAAGGCGTCATTTATCGATAGTTTTAATTGAGTTGGTTTTTGTAATTTAAACAATTTCAAAAAATCAACATTTAGGTTCATATCTAAGTTAGATCTTAACTACCCTTATCAAGTAATGCATTAAATGTATAAGATATTTCTTCCTAATATAATTTTTGAAGGTGTTTTATGGTTTTGTAAAAGAAAGATCTAACAGTTCAATGAGCAATAATGTATTGTCGTGTGAAACACCATGTGATAAAACAATACAACAGGAATAGGGAACTGGGAACCCCAGTAGACAGATCTATATTAGCAACTTGCTCTTAATCTTCTTGATATTGTGAGTTCGAAATGATTCGTACTTGCGAACTCATGGTCTCAGGGTCCATGTTTTATGATGTTTTAGTACTTTTAATATAAGGTACGTGCACCAATGGTCGACCACCATCCAATGGTCGACCACTTATGTTTTAATTCTGTTGGAAAAACTTTTTATCGCATAATCCGTGACGATGTCGTACATAAGTGATAGTTGAACTTCCCAACTTTAATCCAGAATCAGTTCCAGGGCCCGTATCGATAAATCGAGAAAAGAAATTTAAAGAGAGATTCGGCCGGTCCAGAAGAGGCGGTAAAGCTACTTATTTGGTACTCGTGGCGTACAGCCGACGCGGTTGGAATGTTCAATGAAACTGCCTCTGAAACATTGGAAAACTATTGTTTTACTCGGAATAAAGGTGTTCATGGCAAGACGCAAGCATAGAAAATGTTAATAGGACTCTGAATTTCATCCGTTAAGTTTCCACCGGTAACAAATTTATATCTGTAATAAAGTGCCAGAACTGACCTACGTAAGTTACTTTTGGTAAAGGTTCTATTTGGATTTAAAATAAATCTTTATTTTCCAACTGAAATCTTTTCTGCACAAACTAGTTTTTACATTAAATAGGCTCATTTAATATTTTCAAATGTGAATATTTAGCCTGAAAATTTCTTGCAGCTGTTTGTTAGAAAAATAGTTTTGAAAGGTAATTTTTCACACGATTTCAAGGGATAGCAGCGACCATGACAAAATACCACTTTCTAAACTTGGTAGGTAAATAATTATTTTATGAAAAACTTAGGCTTTTAATATAACGTTTCAATATAATAAAATTATATATATATTAGGGAGGACATAAGGGAATTATCAGGGTTGCTATAATAAACCTGTCTTATATAACAAAAAGCAATTTAGTATAATAGTAAAGTTAAAAATAGATGCACATTTAAGATGAAAAAATCATTAGAAGTCACTTCTGAGTTCACTATTAACATGACATACATTCTTATTTTAAATGAAACGCTCTGTATATTTTTAATTTTGTTTAATTTTAGACCACTTTCGTGCACCATTACGTATGACAAATATCAATAGTTGCTGAGATAATGACTTCTGAAAAGTAGTCAATTTTTAACGTTTTTTTTTAAAGCAACTCTACGATAGCATGAAAATAATTAATATTTTCGTCGTGGTATCAGAAAGTCATCATCGAAATAATTTTAACAGCTATCAATAAATTTTTCGAATTTGAATGTGTGGAAATCTAATTTATTTTTTTTTAAATAATACTTAAATGTAAGGATTTTAAAAGGCGGCAAGTACTATTATCCATAATATTAATTAGGTTAGTTTTTGTCATTTAAACAATTTCAAAAAAATCAACGTTTAGGTTGATGCCTAACTTAGATATTAACTACCCTTATTAGGTAATGCACTAAATCGATAATACATTTCTTCCTAATATATAATTTTTAAAGATGTTTTATGGTTTCATAAAAAAAAAAAAAACCGGTCAAGTGCAAGTTGAACTTGCACAATTAGTGTTCCGTACGTTGATTGTTTTTAAAATAAAAATTTTTGTTAGGGCGGTATAAAATGATCAGTGACTTCACAAAACACACCCCAAATGAGTTTTCAACAAAGTTTGTTTCCAATCTTTACTGAAAACTGGTGACCTTGAAATTTTGTTTTTTTTATATACCAAATAAATTATTAAAGGTAATGCACGCGTGATAATTTTCGTTCAATCTATACCCCGTGGAGAATATTCCAGAATTTTTTGCCAAAGTTTTTTGATCAGTACTTTTCGAGATAAAGTAGGGGACAGCGATTTTTTAAAAGTAATCCGAAGAAAAGTGTGCGCAAGTATTACATTAAATATATATATATATATATATATATATATATATATATATATATATATATTTTAGTCGTGTTTTCACAAGCTTTCATTTGACACCACACTCGTTGACCTAGTAAAAAAAATTTTTTTTCACTTCCGATTTCACCCTTCAAAACGAACCCCTTAAGTCAAAATTTATGTTACGGTGGTATAAAACTTAACGAAACACACCCCAAATGAGTTTTCAACAAAATTTGTTTCCAATCTTTACTGAAATATGATGACCTTGAAATTTTTGTTTTTTTTATATACCATATAAATTATTAAAGGTAATTGACTCGTGATAATTTTCGTTCAATCTACACCCCGTGGAGAATATTCCAGAATTTTTTCGAAATTTTTTGATAAGTACTTTTCGAGATAAGGCCCGGGACAGCGATTTTTGGCGAATTTTTAAAAATAATACAAAGAAAAGTGCGCGCAAGTATAATATTATATATACATTTTTTACTCGTGTTTTCACAAGCTTTCATTTGACACCACACTCGATGACCTAGTAAAAAAATTTTTTTTTCACTTCCGACTTCACCCCCCAAAACTAACCCTTTAAGTCAAAATTTAATTCTCAAAACTACATGGCTCTGATAAGGCCATCAATTCCTATATTATTACCAAATTTCACCTTTCTATGTCAAATAGTTTCGGAGAAAATCGGGTGTGACAGACAGACAGACAGACAGACAGACAGACAGACAGACAGACAGACAGACAGACAGACAGACAGACAGACAGACAGACAGACAGACACCGAAGTGATCTTATAAGTGTTCCGGACGGAACACTAAAAATATATGTTTTTTTAGCGGAACAAGAAATGAGTCTCAATTGTTTTCTTACCTTAAATATGACATAGACTTTAACCAGAATTAATAATCATTGATTTGAGAAATTTTATGTGAACACCACAAAATATTGATATATATTATCTCGTTACCTATATTACCTATTCTAATTTATATTTCTGTGTTATTAATTTTTAGTTTTCTGTGCGGAACCCTTATGAGATCACTTCGGTGTCTGTCTATCTGTCTATCACACCTGATTTTCTCCGAAACTATTTGACATAGAAAGTTGAAATTGGGCATAAATATAGGAATTGATGGTCCAATCAGAGCTGACTTAAGGGGTTAGTCTTTGAGGGTGAAATGGGAAGTGAATAAAAATTGTTTACAAGATCATCGGGACGGGTGTCCAATGAAAGCTAGTGAAAACAAGAGTTCAAAGATATATGGGATGTCCGCGCAAACTTTTTTTATATTGTTTCTAAAAAATAGCTGTCTCCCATCCTATCTCTAAGAGTACTGATCAAAAAGTTTCGAAAAAATTCTGAAATATTCTGCATAGAGTGTAGATTGAGGCAAAATTATCACGAATCCAGTACGTTTAATAATTTATCAATTAACAATATGGTGGAGATTTTGTTCATGGAAAGTTGTGAATTTTACCGAGGCTAAGAGCTACGAAATATCAATACGTATTCGGTGCAATCAGCAATATACTCATACACTTTTCAGTACTTTATTGCTTTAACCATTAGGCAATCACAGATAAAATAAATTGCCATGATGGCTCTTAACTAACGGATAGGTACCGAGACAAAACCAATTCATTTTATTTGTTTATAATTAAACAAATATTCAGATAGTAAATGTTCGTTTTAAACTTTTACTACAAAGGTGTTTCGCTTTTCATATATTCTTTGTAATTCTTATATTGAAGATGAATGTGTGACTGAAGTTCATAGAATACTTCAGCAATCACGAACGGAACAATTAGTGTGCGACTTGTTTGTTTTCTAATCTGAAATCGTACGAGAGATATTATTTTCCACACTAGGGCAGGAATAACTGTTTTGGTTTAAGAACTGAATAGAAAGAGTTAATTTTCCGAATAAATAAACAAGAGTAAGCTTCTGTTGGCTATCATCAATTGTTTCTTGGGGTAATACTATTTTTGATTAGTTAAAGAAGTTGTAAAATCTATGATTTAAATCTTGATATTATTAATACAATATTTTTGTCTAAACTAGAAGTAAAATCTAAAAACAAAATACAAAGAAATGATCTTTGGAACAATAGCTATCGATATCGGTTACATTAAAAAGAAACAATAGGTAAGCATGTTTTTTTACAGGATATTTTTTCTAAAATTAAAAAAAAAAATAGAGTATTCACTTTTTCTGGGTGCATTTTCTATCAGCTTTAATCCTGAACTGCATTTTTTTATGTTTTCAAATAGTGTGCTTGTTGAAATTTAGAATTTGTTAAGAGTTACCTCTAATCCAGGAAAAAAACAGGATCAGTTTCTGATTATATTTCGCCCGTGTCAGTTTCCAAAGTTGTAAATTTAACACTGACAGTTAACCATTTGGGATATTATTTTCATGGAGAAATAAAAGAGATAGGTTAGAGCAGAAAAACTCATAGGTTTACAGGAATTAACATAAGACAAAAATAAAATTAGCTGGAAAGAAAACATTTCTTGTTATTTATTAGAAACTAAACGTAGATTTTTGTGACCTGAGATCCAATAAAATGGACTAGGCATTTGAGAATAATAAACACTAGTAAGTCCTTATGCCCTAGAACGGAACAATCTCATGTACATTAAGGGCTAATATGGCAGAAGAAAAGAAAAGTTTGTTTTATTTGTACTATCAGCCAAGCGCTTTCGGCTTTTAGAAAGGAGCCATCTTCAGGACGCAGGCTTTACAAACTACGAAATAAGGTTAGTAAATAACTGGACCAACCAAATTCACTCATCAAAAGTGTCTATATGTACCTACCTAGGAAAAATTTACCATAGTCCAAGTATTTATATAAAGGCTTACAAATGGTTAAAAAAAACTGATACTAATGCAAACTAAACATTTAAAAAAAGAAAGAAATATCGAAACAAATGGGGGACAGAACACTACATGCTAAAATAATCTAAATAAGCTGAAACATAATTTAAAATTAGAATAAAAATTATGATAAAACAAGGTCATGCCAACTCATTCAACATAAATGGCGGTACTTTCCATTTCTTTCAATTAGGGTTTTAGTATGTGGTGAAATAATTTCATGAACAAAAACAATCAATTGCTACTATTTGTCTGTGAGCCTTATAAAGTCATTTTACCGTATACTAGTTTAAAAAACAACCGCCATTTCCGCCATTTTTATGAGTGAGTTGGCATGACTTTGTTCTTTTACACATTTTATTATAATTTTTAATTAGGTTTTAACTTATTTGGGTTATTTTTAAGGGATAGTGTTCTGTCCTACATTTATTTCAATATTTTGCTCCGGTTTTGACATTTTTTACAAATATAGATTATATCAGTGTCAGCTTTTTACGAATCTTAAAGCCTTTAAATATTGTACGTATGTGCTTGGACAATGGTAATTTTTTTCTTGCTTGGTGAATATAGTTACTTTTGACAAGTGGGTGTGGTTCGTATGTACTGGTTTATTTATTTACTACCCTAGTTTGTAGAGTCTGGGAGTCATGGAAACATGTAGTTGCCCTCATGACAACGCATTAACAGGAATCTTCGGATTATGCTAAAATTATCACAAAAAAAATATATTTAATAATTACTGATAAATTTGCCGGTAACTTGCTGTTTTTGATAATTTGTCGGTACTATTTCAATCACAGCGATAATTCTAAAACCCTACTGATAAAATTAATTTGGTTTGATTTAATAAAGGTTCTAGTAGCTACTTTTCGTGAAACACCCTACACATGAAATATGATTAAGTTTAGAGTTAACAGGAAGTCATTTCAATACTTAAAACAGATTTTATTATTACATATATTTTCTGGTAGAAAGCAAATATTTTTAAACGTTCAATCCATCTTCTTTGACGGCACACAAATCCATATGTCAATAAGAATTTCTTTATTTGGTTGTTAAATCATTGATCGTTAGCCGAACGTCCATAAATTCACGATTGTAATATCTTAGAATAAAAGATGATAAATAGCTTTTCTTTAGAAATCTATCTTGAATTTAAAGTCGAATTTCCAAGTTTTAAATTTCGTTTATATCTATTTGAAAATCCTAGGTAAAATAATTATTAGACATGCTTCTATATTATATTTATACAGAGTTTAGTGAACTGACTCAATACCGCAAACTAAAGGGGCTAAAAATCAACTTTTCTTAACTGCATAATTACTCTGATCTAGGTCATGCAACTTAAAATTATATAACTTTATCAAACTGTAGACAATCCTCTCTGCTAATTAACTGTGAGTTAAAGATTCAGGAAAATTTGAAACTTGTGTTACATAGAAACATTATTATTTACTCCAGGATTTTGTCAAGTGTTAAAATCTTCTAGTTCCTGTAAACAATAATAAAAAAATTACTCAAGTATATTGTAGATAATTTTATATGCTGTAAAATTTATAAATTAATATAACAAATCAAGTCATCTAGGTCAATAATTGACTTTATTCACCTCAAAAATCCGTCCGATTTTAATTAAAATCGTCTAGCTCATGTAACCAGTAAGTAAAAATTATTGAGGTATTTCGAAATGTAAATAATTGTATTGACTATTAAACCATATATTACAAATTTAAGGAGATGTTAAAGCGTGAAATGTGACAATGATCAATTTTTCTTACCCTACGATTTAGTCGAATTTTAAAATCGTCTATCTACAACTTGATATATTTGAATAATTTTACTTACAGTTACCAGGAGATCCATAAGTAAAGTTACTCAAATATATCAAATTGTAGATAATAAATCAAGTATCATCGGTATTTAAAAAAGTTAAACATTTTTTTTATATGGGGCAATAAATAACAGTATTAAAAAAGAAGAAACCTGAGCGCTAATTAGGCTGAGAACTCAGCTCAACTTCGCTTCACGTAATTTCATACTTTTTGTCCACTCTCACTATTCCTTCGAATGACATAAAAGTCAGAAACGAAAAGAATCGTATTAAAAATATAGTTAGGATCAGTGGTTATGACGAAATTAACAAGTTAATAAATAGTCATTAGTTTACGTTAAATATAAATGACTCTAGCTCTTGTACACATGAGGTGGAATATGTTTTGATACTGCATATTCCAAAATATAGCAGAGGGCTTAATAAGGTAATTAATAAGTTAGACCTCGGGTTAGTATATAAGTCACCAGAAAACTTGACAAAAACTTCCACGGGTTACAAAGCTTATAGGTATAATTCTTCTGGATTTCTCCTATGCCGATTAATTAAGTAATGCTGACGTATTGCCGATTATTCTCCCGGCTTCTTTCAAGTTTGTTCTGAGACCTGATTTCTTCGTAGTGAACTACCAAACTGTTTCATGTCCAAAAATTTCGTGGTATATTACCTGTTTTAATAATTGCTGATTGAGTTAAAAAAACCATACAAATTTTTTGTCCCTTTGGCCAAACTACTTTATCTTGGAATTTTTTAATTTCTGTAACTAAATACCGATCAACAAATCATATATTGCACATACCTAAATTGACGACGCTCTTGAAGGTTTTCAATTTTATAAAATAAGCTGAAACGACGTTTTATTAATTTGTACTTTTTCAATTATTACAAAATGCTAAAATTACTCAGTCTTTTCATTCCTTATCCTTAAAAGGACATGTAATAAGATATATTTTCAGCTATTTCATCCAAACCTCCCTTCCATTCTTACCTGTTTGACTATAAATAATTATGCTTGATATTTGTTCCTTGTGATAATCAAACACTTAAAATAATGCCCTTGTTACTAATGAAACTCGACATAAATTTGTCGATCCCTACTGTTTTTACTCTCTCACTATTATTATTTTGAGAAATTGTATCCCACTGTTCGAAAATCAATTTTCTTGGCCTTTACTTACTGAAATAAATGTAGTATAATAATGTTACCGGTATATTACGGAAAGTTTTTCTCAAGCGCGACACTTGTTTTGTATCAGATAATCGTAGCGTTCCGTCGATTATTTTTTAATAAATTAATTTCCTGAGAAACAGTTCCAAAAAAGTGTAATACCATATACAAATATATAATACACACTGAAATAGATCCCAATAGTGAATATAAAATAACATTTTAAAAGACTTTCTCAAATAAAAATTATTTTTGACAAAAAAAAATGATAGGTCCAAAACAAAATATAACACCTAGCTTATATAACCTTTCAGGCAGTTCAATGTATTCAAAATAAAAACCGGTCAAGTGCAAGTTGAACTTGCGCAATTAGTGTTCCGTACGTTGATTGCTTTTAAAATAAAAAAAAATTGTCACAGAGGTATAAAAGTGACTTCACAAAATACACCCCAAATGAGTTTTCAACAAAGTTTGTTTCCAATCTTTACTGAAATCTGATGACCTTGAAATTTTTGTTTTTTTTATATACCATATAAATTATTAAAGGTAATGCACTTGTGATAATTTTCGTTCAATCTACACCCCGTGGAGAATATTCCAGAATTTTTTCGAAATTTTTTGATAAGTACTTTTCGAGATAAGGCCCGGGACAGCGATTTTCCGCGAATTTTTAAAAATAATACAAAGAAAAGTGCGCGCAAGTATAATATTATATATATATATTTTTTACTCGTGTTTTCACAAGCTTTTCATTTGACACCACACTCGATGACCTAGTAAAAATTTTTTTTTTTCACTTCCGATTTTACCCCCCAAAACTAACCCCTTAAGTCAAAATTTAATTCTCAAAACTACATGGCTCTGATGAGGCCATCAATTCCTATATTATTACCAAATTTCACGTTTCTATGTCAAATTGTTTCGGAGAAAATCGGGTGTGACAGATAGACAGACAGACAGACCGACGGACGGACGGACGGACGGACGGACGGACGGACGGACGGACGGACAGACAGACACCGAAGTGATCTTATAAGTGTTCCGTACGGAACACTAAAAAGACGCATGAGGTGTTAAAGATACACTAGTTATTTAGCGCGGCCTAGTGTTTTTTTTAATTGGTTAGTGTTATAAAACCAAATTGTTAGAGTGATAGAAACTAACCAGAATTTATTGAATTCTGTCAATAATTTGCCTAGGGAAATTTTATGTCACCAGTGATGCACAGAGGGTTTTGTGATTTTAACTCCCTAATCATATATATATATATATATATATATATATATATATATATATATATATATATATATATATATATATATATATATATATATATATGTATATATATATATATATATTATAATATATATATATATATATATATATATATGTATACATATATATATATATATATATATATATATATATATATATATATATAAATAAATATACGAGGCATGTTTTTTAAGTAAGTACCGTTTTGCGATTCCGCCGCCGTAGCGATACGGTCGGCGTTCCGCGCATGCGCGCTGGTAACCTACATCTCATGTCTACGCACTGACGCCATTACAGTCTGATTCTTCATTGTATACGTTGTTTACTGAGTGTTTAAGATGCCTCCGACAATCGTGAGTCCCGCCGATTGTGAAGTACGGGCTGTTATACGATTTCTTAGTGCTAAAGGCGTAAAAACCGATCGATATTCATCGTGAGATCTGTGAAGTTTACGGACAAAACATTATGAGTGATGGAATGGTAAGGAAATGGGTGAGAGCATTTAAAGATGGCCGCACAAATGTGCATGATGAAGAACGGAGTGGGCGTCCTTCGGTCGTTAATGAAGATTTGTTGCAGAAAGTGGACGAAAAGGTGAGAGAAAACAGACGCTTTACAATTTCATCATTGTGCGACTGCTTTCCTCAATATTCTCGTAGTGTTTTGTATCGCATTGTGACCGAGAACTTGAATTACCGGAAATTGTGTTCACGTTGGGTTCCAAAAATGTTGACGGATTTGCACAAAACCCAACGTTTAGGCAGTGCATTGACTTTCCTTGAGCGGTACCACAATGAAGGTGAACATTTTTTAGACCAAATTGTTACTGGTGACGAAACATGGGTGGCCTACGTCACACCAGAATCGAAACAACAATCCATGGAATGGCGACATTCATCATCACCCAAAAAAGTGAAGTTTAAGCAAACAATTTCTGCCCGCAAAATCATGTGCACAGTTTTTTGGGACAGAAAAGGAGTATTGCTAGTGGAGTTTCTGCCTCGTAATGAGACAATCAATGCAGCGCCTTATTGTGAGACATTGAACAATCTGCGTCGTGCAATCCAGAACAAAAGACGTGGCAAGTTGAGTAAGGGTATCGTTTTGCTGCATGACAATGCCCGTCCACATGTGGCTAATCGGACCAAAGATCTCATCAAATCTTTTAAATGGGAAACCCTAGATCATCCTCCATACAGCCCTGATCTGGCGCCCAGCGACTACCATTTGTTCCTGCACTTGAAGAAGCACCTGGGTGGTCAGCGTCTTCAAGACGATAACGAAGTCAAAACATTTGTGATACAGTGGTTAACAAGTTAGGCGGCAGAATTTTATGAGGAGGGTATTCAAAAACTGGTGCCACGTTATGACAAGTGCCTCAATATTCACGGAAATTATGTAGAAAAGTAGATTAAGGTACAGGCTTTCATGTAAAATAAAATTATAGCGATATCTTTGCACGTCTTTTTTTAATTCCAAAACGGTACTTACTTAAAAAACATGCCTTGTATATATATATATATATATATATATATATATATATATATATATATATATATATATACATATATATATATATATATATATATATATATATATATATATACATATAAATATATATATATATATATATATATATATATATATATATATATATATATATATGATTAGGGAGTTAAAATCACAAAACTCTCTGTGCATCATTGGTGACATAAAATTTCCCTAGGTAAATTATTGACAGAATTCAATAAATTCTGGTTAGTTTCTATCACTCTAACAATTTGGTTTTATAACACTAATCAATTAAAAAAACACTAGGCCGCGCTAAGTAACTAGTGTATCTTTAACACCTCATGCGTCTTTTTAGTGTTCCGTACGGAACACTTATAAGATCACTTCGGTGTCTGTCTGTCTGTCTGTCTGTCCGTCTGTCCGTCTGTCCGCCCGTCCGTCCGTCCGTCCCGCCCGCCCGTCCGTCCGTCCGTCCGTCCGTCCGTCGGTCTGTCTGTCTGTCTATCTGTCACACCCGATTTTCTCCGAAACTATTTGACATAGAAAGGTGAAATTTGGTAATAATATAGGAATTGATGGCCTCCTCAGAGCCATGTAGTTTTGAGAATTAAATTTTGACTTAAGGGGTTAGTTTTGGGGGGTGAAGTCGAAAGTGAAAAAAAAAAGTCATCGAGTGTGGTGTCAAATGAAAACTTGTGAAAACACGAGTATATATAATATTATACTTGCGCGCACTTTTCTTTGTATTATTTTTAAAAATTCGCGAAAAATCGCTGTCCCGGCCTTATCTCGAAAAGTACTTATCAAAAAATTTCGAAAAAATTCTGGAATATTCTCCATCTATCATTTTTTTTTTATATGTCAAAAATAATTTTTATTTGAGAAAACTCTTTTAAAATGTTATTTTACAATTTTTTTTTATTTTAAAAGCATTCACACTATTGGGATTCAACTATTTCAGTGTGTATTATATATTTGTAACATATATGGTATTATACTTTTTTTTTGAAACTGTTTCTCAGGAAATTAATTTATTAAAAAATAATCGACGGAACGCTACGATTATCTGATACAGAACAAGTGTCGCGCTTGAGAAAAACTTTCCGTAATATACCGGTAACATTATTATACTACATTTATTTCAGTAAGTAAAGGCCAAGAAAATTGATTTTCGAACAGTGGGATACAATTTCTCAAAATAATGATAGTGAGGGAGTAAAAACAGTAGGGATCGACAAATTTATGTCGAGTTTCATTAGTAACAAGGGCATTATTTTAAGTGTTTGATTATCACAAGGAACAAATATCAAGCATAATTATTTATAGTCAAACAGGTAAGAATGGAGGGGAGGTTTGGATGAAGTAGCTGAAAATATATCTTATTACATGTCCTTTTAAGGATACTTGAAGACAGCGATTTTAAAATTCTTTGGTATTTCTAATTTTCACAGAAATAATGTAAGAAGGTTGGATTATAATTAAAAAAGTGACTTCAAAACAATAATGTCATTATTTAACTGTCCCTGGTCTTGAGTTAGGAAAAATTGCCAATCATTTTTACTTATAAATTATAAATATTAGCCAGTATTTATTATTGACTAAATTTTCAGGTGAGTGACTTCGACTGTTGATCAGTTTTTTTGAAAGAATCTAATTGCATATTAAACTAATGCGCTTCTTAGCCGTAGTTATTTAAAACATGCATGTGATATATATTTTAGATGAGGGTAATCACAAAGGAGAAGCTATACGATATATAATTTAAAAACTTTTGGTGCACCGCAGCGATGGTAATCTAAATAAGATCGACTCGACCTGACGAAAGTTTCTTACGTGCCTTGAATTTTACCTTTGCTAACGTAAGAAAAAGGGATATAAAAGTACATTGACTACAAAGTACAAATACTCTTGCGGTTCCTTTACCCGTCTACTTAAAATACTTAAGCTTTTATGGTGAATCTTTAAAGACCTTTTGAGAGTGTGCTTTAAATGTAGTAATGAAAAGACTGAGTAATTTTATTATTTTATAATAATTGAAAAAGTACAAATTAATAAAACGTCGTTTCAGCTTATTTTATAAAATTGAAAACCTTCAAGAGCGTCGTCAATTTCGGTATGTGCAATATATGATTTGTTGATCAGTATTTAGTTACAGAAATTAAAAAATTCCAACATAAAGTAGTTTGGCCAAAGGGACAAAAAATTTGTATGGTTTTTTTAACTCAATCAGCAATTATTAAAACAGGTAATATAACACGAAATTTTTGGACATGAAACAGTTTGGTGGTATACTACGAAGAAATCAGGTCTCAGAACGAACTTGAAAGAAGCCGGGAGAATAATCGGCAATACGTCAGCATTACTTAATTAATCGGCATAGGAGAAATCCAGAAGAATTATACCTATAAGCTTGTATCCGTGGAAGTTATTGTCAAGTTGTCTGATGACTTATATACTAACCCGAGGTCTAACTTATTAATTACCTTATTAAGCCCTCTGCTATATTTTGGAATATGCAGTATCAAAACATATTCCACCTTATCTTGCTCATGTGTACAAGAGCTGGAGTCATTTATATTTAACGTAAACTTATGACTATTTATTAACTTGTTAGTTTCGTCATAACCACTGATCCTAACTATATTTTTAATACGATTCTTTTCGTTTCTGACTTTTATGTCATTCGAAGAGTGGACAAAAAGTATGAAATTATGTTAAGCGAAGTTGAGCTGAGTTCTCAGCCTAATTAGCGCTCAGGTTTCTTCTTTTTTAATACTGTTATTTATTGCCCCATATAAAAAAAATATTTAACTTTTTTAAATACCGATGATACTTGATTTATTATCTACAATTTGATATATTTGAGTAACTTTACTTATGGATCTCCTGGTATCTATAAGTAAAATTATTCAAATATATCAAGTTGTAGATAGACGATTTTAAAATTCGACTAAATCGTAGGGTAAGAAAAATTGATCGTTGTCACATGTCACGCTTTAACATCTCCTTAAATTTGTAATATATGGTTTAATAGTCAATACAATTATTTACATTTCGAAATACCTCAATAATTTTTACTTATATATATTTATTAAAATGATAGAATTTTTAAAAAACATACAAAACTTTATGCCATTTTACTAAAACTTCTGTCATTCTAAAAAAAAATAAATTTGGACCCTTTGTGACATAAATACTTGGCCGATTTGCAAACGCTACATCTTTTGTCAGAGAGATTGGGTCTGGAAATATTCTACTTATTTACTTACTTCCTCTTCATAGAGGTGTTCTACTTCGTTATTAAGCCTCTTGTGATTCGGATGTCCAGCTGTCTCTCCATCTCTTTGGTGGTCGTCCTTTTGGCCTTGTTTTATGTGGTTTTTTTTTCATACATATTTTTATCATTATCGTATCTTCCATACTTTGTACATGCTTACGCCACTCTCTTCTTCTCTTTCTTCCCCGTCTGACTAAATCTTCTACATTGCATTGTTCTCTTATGGTGTTGTTACTCACTTTGTCTAATAAACTTTTTCTCATTATTGCTCTCATTTCATTTGTTCTTAATAGCTGTTTGGTTTTGTTTGTGTCTGACCATATTTCTATGCTATAGGCCAGTATGGGTCTAACGCAAGTTCTATATATTCTTGTTTTGGCTTCTACACTAAGATCTTTGTTGTTTCAAACTACATCTCTGAGGGCCCCTGATATTGCTGCTGCTTTATTTGTTTGTTGTCTCACTTCTTCTATTATATCCCAGTAGCTAGTAATTAATATTCCAAGATATTGGAATTTTATTACTTGCTCTATTAATTTCCCATTTATTTCTAATTTACACCTTACTGGTTCTTTAGCTATTGTGATGCATTTTGTTTTTTCGAATATATATGTCGGAAATATTCTTTATAGTTATTTATTGAGTCGAACCTACTTTAAAAACAGCAAAGCTTTAATTCCATAATATTATCAAAAACTGTGTATTATTAGCTGGTAATTAAGCCAAAATTTTCGTAGTAATTAAATAATCATTTATTTAAATTGAAGTAAATTTGGCGTAATGTATTTTACATTATACTTTACTCATATGTAAAAATACATATACTATATAATGAAATATATAAGAAGAAACTCTGTTATTGGGAGATTCATTTTGTGATAAAATGCTTTTAAACAAGAACTCTCTTTAAGGAATATTCTATAAATTTCTTGAGGCAGAAGTTATTTTAATTAAGATTTCAAATAAGCTAAATTACTTACTAAGACCAAGTTTTCTTAACAAAAATGGTTATTTAGTTTCTAGCGCCTATAAAATTTATTTATATATGTATATATATATATATATATATATATATATATATATATATATACATATATATATATATATATATATATATATATATATATATATATATATATATATATATATATCTCATATATGTTTGACATATATATATATACATATATATATATATATATATATATATATATATTCCATATATATATATATATATATATATATATATATATATCTCAAATAATAATTATGTTTGACAAGGAAAAGCAATATTAAATCACAAGTTAAAATATTAAAAGATTAGGCCTAGTCTTTTTTAATTAGTTAATGTTATAAAAACAAATTGTTAGAATTATAGAAACTAATCAGAATTAAATTCTATCAATAATTTGCGATGAGAAATTTTTTGTCACTAGTGATGCAGAGAGAGTTTTGTGAATTTAACTCCATAATAACATATACATTAGTTAAAATGGCAGAATTTATATATATATATATATATATATATATATATATATATATATATATATATATATATATGTATATGTTTTTTTTTTTTTTTTTATGGGTCTAGCACACGTGCTGCAGGGAAGTCCCTAAAGCGCTCCAGGAGCGGCACGAGTGCGGAAAAAGCGATTCACGTTATTCTTGAATCGCTGTAAATTGTACTCGGTGGGAAACACAGCGCTGGGCAAATTATTCCAAAGGGATGACGTTCTCCATATAAAAGATTGCTTGAAAAGCGTTGTACGCGGAGTAACAAGCTGAACCTCATACGGATGCGAAGCACCAGCGCGACGTGTATTTCTAACATGCACCGCTTTGGGAGGAATTAAGCGGGCTACATCCTTCGAACACTTTCCATGAAAATACTTGTAGAACAGACTCAAGTCGCCAACCGTTCTTCGATGTTCCAGCGAATCAAGGCCGCCGGTCAATTCCGGGTCCCCAATCAGACGGACCGCTCTTCTCTGAACAGAATCCAACAAATGCAGTGTATGTTTGGGAGCGGAGCCCAAACGTGGGAGCAGTATTCCATAGTTGGTCGAATTTGGGCTTTGTAAAGAATTAACAGTTGCTGTGGGGTGTAAAGCTTTCTGGTTCTAAATAATATTCCCAACTTTTGAGAAGCTCTCCTTGCTATGCCTGCAACATGTTCATGCCAAGACATATTTGCTCCCAAACTAACGCCCAACAAATTGAGCGACGATGCTAGGGGAATGGAGTGCCCCGACATAACTATGTCGGGTTCAGCAACGTTAACTTTTTTAGAAAAAACTGCCGCTTGGGTTTTTGTAGCGTTAAATTCCACTTGGTTACTGTCACCCCAAGATAGAATTTCTTCCAGGTCTTTGTTAAGTTGAACGACCTCCTGCTGTCTGCGGATACTCGCCTGAGCAGCCGATGTCCGAGCGTTCAAGGTGAATGAAGAGACAAGCGTACTGTCATCTGCAAAGCTATAGACTGGATTCCGGTCTTTTCCAGCAGATCGTTAATGTAAATGAGAAAGAGAGTAGGAGACAGTATGGAGCCCTGGGGCACACCGGCGTTGATAGTGAGGGTGTTAGAAAGAAATCCGTCGACCGCCACTCGTAAAGAACGCTCTCTGAGGAAACATGAGAGCCACAAACAGAACCTTTCAGACATACCATAAGAGCGTAACTTAGCCAACAGTCCATCGTGCCAAACACGGTCGAATGCCTTGGATATGTCAAGAGCAACCGCTGGAGATTCTCCAAAATGTTCAATTGCGTTGTTCCAAACATGTGTTACATAAGTCAGAAGATCTCCTGTTGATCTATGTTTACGAAAACCATATTGGTGATCGCTAATAATATTGAATCGTTTAAGATATTTTAGAAGATGCTCATTGATAACCTTTTCCATGACTTTCGATATTATTGAAAGCAGTGCGACTGGTCGGTAGTTATTTGGCAAGATCTTTTTACCTTTTTTAGGTATCGGCTGAACCGTGGCACATTTCCAGCAGGACGGAAATATTCCCTTTCTGTAGGATAGGTTAAAAAGTCTACAGAAAACTGGTGTTAGTTCCCTTGCACAGTTTTTGAGAACTATGGCAGGTATTCCGTCAGCGCCAGAAGCCTTCTTGGTGTCTAGCTTCATTAAAATACGCTTTATGATGCGCTGTCTGAAGACAACATCGGGCATCCTTGACTGCAATATGGGAATAGTAGGTGGTGTTTTTCCTTGGAAATCGACAGTAGAATGTGAAGCAAAGAGTTCAGCCAACAAGTTCGCTCTCTCAACAGGTGTGGTTGCAATGGAATTATCTAGCCGTGTGAGTGGTGGTATGGTGGATTTGGTAAAATTTTGACTAACTGCCTTAGCGACTGCCCAAAAGGACCTGGAATTGTTGGGACAAGCGAGAAGTTTGTTTCTAATTCGTTGATTGTGTGCCTCCTTGGTTTCGTCGATAACTCCCCTGCATCTGTTCCGGGCATGAACAAAGATGTTACGATTTACGGCGGTGTTAGGATTTTCACGCCATTGTCGATAGGCAATATGTTTAGAAGCAACAGCTTCTTTGCATTTTCGATCGAACCAAGGCTTGCCGTTGGAGGAGCATTTCTTCGTATCTGTATATATATATATATATATATATATATATATATATATATATATATATGTATATATATATATATATATATATATATATATATATATATATATATATATATATATATATATATATATATATTACATATATATAATATATATATATATATATATATATATATATATATATATATATATATATATATATATATATAACACATGGGCTGAAAAGTCCCGGGCCTAACAAAGAAAACACGGTTTTTTTGGTTCAAAATTAGCTTTATTCATCAACGTAATCTCCATCAAGAGCAACGCAATCATTCCAGCGCCGCTCTAACAATGGCCAAACACTGCTCAGAATCATCAACACGTTCTTGTTTTTGATAAACAGTGAGCAAACGCGGCACCCACTTTGAACAGAGCTTTCTCATAGTCAAATGCTCATGCAATATAAAGCCAACACGTTCTTTTGATATCTTTACGATGTCAGGTAACTCACGCAACTTCACTTTTCGATCATTCAAAACGATTTTATGGATTTTTTTTTGATGTTTTCTGGTGTTACCGCCTCATTTGGACGTCCACTGCGTTCTGCATCATCGGTGTCTCTACGACCACGTTTGAAGTCAGCAAACCAACGTTTTATTGTTGTTTCTGATGGAGCGGAGTCCCCATAACACTTTTTAAGCCATTGTTTCGCTTGAACGGTATTTTTTCCTATCAAGAAGCAGTGTAAAATTAAAACACGAAATTGTTTTTGATCCATTGTTTTGAAAATAACAAAAGTAGCGTCACTCTTAGCACAATAACTCACAAACCAATGAATAGAATATCATGAAATTTTAACAGCTGTCTTTTGAAGGTTAGTATTAACTGAAAAAAAGGTGACTGCAATAAAACTAGCGCCATCTATGTGTTAAGCCCGGGACTTTTCAGCCCATGTGTTATATATATAAATACATATGCTGAAAAGATTTTGGCCTGACACATAGATGTCGACCTTTTCAAAAAATCTACATAATTTTTAGGAAGTACCAACCTTAAAACGATACGTGTCAAAATTTCAAGTCATTTCGACGATTAGTTTAGAAGTTACATTGCTTTAAGTGACGCTACTTTTGATATTTTCAAAACAATGAAAAAAAAAATCGAATTTCATGTGTTGATTAAACACTGCTTTTGATGGAAAAAAAAATATCATTCAAGCAAAGCAATGGCTTGATAAGTCTTACGGGGACTCTGCTCCTGGAAAATGACTTATCATTTACTGGTATGCTGAATTTAAATGCTGTCTTACAGATACAAATCATACTGAACGCTCTGGACGTCTAAATGAGGTGGTTACACCGGAAAACATGAAAAAAAAACACAAAATTGTTTTGGATGACCGTATCAAAAGAACGTCTTGGTCATATTTTGCATGAACATTTGGGCATGAGAAAGCTCTATTCGAAATGGTGCGTTTGCTCGCAGTGTACCAAACATAACAACTGTTTGCATCTGTTTAAGCGCAATATAAAGGATTTTTTCATGCTATATGTGACAATGAATGAAATATGAATCCACCACTACACACTGTAATCAAATCGGCAGTCAGCTGAGTGGACAGCAGGCGGTGAAAGCCACCCGAAGCGAGCAAAGACACAACAGTCGGCTGGGAAGTTTTTGGCCTTTGTATTTTGGGATGCGCATGGAATAATTTTCATCGACTATGCTGAGAAGGGAAAAACCATCAATAGCGAATATTATATAAAGTTATTGGTGCGTTCGAAGGTCGAAATCGCAAAGAAAGGGCCCCAAATGAACAAGAAAAAAGTGCTCTTTCATCAAGACTCCACCGTGTCACCCGTCAATGGTTACGATGACAAAATTGCATGAATTGAAGTTCGAATTGCTTCCTCATCCACCGTCTCCAGATTTAGCCCCCAGCGACTATTGTCTATTCGCAGATATCAAAAAAATACTAGCGGGAAAGAGATTTGGCTTCAGTGATTGTATTGCTCTTGAAGGAGACTGTGTTACTGAACAAAGTCGAATTTTGCAAAGAAAATGTGTTTTAAGTACCTAGACCAAAAAATTTGTAGCCTACATATATATATATATATATATATATATATATATATATATATATATATATATATATATATATACATACATACATACATATATATATATATATATATATATATATATATATATATATATATGTATATATATATTATATATATATATATATATATATATATATATATATATATATATATATATATATATATATATATATATATATATATATATACATACATACATACATATATATATATATATATATATATATATATATATATATATATATATATATATATATATATATATATATATATATATATATATTAAATAAGAGCTCTTCTATTCAATTCAATATTCTTGAAAAGAAACAGCACTGCATTAAGCCTTGCCTCAATTTATTTAAATGTGTACAGTCCATCAGTAGAAAAAAATAATAAAGAACATCTGTTATGACAAAAAAAAACCGATTTCTTGAAAAATAATAACTTATTTAAAATTTGATGTTTTTAGTAATAGATATTTTTATTTTAAATTATTCTTGTGTTAATCTTTTATCCTGTTCATTTCTAAATATTGAATGAATTTATTTTATTTACAAAGAACATACATATCTACCCTTTTTATATTGAATTTTGGAATTTTTTCTCAGCAAATATTTTAGAGGAAATAATATGTGGTTTTATTTGTGATTTGTATTTGAATAAGAGTTAAAATAACTTAGTTCTCTTAAAAAAAAAATATAAACTTTGCGTATTAGTTATGTATAAAAAATGTAATGATATTAATTTTGTCAGTGTCTAGATATTTCTTGGTAGGACAGAGGTTATGAAAGTGGCGCATTTTACGTTTGGTTGCAAGTTTGAGAACTATTTTGATTGAGAGGAGCGAAATTCTAATCTAGTGATATTGCCTTTGGATAATTTTGGAGAAAAGTAGTTTCGTTGTTTCAAATTTTAATAAACCAGTTTTGATAGATAAAGTGCCATATTTGATAGAAGTTTCAATTTGGCTTTTATTTAAATAATAATAACACTTGTGTATATGTGGCAGTATTTGTGTAGGTATGATATCTGCTCGACTTGGAATGGTTGAAGTTGTTAGAGAATTTCATGAAAGGAGCTTTTAGGAATTTTGATTTTTTTAATGCACGTGGCCTGTAATTTGGTTGACAATGAACCTCCGGACTAGAAGTTACGTATATGAAGCGAAGACACTTTAATTTCTTTTCTCTTTCGGCACAAAAATTATAAAATGGTTTAATTTTCCAGGGAGAGTTTAAAAACGGCAATTAAGCCGATTTAGCGAAAATTAAACGTTCGCCTATGATATTGTTGTATTTATTTGGTTAAATATATGACAAGCTGTAATGGCAATTTATATTCTTTGTTTTGGAGGATTTCTGTCAGACTTGAAGTAGTAGTTATTTTTGAGTAGGTAGATTGCTTGTGTTTTCTTTTTTTCCATGTTTAACGCCTGCTTACTTTGGTGAATTGTATGTGAAGTTTCTTCTTCGTCAAGATAACTATTTGATTTAGTTTGACGTGCAGCGGAGGATTTCCACCAACTTCAGATTAAACTCGTAGAAATCCAGATAAATAATATAGTGTAGATTATATTTCTTCTGTTTTTTTTCAAAGGCTACGAACCATCAAAGGGCTTAATCTCTCCGTTTAATTATTTACTAGGAAGGCACAGTATCCTGTTAAAGTCGGATCTAGCTTATATGAATTGGATTTTCTTATAATTATCCTTTAACATATAAAATTGTATCATTACTTAAAAAAATCATTCTCATTATTAATCTTTTTTTTGGGTTACAAAAATTCAATAATTCTCTCGTACCAGATAAAATTGAAGTAAAAAAAGTATTAAGACATTGGTTTAATTAAATTTATATTTAAAATTGAGGGGTATTTGGATATACATTTTTTGGACAGTTATTATACAGTCCCTGGCCAAATTATTAGACGCACTGTATTTTTTTTAGTAATTTTATGTTTCTTAAGAGTTTTTATGCAATAATGGTATATTTAAACTACAATATTATTGATTTTTATTTAAAAGAATTGTTGTAGACTACATATTTGTATTTATTTTTAACATATGGCAACACTATGTTGACAAAGTGATACATGAACGTAAATAAGTACAAACCTGTATCAGTCGCGATCGAAATCGAGTGAGGTACGGACGTGTTTCTGTGGCTTTATGGACTGTGATTGTTTGTTTAACAGTTTTATACTACTCAGTTATTAGTTTATTTTGTATGCAGTGTTTTAAAAAAGTAATTGGACTATTTTCATTATGGGTAGAAAAGGCAATCTTTCACCACGTAAAAAAGCTGAAGTGAAGGCCCTTGTGATTGCGAAAACATTTGCAAATCGAGAAATATCACGAAGATTGGAGGTTTCTGAAGCTAGTGTACGACGCATAAAAAAGAAAATTGAATCAGGGAAGGAATTAAGCCCGAAAAGAAAGAAAAGATGCGGTAGAAAACCAATTTTCACTCCACGGTCAGAGAGATGTTTGAAGAAAATTTGTGTAGAAAACAGATTTGCTACCACAAAGGTAATAAAATCACAACTCCAGGATGCTAGCGTAAATGCTTCTGAGCGCACTGTTCGAAGAAAATTGAAAGAATTAGATTTTAAGGCCTGTCGCCACGCCAGGAAGCCCAAGTTAACAGCTGCAATGAAAGCAAAGCGCCTAAAGTGGGCCAAAACAATGGCAAGACAAAGATGTGGACTTCTGGAGATCGGTAAGATACAGCAATTTAATCAATAATTGATACATTATTATCATTTTCAGTTAAATAAAGCAAATAAAACATGGAAGTTTATATATTTTTCCTATTTTTGACAGGTCTGCTTCAGTGACGAAAGCACATTCGAAATTTTGCAGAATAAAGCTCAGTATGTGCGTCGTCGTCATGGAGAAAAGTTTCATCCTGATTGTGTCGTCCCGACGGTTAAACATCCCACCAAAGTGATGATTTGGTCAGTCATCAGCGGCAAGGGCACTGGACGTCTGTACGTCGTCAAAGGAATAATGAGGCAAGATCAGTACAAAGAAGTATTACAAAATCGGTTGATTCCGCAGCTCAGAGAATGGTTTCCAAATGGGGAACCATTCACTTTCATGCAAGATGGAGCTCCCTGCCACACTGCTCGGTCTGTTAAAGCTTTTTTGACAGAAAAAATATCCCTCTGTTGGATTGGCCGGGTAATAGCCCATTGAAAATGTGTGGGAGCTGATGAAAAGAGAAGTGGCTAAAGATGTGATTACCAACAAAACCCAGCTCCTAGAAAAGATTATTCATGTGTGGAATCATCATCCTTAAATGCAGGAGAGAGTACAATCTTGCATTGATAGCATGCTGCGCAGAATTAAAGCTTTGATAGCGGCTAAAGGTGGCTCAACTAAATATTGACTTTTACTAACATTAATTTCACTTTTCTTTAAAACTTAATAAACTTATGCTTTTCTAAATTAATGCTGTTTTATTTATGTCAAATAAATAGGTAATTGATTGGATAATATAAAAATAAAAAACAAATCAATTTAAAATAATAAAACGGTACAATATCACTCGGTAATTAATATTTTTTACATGAAATCTTGCAGTGCGTCTAATAATTTGGCCAGGGACTGTATACGTATAAGTAAATAAATACTATATTTTTAAGACTTAGAGGAATTTGGGTATGTATATATCTTTGGTACACACATTGTATATTTATATAGAAATAAGTAAGTTTAAATAAGGATAAACAATCAAACTAATAGCTTATATCAGTTTTTTTCTAGAACTATTAAGTAAATTTTGACCAAATAGCAATAATTCTTTTTTTTTTCATAATAAAATAAAATTTGGTGCTACCCATTTGATTGTGACAAATCTCTAATAGTGACAAAGTCTATATCAAATTCGTTGAAAAAACAAAAAGGTAACAAATGTACCCTGAGATTGAGCTACCAATATAGGATTACAGGAAATCTAGGATTTTTGTCTCTTTTTGGTAAGTGCTGTCCTGTAGAAACCTACCAGGGTGAAGGGCTGAATACTGATCTGTTTCATTTAACTATTGAAGATTAAAAATATTCAGATTCAGCTTGGAGAATTGTCTAATATATTGGCTTTGGTTAATTTTATATATTTTGTGGGAACTCAACGGAAAGACCAAGCGCAGTGAGTTAGGATTCCTAGCTGAGGTACTTTGGCTTCCATACCGTACGAATGTTTTATTGATCGAGTCTATGAATCTTTAGTCTGACAGAAACCACAGTCTGTGGCAGTGTTTTGGAGAAACCTCCCACCAGAAAGACTTCAGTTTAAAAAAAAATCGAAGATTGTTTAAAGACCTTTTTTTAAACATTTTAATACCTGTTTTTTTAAAACTTTTCACTACCCTTGGAAACAAAAAATAGTTAAAAAAATTCTATTTAAAAAACCCTGCTGGTCTTATTTTACTTGTTACCTAATGTCTATTTAAGAGATTTTTCTATCACCTCAAAGCCAAACTTAATCATGGTGCTTGGACCATAAACAGAAGGGTTGAACAGAATGGACTAGCACACTATTTTCATGGCCGAATAGAAATGAAAAATGACCAGAAAATGAACTAAATGCAACACATTGTCGCAAGCCAAAAAAAAAAAAAATGTTACAGCTGTGAATATCGACTAAAGCGATGTGGGTATAGGTTATTTGAAGTAGGTTCAGACAATGACGATGGTCATCGTTGAAGTTAAATAAAGGAATGTAGCATTATAGATTTGCATATGAAGTCAGCTGTCTTAAAACTGTAAATTACGAGAAAGGAGATTTTTTTCTTCTTAATAAATTTTCTTTACAACTGGTCTAATCAGACCAACAAGCAAATTTTTTCTAACCTAATTTCTAAAGTCTACGTAAAACTAATGACAGTCCAATGAATGTCTCTTAAATTTTATCCAATATACACGCGTTGTTATGTATTTCAATTCACGCACTATGCTCCCCTTTTAACTTGTTGGCACTATCGCTCACTTTAGTCAGATCATGAGGTTTTTTTTCTCTTGAGCCTTCGTTCTTGGTAACCGTCATCTAGGAGTTGAAGAGCCTCGATGTTTGGGTGTTGCTAAAGCTTATCTTCATGTTTCTTAGCGGCGTTTCAAATTTCTTCAATTACTGGTGCACCTAGAATGTCACCAAGCACTTTGTTCTGAGAAGCTTGAATTTTCTGTATGTTGCTTGATGCAGCACAGCTGTATGCCAGAAAGCCAGACGGGCTTAAGTATTTGTTGGTAAAGCAACAATTTGCTGGCTACTCACTGACTGAGATTTCTTGTTAATTAGCCAGTTTATCTTCTTTCTTTTTATTTAAAGTTGTTGAAATTTCTTCTTGACATATTCGTTCCACCGTATGGCGTCTAGGTTCATTTCAAGATACTCTGCTGTATTTGCATGTAGTATCAATTGATTGTTGATTGACACAAGCAGGTAGTTATTTTAAGTGCTATTTGTGAAATTTACATGCACTGACTTAACTTAATTTAGTTTTATTCTCCACTTTTTTGTCCATTTGCTGATATAATTTGTAGATTTTTGGAGCTTTGTTGTTACCTTTATAGTTTCACCCATTGTAAGCACAGCGGTGTCGTTTGCAAAGATAGCTATTGTCACCCTTTCAATTTTCAGCATATTGCATGTATAAAGCAGGTACAGTGTGGGACCAAGTACGCTGCCTTGCGGGACTCCGGTTTTTGTGAAATAAAGATCGGTGTACGCATCCTCTTGTTTCATTCCAAAATGTCTGTTGTAGATATATGATTCGAAAAGTCCGCGTATGTTTTCGGTAATAAATTCTTTATCTTGTTCTTAAATTTGACGGGCCAGACTTTGTCGAATGCCTTTGACACGTCTAGAAACATTGAAGTACAAATTTGTCCTTTTTCCAAACGTTGCTCGACCACGTTAGTTAATCGGTGTACATGTTCGATGGTCGTATTTTTATTCCAGAACCCGAACTAATACTCTAGTATTAATTTAGTATCGTCTATGATGGGTTTTAACCTGAACTAACCTGAAATAACCTATGTAATATCAGTTTTTGAATACTTTTGGCACAATTGGCAGCAATGATATCGGACGATACGATGCTACCTCGTACGATGGTTTACCGGGCTTTTGCAGTATTATCACTTCTACGATTTTTCAGATCTCTGGTATATATTTTAATCGAAAGGCAGCATTAATTAAATTTGTAAGTTTTACTATTTCCTTTTTAGAGAATTGTTTTAGAATTGTACCAGTGATCAAGTCATAACCAAATGTTTTGTTTGGATTAACACTTCTTTTGATCTCGTTATAGGTTTCCTTTGGTGTTGTAAATGTTATTATTCGTTCTTCTTAGTTAATGTTTAACAGTGCACTTTCATCAGTTAATGCTTCATCTGTTGTGTAGAGTTTTGCTAGGTGTTTTGCGAATGTTTCAGCTTTTTCATCATTGTCTTTAGCCCATTGGTTGTTATCCATCTTTAATGGAGAGGTATGTGGAATGGGTTTTTTATCTTTCTTATGCTGCGCCACAGTGAATATTCTGTGCTCTTATCGTTTGTCAAGTTTTGATTTAGTGATTTGTTTTTTATTTTCTGTATCTCCCTTTTTAATTGTTGGGTAAGGCGGTTTAGGATTGTTTTGTCAAGGAGTGCTCTAGTTTGTTACCACACTTTTCTTGCTTTTCTCTTTTCCTTAACTAGTCCTTTAACTTTTTGAGGGTAATTAGTACCGACCGTTCTCCGTTTTGTTCCTTCGTATTATCCCATATAGATTGTTGAATGTCTGTTCCAAATTTCTCTGTTTCGTGATCTAGTTGTTCTGAAGCTTTCAAATGAGCAATAAGTTCTATTCTTCAATCGTGGCTTTTTCTAAATCCATCCCAGTCGTTGGTTCCATTTGCCAAAGTGTCCGATCTTCTTTTATGATGATATTTTTCGCAGATATCAGGTCATATCCATCTTCTAATTCAATATAATTTCTTAATATTTTTCTTGTTATATAAAATTCTAATAGGTCAGGGGTCTTTCTTCCATCTGTAGGCCAGTATGTTGGTCTTCCTGTGGATTGCTATTCACATCGACTATTTTTTATTGCACGAAGAAGTTCTGCACCCTTTGTATTTGTTAGGTTGTAATCTCCACTTAAAATGAAGGTTCCGCCCATTTCTTGTATAGTTATTTGTAATCTTCTTTTTTCAGATTATATCGCGGTGGGATATAGACTGCTCCTATTGTTATTCTCCGTTTTCCTGTTTCGAGTGTTACAGCAATAGCCTATATTTCTTTTCCTCTATCTTCATATCCGAGTAGTGCTTGATCCATTCTTTTATTATCATCATGCTTCCCCCTTTTGCAGTATTGCTAGATTGAATAGCATCGGTCAACTATCTTTATCCTGGGTACGACTTCTATTCCCGATTTAGGCGTAACTTTGGAATCTGTCTTTTTGTCGGAAGCGACCTCTCTTGTCAACGAGAAGAAGCTCTGGAGCCCCCAAACTTTGATGTTATGTGGTTAAAAATAATGACTCAACAAACCACAAGGTTCATCTGTATCCTGTATCGACCACCAAGTGATACCAATTTTCGAACACTTTTCGCTTCTCTTGCAGACACCATCGACATTGCAGACACCATCGATCATTTACAAATTAACTATCCTTTAATGTCCACAATATCAACTGGCTTAAATATTCAAATACTACCAACGAATAAGATCGTGAAGCTGAATCATTCTCAATCAGTTATGGCTTAACTCAGCTTATTGACGAACCAACACGGATCCCTGATCGAGACGGGGAGTTCGCCAGTCTTCTTGATCAGTTTTTAACCACCAATCCGGAGATTTACACGGTCACCGTAAATCCGCCGTTAGGTTCTTCCGACCATAAACTGCTTTCGACATCGAGTATCCTGCCAATCAGTGACAGAGAGGCGCCTAGGCCGCGCAAGATTTGGCACTACAAATTTGCTAAATGGGAAGATCTCATGGAATACTTTCGAACTTTCCCTTGGATGGACGTTTGTTTTCGATCGGATAACCCATCTAACTGCGCCAGGGAGGTCTCCGATGTTATTTTGGCTGGTATGGAAGCTTACATCCCTTTTTCGAAGAAATGCTCCTCCAACGGCAAGCCTTGGTTCGACCGAAAATGCAAAGAAGCTGTTGCTTCTAAACATATTGCCTACCGACAATGGCGTGAAAATCCTAACACCGTAAATCGTAACATCTTTGTTCGTGCCCGGAACAAATGCAAGGGAATTATCGACGAAACCAAGGAGGCACACAATCAACGAATTAGAAACAAACTTCTCGCTTGTCCCAACAATTCCAGGTCCTTTTGGGCAGTCGCTAAGGCAGTTAGTCAAATTTTACCCAATCCACCATACCACCACTCACACGGCCAGATAATTCCATTGCAACCACACCTGTTGAGAGAGCGAACTTGTTGGCTGAACTTTTTGCTTCACATTCTACTGTCGATTTCCAAGGAAAAACACCACCCACTATTTCCATATTGCAATCAAGGATGCCCTATGTTGTCTTCAGACAGCGCATCATAAAGCGTATTTTGATGAAGCTAGACACCAAGAAGGCTTCTGGCGCTGACGGAATACCTGCCATAGTTCTCAAAAACTATGCAAGGGAACTAACAGCAGTTTTCTGTAGACTTTTTAACCTATCCTACAGAAAGGGAATTTTTCCGTCCTGAGGGAAGTGTGCCACGGTTCTGCCGATACCTAAAAAAGGCAAGAAGAACTTGCCAAATAACTACCGACCAGTTGCACTGCTTTCAATAATATCGAAAGTCATGGAAAAGGTTATCAATGAGCATCTTCTAAAATATCTTGAACGATTCAATATTATTAGCGATCACCAATATGGTTTTCGTAAACATAGATCAACAGGAGATCTTCTGACTTATGTAACACATGTTTGGAACAACGCAATTGAACACTTTGGAGAATCTCGAGCGGTTGCTCTTGACATATCCAAGGCATTCGACCGTGTTTGGCACGATGGACTGTTGGCTAAGTTACGCTCTTATGGTATGTCTGAAAGGTTCTGTTTGTGGCTCTCATGTTTCCTCAGAGAGCATTCTTTACGAGTGGCGGTCGACGGATTTCTTTCTAACACCCTCACTATCAACGCCGGTGTGCCCCAGGGCTCCGTACTGTCTCCTACTCTCTTTCTCATTTACATTAACGATCTGCTGGAAAAGACCGGGAATCCAATCTACAGCTTTGCAGATGACAGTACGCTTGTCTCTTCATTCACCTTGAACGCTCGGACATCGGCGGCTCAGGCGAATATCCGCAGACAGCAGGAGGTCGTTCAACTTAACAAAGACCTGGAAGAAATTCTATCTTGGGGTGACAGTAACCAAGTGGAATTTGACGCTACAAAAACCCAGGCAGCAGTTTTTTCTAAAAAAGTTAACGTTGCTGAACCCGACATAGTTATGTCGGGGCACTCCATTCCACTAGCATCGTCGCTCAATTTGTTGGGTGTTAGTTTGGGAGCAAATATGTCCTGGCATGAACATGTTGCAGGCATAGTAAGGAGAACTTCTCAAAAGTTGGGAATATTATCTAGAACCAGAAAGCTTTACACCCCACAACAACTGTTAATTCTTTACAAAGCCCAAATTCGACCAACTATGGAATACTGCTCCCACGTTTGGGGCTCCGCTCCCAAACATACACTGCATTTGTTGGATTCTGTTCAGAGAAGAGCGGTCTGTCTGATTGGGGACCCGGAATTGACCGGCGGCCTTGATTCGCTGGAACATCGAAGAAAAGAACGGTTGGCGACTAGAGTCTGTTCTACAAGTATTTTCATGGAAAGTGTTCGAAGGATGTAGCCCGCTTAATTCCTCCCAAAGCAGTGCATGTTAGAAATACACGTCGCGCTGGTGCTTCACATCCGTATGAGGTTCAGCTTGTTACTCCGCGTACAACGCTTTTCAAGCAATCTTTTATATGGATAACGTCATCCCTTTGGAATAATTTGCCCAGCGCTATGTTTCCCACCAAGTACAATTTACAGCGATTCAAGAACAACGTGAATCGCTTTTTTCCGCACTCATGCCGCTCCTGGAGCGCTTTAGGGACTTCCCTGCAGCACATGTGCTAGGCCCATAAAAAAAAAAATCAATTTTCTAAAATTTATTCTATTTACCACATTTTATCTCCTGTACGCGCTAGTTTTTGTTTTTACTACCGTACTATAAGGGTTGTACTAGGGATGTCAACGATGTATTCGTGATTTTCGATACAAAAAATAAAAAGTAGAAGACTTTGTTTCTAAATTAAAGAGCCAATACGAGTCAATTAGATTTACTTATGAAATTGAGAGCAACGAACAGAGGCCCTCGATATTTTACTTATCAAAAATAATAACAAATTGGAACTTGACATCTATAGGAAAGATACAGATCGATATATTCTTAACGATTCATTTTACTGTAAATAACATAAACTTGTGTAAACTGTGTGTTGTTTAGTGGCTTTCCCATTCTATGAAGTCAGATTCAAAAAAATCATATTACGAATATAGGTAGAATGAATGGTTATAATGACCACTTAATAAACATGCTAATAAATAGATATAGGTTTAGGTTAAATATTCATAATTCCACCTTCTTTACGCTTGGACAAAATATGATGAAATACGTTTTAATACCATATACTCCAAAATATATCAGATGACTAAATATGGTAATATTATAGGCCTCACGTTAGTCTATAGGTCATCAGACAACGTAAAAAATGCCTTGAAAAATCCGAAAAAATTTATAATATAGGTTGCAGTGATTGTGACAAGAAATATGATAGGTAAACAAGAAGGTCGATTCAAACAAGATTTAAAGAACATTTAGCTCACTTAAGATACGGTGGACCTGAAAAATCAAGTATAGCAGATCATGTTCTTCCACAGAATCATACCGTAACATAATAATAATAAATTATTACGAAAATATTGGAACAATAAAATGTTAAAATAATCTAAAGAAAGAAAGACCTTCTTTCGTCACAGCCTATACGAGTTTCTCGACTGAAACTAATACTCCGGGTATAATTAATTCCACTCGAGTAATTCCGAATTTAGTATATATAGTCTAGTTTTCATTCTTAGATTTACTTAATCATAGCGCCACGTGATGCTAACATGGTTAGTGTTTGGTGTAGTGGTAGTGACTGTTGTGTAGTATCATTGTGCCAAAGAATCCAAAGTCTCATCGCAGTACGTACTGCTTGTGTTAATGTTACAATTATTTATTTTTTAATAAGTTGCTAGCACTGGAACTTGTCTCTTTTTTTTTATCGCATCCTCAATGAAAACAGCTGTTAGAATTTTTTATTCAGGGCATGTATATGCGGTTGGTATCCCGTAGCAATTTTCTTTGGGTTTAGACCTACCCTACGCCAACGGAATTAGTCGGATACCTTATTGCAGTCCTTTAAGGTCAGATACTGTAATTGGGGATGCATTGGAGAAAAACTATAATAAATATTTTCTATTTAGACAAGTGATAAGGGTAAATGCACAATTTACATATTAGTGCATTAAAAAAAACATTTGAAATTGCACAGTTTAGATACAGCAATAATATGATTTTATTGTCTCTGGGATATCACCAGAAGTATTGTCCTGAGTTTCGGAGCTCGTTAAATTTGCGCTCTTTTGTTTATAAACAATTGAAGTTTTCAAAACGCGTTTTTTGAGCTTAAAATGCGAATAACTCCGGTTATATATGTCGGATGGAGACAAAAAAAAAAAACTTTTCGTAATGAAATTTCCAACAAATCTTCGTTTTAAGTCGCTCAAATGGGTACATAACCTACAAAATTGAAAAAACCGATTGTTTTTTTTTTTTTCATTTTATTGTATAGGCCGACTAACTAAATCGATCAGCTTGAGACTTTCAGAAACTATGCCTACTGTTATAGTAAAATTACCCCGAAATTTTGGTTCAAAAATATTGAACACAGTGGCCACAATTGAATTTGTTATTTACAATTTGAATTGCTTCCATTTTATGCCATAAATGAATCTTTTTTTTTTCAAAATTTAGATGTTGATGCCAGTTTTCCGATGCCATTAAAAAAAATTGTTGTGGAGTCATTTTAACCTTTTTTTACATTTGTTTATTAATCAAATAAAAACAAATGCCTTTTTTCGGTCATTTAAAATTTTTTATCACAGTCACGAGACTGTGTGTGTATATTTCATTTTTGTTAATAATTTTTTTTTCTACATATCAATTGTTATTTGATTAATAAACAAATGAAAAAAAAAAAAACGGTTAAAATGACTCCAAAAAAATTTTTTTTTGGCATCGGAAAGTTGATGTCAAGATCTAAATTTTGAAAAAAAAGATTCATTTTGGAATAAATGGCATAAAATGGCGGGAAATTCAAATTTTAAATGACAAATTCAATTGTATCCACTGGGTTTAATATTTTTGTACCAAGATTTCAGGGTATTTTTGCTATAGCAAAAGGAATATTTTCTGAAAGTTTCAAGCCGATTGGTTCACTTAGCCGGCCTATACAATAAAACGAAAAAAACAACAGATTTTTGCCTGTTTTTTCAATTTTATACCTGATGTACACCTTTAAGCTATTTAAAACCAACGGGCATTTGTTGGAAATTTCATTTCGAAGAGTTTAGTTTTTTGTTTGTTTCGATAGGACTGATATAACCGGAATTATTCACATTTTAAGCTCAAAAAACGAGTTCTGAAAACTTCAATTGCTCATAAACAAAAGAGCATAAGTTTTTCGAGGTCCAAAACTCAGGACATTACTCCTGGTGAGGATAAAATCATAATATTGCTGTATCTAAACTATACCTATCTCATCATTATTTTGACCTTGTTTACTGTACTATATGATAAAAAATAAACCCTCCAATATATTGATTATCTCAAAATATAAAAAATTGTTTTTCCAACCTTCTAATTTTATATGGCAATTCCAATCAGTATTAAAATTTTATATATTTATTTAATAACCGTAAAAAGGCCTAAAACAAACTAAGTATTCAAGAAGTTATTAAATTCTTTGCATTTAAGATATCTTGCTCTTTCAGATAAAAGAAATATTATATCGTATATGCTTGACATTTTAATAAAGCCGTCAGATGTAAACATATAGAGAAAATATTAAAAATGTATTTATTTTACCTAAAGAACGATTCAAAGCTTTTTTAATACCTGTCAGTCAATCATGTGTCATTTTATGTAAAACTAATCTCCTAAGCGAAAGTGATTTTATGTGCTTTTGTTTCATGCATTTGGTTTACGTACTTTGTAACGCATGTGACTGAGGGGAATTTTTAAGTGGTCTGGATCAACATGGATACAGCATTAAACTGAAATTGCTGAAAATACTAAAGACTGATATATTGAATGTAAACCACCCCTCAGAAAAGTAATTGAATAAACTTTAATTGTAATTTTTAAAAATTGCCAAATTATGACATCCATCGATACATATAACAAATTTGTCTGTACACTAATTATTTTTCGCAAAAATCATATTCGTCTACTATTGATAGAGGCCGAAAACAATCAATTGTAAACTTCTTGTCTGTTTTCTGATGTAACATAGAACCGACTAAACGAATCTTGACGAAATTTTGCACGCAAAGATGTAGGCCCCACGTCAGGCCTTAGAATATATTTTATCCCGAAAAATTATACGCAGGATGTGTCAGAAACTAGATCGATATTTTTATTGAACAGTGAGTATGAATAGCAAACATTTAAGTATATTAAATAATATTTCTAGTACTAAAACCATGTAATATCCTATAAGTATGTTACCATAAAGTGTTTAGGAATATTCAAGAAAATCTTTAAAAGCAACATAAAATTATTACTCCTATAAATGATACAAGACAGTAGAGATAGTACAGCTACTTATAACATTCATTTTTTCCTAGATTTTAAGATCATGTTATGTTACTGTTTTCTCCTTATATTTTACACTTTTTTTCCATTTTTATATCAAGCAGTGTTTACTAACTTTTAAGCAGTGTAGTTCACTCGGATTTCTAAGCCGTTTATATTACAGTGTGCATTACGGGTTTTCTACCGAATTTATTTAATTCGTTTCTAATGCGTCGATTGGCTGGATATAACCCTTCAGGGTTTTTTCATTTTTTTAGCTGAAGTTAGATCCTTTTTATTTTAAAATGAATGGTGCCCAAAATATGTACAACCAAAAATTTTAAACAACTATAGAGACTATTTCTAAAAGACGTACAAAAATTATCTCTTACCTATATTACTCTACCAAGAAAAACTGAGCTAGTGTATGTTTAAGTTCTTTAGTTCTTTTAATATTAATATCCACTTAATCCAGAAATTATGAAAGGGGAACGCCACAAGTAGCTCCTCAATGTGCGGGCGAAGTTGACAGGCCACATACTTCTCATATAGCTAACACATTTTTTTTGGGCATAGCTCACGTGCGGCGGGGAAATCCCTAAAACACTACAAAACGACGCTTGTGTGAAAAAACCGACTCACGTTGGTCTTGAATTGCTGTAAATTGTACTCGGTGAGAAAACACAGTCTTAGGCAAATCATCCCAAAGGGATGTGGTTCCTCATTTAAAAGACGGCTTGAAAAGGGTTATACGAGAGATGACAAGCTGAACTTCTTACGGATGTGACGTATTAGCGCGAGGTGTATTCCTAGTATGCCCCGCGTTGGGAGAAATTAAGCGGGCTACATCCATCGAACACTTTTCATGAAAATACTTATAGAATTAACTCAAGTCGCAACCATTCTGCAATATTCCAGTGAATAAAGGTTGCTGGTCAATTTCGGTTCTCCAGTCAGGTAAATATAGCTGTCTTTTGACTAGAATTCAACAAATGATGTGTATGATTGGGAGCAGAGCACTAAAAAAAGGAAGCAGTATTCCATCGTTGGTCGAATTAAAACTTTGTAGAAAATTAGATTAGTTGTTGTAGAGCGTAAAGTTTTCTAGTTCGAAATAATATCCTCTGTTTTCGGGAAGCCCTCTTTGTTATGCTTGCAATATATTAATTCCAAGACATATTTGCTTCCACATTAACGCCCAACAAATTGAGCTATGACGCTAGAGGAATGAAGTACCCCAACATAACTATATCCAGTTCAGCAACTTTAACTTTTTTGGAAAAAACTGCTACCTAAGTTTTTGTAGCGTTTTGCTTGGTTATTGTCACATAGAATTTCTTCCAGGTTTTTATTAAGTTGAACGACTTCCTGCTGTTTGCGGCTATTTGCATGAGTAACCGATGTTTCAGCATTCAAAGGGAATAAAGAAATAAGCATACTCTCATCTGTAAAGCTTTAAATTGGAATTCTGGTCACTTCCAGTTGATCGTTTATTGTAAATGAGAAAGAAAGTAAGAAACAATATGGAGCTTGGGCCACACCAGCGTTGATGTTGAAGGTGTTAGAAAGAAATCCGTCCACTGCTACTCTTAAACAATATTCTTTGAGGAAACAGAGAGCCATAAACAAGACATACCATAAAAGCGTATCTTCGCCAACAGTCCATCATGAGAATCACGTTCGAATGCCTTAAATATATCTAATGCAACCAGTCGATATTCTC
>CM032446.1:79447794-79455294 GCA_019049505.1 Pachyrhynchus sulphureomaculatus
AATCTTCCTTCACTGCGCTTAGCCTCTCTTGACAAGGTTCTCATCTCGGTATCAGATTTTGATCATTTCTTTGTGAAACGACTGTCTTACTCTGCTCTCATCTCCTGTAAATGATCAGCCTTTAGTTCTCCTGCAGGACTTCAATTTCCTATCAATCTGATAGTAGACCGAAAAAAAACTCATCAGACGCCTATGAGTCTATGCAAAAAAAATTTTAAAAAGTTTGTGACTCAAAGGTAACGTTTAAACGGCCCTGAAAAGAATAGAGTATACCCTCAGTTTGTCAATTCAGAAGAAGAACTAAATCAAAATAATCCAAGTCTTAGACTCACTGGATAAACCAAAATCAATTTTACTCTTAATTGCTCCCAGCATATACCACTAAGGTAATAGAAATCCACCCACTCGGGTAACAAACTTTGAAATTGCTCATAAAAATTTTGACTCTACATCACTCTACACGAGCTACATCCTAACTCATGATCCCCTTGGATTGCCTCTAATCAAAATTTCGCTTCCAAGTGTCAAGAACTAGATATTATATGGGGTCATTAGCAAATCAAATCCCGCGACCACCGACATACCAGTCTTATGATAAATCCTGAGTGTGACTCCTTCGCAAGCTCGCTAAAACTGAGTCGATGCTAAACATCAACCACAATCAACCTAAGTTTGGGATATGGCCAATACCCAAAACCTTAGCATTAAACAATAAAAGTAAGCTATTCTCTGCTCAACTTTTATAACAGTCAAAAAAAAACGAGGTCGTCACCTCTACAGAGCAACATCAAAAAAATAAAGTAAAGCAATTAAGATAATGTAAATATAAATTATTCTTCTTCTGACAAACTTTCATTAGGGTTAGGTTCATTGAATGGTTTTAAGTCCTTAATATGCCATCGTCCTATTTTAGTCCCATCTAAATTAACCAAACCATAAACTAAATCTGAAATCTTTTCTCTTATCACGCAATGCACATACTTAGGTACCAACTTAGATGTGAATTTATCGGCTGCACTGGAAAGAATTTTATTTTTTCGCCAAACGTGATCACCTATATTAAAGGCAAAATCCCTTTTTCTAAGGTTGTAAGACTTACTGTTCCGTTCATAAGCCTTATGTATCCTACTACGCACGTCGGTGAAATTAAAATTTACTAAAATTCCGAATTTTTGTGCAAAATCACATCCCAAAACCAAAGTATGTGATAGAGAAGGTACTACTAGAGCAGAGATTACTAAACAATGACTATTGCAGACTAGCGGCAACTCAACCGTACCTAAAACTTTTAGACGGCTGCCATCTGCAGTGGTAACACTTCTATTTTCGATATGGCATATTTTTATTCTTAAACGACTTAAAATTTTAATACCATTCTGACCTACTGAGGTATTTGCACGAGAGTCAAATAAAGCCAAGAAATGGACACTTAATGGATTTATCTTTATATGCGGTCTATTATCTAAATATTTATGCACGAATAAAGGAGATATGTGACCATTTGGAGAAGCAGGAGTTTTAATTTGAGAAGGAGGATTTTTATTAGACTTAAAGAAAATCAGAAACTTTTGTAACTATTTAGTCCAATCTGATCTATTGGATTATTTCTTTACTTAAGATCCTCGTTGGAATCTTTCTTTTATCCGCGACCGGACGTTCTGAGAAAATACGACGGATTTTCATTTCATAGTCTAACTCATATTCCAGTAGGTGATTGACTTTAAAATTGAAAGCTTCCATGATAAATGAATACAATTTAAAAGAATTGTTTAAAAGGTCGTGAAAATATTTCTCCTGTGCTCCCAATAGTCAAAATAAAAAATATGTAAAGGCACTTAAAATATGTAAACTTCTTTACCAAACATTTAAAAAATCTTCAACAATTTCAAAAAAATTTCTAAGTATTGCCTTGTATTAAAATTCTTTTACCAAATATGTTAAGAATTTTTAACAAAAAAAATCTCCAAATATCGTTTCATATCAGCAAAGTATTTTTAATATTCATGCAAAACATCGGTGAGAAAAAAGTACAGTTTTTTCTTCGGTTAACCGCAAAATAAATCTAACACTGCAAAAATTAAAGTAAACCAGCACATCTGCTAATCTGAACTATAAAAGTAGCTTTTAAGAAAAAAGTAGGAATCTCTTATCTTAGAGTCGATTAACAAAATTCAAATATCTAAACCACCATCAGATAAATTGAAATAAATAATTCTACAAATTTCCTGCTTTTGTCTTATTGCTATAGTGTAGTTTCGTTTAATTAAATATTATGAAATAAAAATATCTGAAAAGTTAGAGCTTTTACTTTGTTCGAAAGCTAGTACACTGAACCCTTTTAAAAATAAAATTCCAAAAGCCCCGCGTTGACAGCGCTATTTTGTAACCTTTTTAACTTGCCCGATTTTTGTGGCGTCATTTTGTACCCTGTGAAAATTGTTTTTCCCACGCTTGGGTGCAATTTTCTTGCAACCTCTTTTTAATTTCTGAGAATGAATTGAGTGAATAATGATTTTAAAAGAACTAAAGAAATTAAACAAACACTAGCTCAGTTTTCCTTGGTAGAGAAATATGGGTAAGAGATAATTGTTATACGTCTTTTTGGAATTATTTTCTATTTTTAAAAAGCTCCAGTTGTACAAATTTTTGGGCACCATTCATTTTAAAATAGAAAGGATCTAACTTCAGTTAAAAAAATGAAAAAATACTGAAGTGTTTTACGGTTATTACTAAAAAGAATTATTCTAGTACAACTTTTCTTATCCTGAAAAGAAAAATAGGTATTCAGTGAGACACTGGCTTTAATCAACAAAAAAAGAAAATTTATTCATGATTTAAAATAAAAGTTCCAACCTTTGCAGTTTTAAGGAATACAAAAAAAAATTCTAGCCTAAAAGTAGTTTTTATAAATTAGAGTCCCTAAATCAGAGATTTTACTTCTAAATCTTGACTACACCCCGAAATCGAAGAGTCGTGATTTTCACTTCGCGATTTTTCAGTTCAAATTGCTGTTAATACACTTATTTGCGGGGAATATATTTATTGATGTATGTTCTGGTAACTTACCGTCTTCCTATGGGCTTCTAGGCCTTCAATGCAACACAAAACCGATTTCACACTTTTGAGAAGAGCCTACTTTAGCTATTCCATTTAGAAAACACACAACGCCCACTACGGCTTTATGATAAAAAAACTCGTGCTTAACTTGGCTCTCGTAGATATTGTCGTAAGCCTCTACTGCGGCTCGGTGGAAATTAGCCTGGCTGCGGCTTGATGGTACTAAGCCTCTCGGCGGCTTGATGGTACTAAGCCTGGTGGCGGCTTGATGTTACTGCCTGGCGGCGGCTCGGTGTTCTAAGCCAAGATTCGCGTCCTCCGGACCCTTAAATAAGCCGTGGGCACTCTGTCTGTAATATGGCGACGCCGGAACCAAAACTCCGGATACAAACATTTGACCAATCCCGGCGTATCGATAGATTCGGTCGCAAACCCGCACAGCACACTATATAACGAGCGGCTAGGAATTTCTGATTAATATACCGCTCGATATAAAAATGAAAAGAAGTACTTTATAAAGTGAAAAATCAGTAACATTATATGGTCTTAAAATCTAGGAAAAAATGAATGTTACAATATATATATATATAATATATAATATATAAAAAAATGCAACGTCTCTCTGTCTGTCTGTCTATCTGTCTGTCTCTCTATCGGTCTGTCTATCCGTTAGTGCGCTTAACACTGGAGAACCACTTATCCGATTTACTTACTTTTTTTTTATAACATACATATGTTCTCTGACCAAGGCTATATTTTATTACGATAAGTAGCATAAGAAATGAGCAATAACGATAACAGTAAATGCTAGCGCGTTCCCTTGCAATACGCAGTCTAAACCAATAAATATGGAACAATATTATGCAGCAGAGAATATCTACAATCTATAATATATATAAAATGCAACGTCTCTCTGTCTGTCTGTGTGTCCGTTAGTGCGCTTATCCCTCGAGAACCACTTATCGGATTTACGTGATTTTTTAAATTCATACATATGTTCTCTGACGATGTTATAGATATATATTTTATTACATCTATAATATATATAAAATGCAACGTATCTCTGTCTGTCTGTCTGTCTGTCTGCCCGTTAGTGCGCTTATGACTGGAGAACCACTTATCCGACTTACGTACTTTTTTTTTAAAAACATACGTATGTTCTCTAGCCACGTTATAGGCTATATTTTATTACGGTAGGTGGCATAAGGAATGAGCAGTGACGTTAATAGTGAATGAAGTAGGAAAAAGTTTGCCGCTAGCGCGTTCTCTTGCAATACACAGCTTAAACCATTAAATATTGAACAATATTATGTAGCAGAGAATATCTATAATCTATAATATATATAAAATGCAATGTCTCTCTGTCTGTCTGCCTGTTCACTAGTGCGTTTATGACGCGAGAATCACTTATCCGATTTACGTGTCTTTTTTTAAATTCATACATATATTCTTTGACCAGGTTATATAATAATAATAATAATCTATATCTATAATATATATATAGAATTCAACGTCTCTCTGTCTGCCTGTCTGCCTGTCTGTCTGTCCTTTAGTGCGCTTATCACTAGAGAACCACTTATCCGATTTACGTGTTTTTTTTTTTAAATATACGTATGTTCTCTGGCCAGGTTATAGGCTATATTAGGTAACATGAGGGATACGCAGTGACGATAATGGTGAATTAAATCGGAAAAAAGTGTACCGCTAGCGCGTTCTCTTGCAATACGCTGCCTAAAACAACTAAATATGGAACAATATCATGTAGCAAAGGATATCTATAATATATATAAAATGCAACGTCTCTCTGTCTGTTCCCCTGTTTGTGCGCTTATCACTGGAGAACCACTTATCCGATTTACCTGCTTTTTTTTTTAAACATACATATGTTCTCTGTCCAGGTTATAGGATATATTTTATTACGTTAGGCGACATAAGGAATAAGCAGTGACGATAATAGTGAATCAAGTCGGAGAAAAGTTTGCCGCTAGCGCGTTCTCTTGCACTACACTGCCCAAAGCATTAAATATGGAACATCATGTAGCAACGAATATAATAGATATAAAATGCAATGTCTCTCTGTCTGTCTGTCTGGCCGTTAGTGCGCTTTTCGCTAGAGAACCACTTATCCGATTTACGTGTTTTTTTTTTAAATTCATACATTTGTTCTCTGGCCAGGTTATCTATATTCTTCTATCTATAATATGTGTAAAATGCAACGTCTCTCTGTCTGTCTGTCTGCCTGTCTCTGTGCCTGTCTGTCTATCTGTCCATTAGTGAGCTTATCACCGGAGAACCACTTATCCGATTTACGTACTTTTTTTTAAAATATACATATTGGCCTGGTTATAGGATATATTTTATTGCGTTAGGTAACTTAAGGAATAAGCAGTGACGATAATACTGAATCAAGTCGGAAAAAAGGTTACCGTTAGCGTGTTGCAATACACTGCGTTAACCTTTAAACATGAAACAATATCATCTTGCAAAGAATATAATATGTATAAAATGCGACGTCTCTCTGTCTGTCTGTCTGTCCGTTAGTGCGCATATCACTTGAGAACTACTTATACGATTTACGTGCTTTTATAAATGTATACATGTTTTGTATAATTCGATATAGGGCTAATTATTGAGAGATAAGGTGAGATAATGGAAGATAAGTATAAATAATGGGAGATAACGAGAAATAATGGGAGATAAGCAGAGATAAGATAATGGGAGTTATGGTGAAATAATGGGAGATAAGGAGAAATATTGCGGGATAAGTCGAGATAAACCTAGATAATGGGAGATAAGGTGAGATAATGGGAGATAAGGAGAAATAATGGGAGATAAGGAGAAATAATAGGAGACGAGCAGAGACAAGTCTAGATAATGGAAATTATGTAGAGATAATAGGAGATAAGAAGAAATAATGGAAGATAAGGTGAAATAATGGCAGATATATATATATATATATATATATATATATATATATATATATATATATATATATATATATATATACATACATATATATATATATATATATATATATATATATATATATATATATATATATATATATATACGAGGCATGTTTTTTAAGTAAGTACCGTTTTGCGATTCCGCCGCCGCAGCGATACGGTCGGCGTTCCGCGCATGCGCGCTGGTAACCTACATCTCATGACTACGCACTGACGCCATTACAGTCTGATTCTTCATTGTATACGTTGTTTACTGAGTGTTTAAGATGCCTCCGACAATCGTGAGTCCCGCCGATTGTGAAGTACGGGCTGTTATACGATTTCTTAGTGCTAAAGGCGTAAAACCGATCGATATTCATCGTGAGATCTGTGAAGTTTACGGACAAAACATTATGAGTGATGGAATGGTAAGGAAATGGGTGAGAGCATTTAAAGATGGCCGCACAAATGTGCATGATGAAGAACGGAGTGGGCGTCCTTCGGTCGTTAATGAAGATTTGGTGCAGAAAGTGGACGAAAAGGTGAGAGAAAACAGACGCTTTACAATTTCATCATTGTGCGACTGCTTTCCTCAATATTCTCGTAGTGTTTTTTATCACATTTGTGATACAGTGGTTAACAAGTCAGGCGGCAGAATTTTATGAGAAGGGTATTCAAAAACTGGTGCTACGTTATGACAAGTGCCTCAATATTCACGGAAATTATGTAGAAAAGTAGATTAAGGTACAGGCTTTCATGTAAAAATAAAATTATAGCGATATCTTTGCACGTCTTTTTTTAATTCCAAAACGGTACTTACTTAAAAAACATGCCTCGTATATATGTATACATATATACATACATTCGTGGGGTGTTGAGTTTAAAACACTATTAATATCACATTTTTTCTTTCTACAAACAACCACTTAACTTGAGGGACTTTATATAACTGAGCAGTCATTTTTTTTTTTTTTTTTTTTTTTTTTTTTTTTTTTTTTTATTGGTCTAGCACACGTGCTGCAGGGAAGTCCCTAAAACGCTCCAGGAGCGGCACGAGTGCGGAAAAAGCGATTCACGTTGTTCTTGAATCGCTGTAAATTATACTCGGTGGGAAACACAGCGCTGGGCAAATTATTCCAAAGGGATGACGTTCTTCATATAAAAGATTGCTTGAAAAGCGTTGTACGCGGAGTAACAAGCTGAACCTCATACGGATGCGAAGCACCAGCGCGACGTGTATTTCTAACATGCACCGCTTTGGGAGGAATTAAGCGGGCTACATCCTTCGAACACTTTCCATGAAAATACTTGTAGAACAGACTCAAGTCGCCAACCGTTCTTCGATGTTCCAGCGAATCAAGGCCGCCGGTCAATTCCGGGTCCCCAATCAGACGGACCGCTCTTCTCTGAACAGAATCCAACAAATGCAGTGTATGTTTGGGAGCGGAGCCCCAAACGTGGGAGCAGTATTCCATAGTTGGTCGAATTTGGGCTTTGT
>CM032446.1:79460294-79468900 GCA_019049505.1 Pachyrhynchus sulphureomaculatus
ATAGGTTTTGGTAGATTTGACTATATTTCGCTATCTTCTGTTGATGGTTATATAGTCTATTTAATTTCGGATGATTTTGTTATCTTTTCCAACTGCAGGGTCTTTCCACGTATATAACCGTCTGGGTGGCAATTTAAAATATGGTAAGTGTTCATAATAGAAAGGTGATTTTCTCTGCAGAACAGGATCAGTCTCTGACCTCTATTATTACGTTTACCCAAGCCATTATTCCCCACAATGTCTTCTTCTTTTTCATCTCCTACCTTGGCATGTTTATCTCATTTTTCGTAGCGTGTTGTAAAGTCTTCATAAAATATTTCGATTTCTTCATCAGTACTTAGTGATGTTGGGGAGTAGACTTGTATGATGTTAAATTTGTGGGGTTTGCAATGTATTTGAATCATGATTATTCTGTCTGAGATCGGTAGAAATTCTTCCACTATACTTGCCACTTCTTCTGAGATCACTAATGCTACTCTTTGCATCCTCTCCCCACTTAAAGGGTGCCCGGGACTGAGGGCATTTTCTTCTATCTTTGTCGGCATTGTCATTTCCTGCGAAAAAAAGAGTGTAGTGGTTTTCCGTTGCCTTCTACACCGCTATGCAAATGCCGCTTCAGTGACTTTCACCACACTAATTTGCTATCTGCTTTACAACTACTACAGTCCCCTTGACTTCATATATATATATATATATATATATATATATATATATATATATATATATATTATATATATATATATATATGCATAAATTGTTTCAGAAAACCAAAGATTGAGATACGAGTTTACACCTACATGTAATTTTCCTGTTAATTATTGCTAAAGAAATTCTTCAATCCATTTTCTATTATCTTTGTGGGAACAACGTTATCAGCCATTTCTCAATATACACAAGATATTACTTGTACTCAAAGTATACATATTTTCCTACCCTGTGAATAGTAATTACATGTATAACCCTGGGTTCATGTATGAATTATTCACAAATTTCTGGAACCGACAAAACTTTTATATTAATGGACATAAGATTATGCAAACAAGATTACATAGACACGTGAAATATGCTGCATAAGAACATGTAATGAATTTCGTATACGACTTTTCCTCCTAAATGCTTTAAAATGTTTCAAAATTTTATACCGTAGGCCCGTATATCTTAAGAATTTAGTTTCTTTATTAATGATTAAAAATAATCTCTGTGGGAAGTCGGTATATACACATGTTTGATTGTTTTACTACTAGGCACCTTACCGAAAATCCTTGTTAAGAGAAATTAGACATTCATTTTTATTTGGTAACTAAAGTATATACAACATAGATATTTTAAGACCTTCTATTGATTAATTTATTTCATTTCAGTCTATTAAAATAAAAATGCCAGCTTATATGTGACATTTTAGTACGTGTATTGTTACATTTATTACAGAACTAACAACCAGTTAACTTTATTAAAAATTTAGAAGTAGCACTGGTATGTTTCTTTCCTTAATCTCTTCCCGCTTCAAAGAAAAAGTAGTTAGTTAATTATTTGGGTAAGTTATTTTTTTCTACGGGTTCAGTAAATTATGGTCTGCATTCAGTTATGGTTTAGCGGTGTGGTATCATCTTTGGCGCTACCTGCCATTTTTATCTGAAGGTTGGTCGCAGACATTACGGCCAATTTCGTTAAGTTATATATTGGGATTAGGCGCTCTGTTTAAACAAACTACTCTGTCGTTTTCATATGGAAAATAGTAGTTGAGGGATTTTCAGGTAAAAGTAAAAAACTCGATAAGTTGACGCTGTTAAGCTTTTCTCAGGACTTAAGTTACAAATTTCACTTTTTAAATTACGAATTAAAAAATAACATTTCCGTTATGTTTAAAGAAACTAATTAAAAGAGCAGTTCGTATTTTCAGCTTTATATATTATTATTGAGGTAATATAATTATATTTTATTTTTAATTTAACATTATGAAATGAAATATTATGAAATGAAATATTGAAATACTGTTATAATACAGAATACAATTAACGTCACATTGTAATTTAAATCGTACTGCTTTAAATAATGATTCGCATGCACTACAATACGGTTCCAGAAGGGATTCCATATATCGTTATCCCTGCCTAAGTGACAGGAAAATTAAACTTTGTGACAGTTTATTATAAAAATGTTTGCTTTAATGTACACCACCGGTAAATATACTGCTAAATAAATTATTTTTGTTTTATGAAAACAGAATTTTAGGTATTCATTTGATAATCGTTTATTTAATTTTATTGTATTCTTCCCGTTTTTTTCTTATACTTGATTATGAGCGTTTAAAATAGCATCGTAATTTGATGTTCTCCAGTTCAATTTCAGCCAGTGGCTGGGCCTTTTATCTGTGTAAATACAATAAAATCCGTGTTAGCTCTACTATGTTGTCTTAAAATTTCCGTGAAATAGAAATGTGTTTTTTATCATCAGGACAACGTTGACGGATATTACATCATATTCACAAATAACTCCATAATGGCACAGTAAAATTGGTTAGTCTCTATCTAGGAAAGTGATAAAAAAATACAGGGGCTTTTTTATCGTTATGTAAACAAACATAATATATAAACATAAAACAGGAGAAGTTAACATTAAATAGAACAAAGTTACTTAGAGTTCTGATACAACAACCTATGCACAAATTCAAAGTTATACCAACTATCAAGTTCTTGTCTTAAAACTCAACAAAATACTGCTCGCTTACAAAATTTCACACAATAAACTTTTGTTATAATTTTACAAAAATTAATCAATTATGGTTACTGAAAATTGCTTTAAAATGATGAATGCTTAGTTTTACTTTTGCAATTTATGTTTTAATAAACATTAATTTTCTACGTGATCGGCTATAACTGAGTTTTAATTTAATTTTATGCAATTTTGTGCCATTAAATAGAGTAAATATAGCAATATTTGAAGTGATTTTTGTTTTATTATTATATTAAAATGTGAATGAGAAAATTTTTTTTTTCAAGAATATAGCACACATGCTGTAGAAAACTCCCTAAGGCACTACAGGGCCGACGCGTGGGCGTTAGAGGCGATTTACGTTGGTCTTGAATACCTGTAAATTGTACCCGGTCGGAAACACAGTCTTGGGTAAATCTTTTCAAATCTACTTTCAAAAGACTACTTAAAAAAGGTTGTACGAAGAGTGATAAGTTGAACCTCATAAGAATGTAGTGTGTTAGCACGCGATGTATTCCTAGCAGACACAAAGAATTAAGTAGACTACATCTATCAAGCATTATCCTTGAAAATACTTGTAGAATAGATTCAAATCGCTAACAGTTTTGAATATTCCAAAGAACTGGTGGTGAGTTCTGGGTCGCCAATCAGGCGAACAGCTCTTTCTTGTATAGAACCCAATAAATGCAGTGTTTGTTTGGAAGCAGAGCCCTAAATCGTATTCCATCGTATGTTGAATTTAAGCTTCGTACAGAATTTACAGTTGTGGAATATAAAGCTCTCTAATTTGAAATCATATTCTCAGCCCTTGAGAAGTTCTCTGTGCTATGCATGCAACATGTCCATGCCAAGACATTTGCTCCCAAGTTAACACCCAGCAAATTGAGCGACGATACTAGAGGAATGGATTGTCCCGACACAACTATGTCGGATTCCGCAATGTTAATTTTTTCATGTATTTTTTATTTGCTACATTATCCATACAATAAATTTGACAGTTGACATTTAGTAATTAGTCTAACTAGCAGATTGTTAATAATTTTAATTAATAATAACAATAATAAATTAATTAATAAAATATTAGCCGGAACGGCATATACAGCCAGACATGACTCAGGGGCAAAAAAAATAGTTCATCAAGCACATGCCATAACATACAAACTCATAGAAAACAGAGATCCCTACTACAAATACACACCAACATCCATACTTGTAAATAAAGATTACAAGCTCTACTGGGACATCAATATCCATACAGATAAAATAGTCCCCGCCAATAGACCCGATATTACTTTTCAATGCAAAAAAGAAAAAGTCACTTATCTGATTGACATTGCTGTCCCCAACGACACAAACATCTAAACGAAATACACAGAAAAAATCTCCAAATACATGGACCTTACAATAGAAATAAAAAGGCTATGGAAACAAGAAAAAGTCCTCAGTCATAGGCCTTACACCAACAACATTCACTTCTCACCTAGTACAATTAGGACTCAACACAAACATACACAAAAACATTCAGAAGTCAGTTATTTTGAAAACCTGTAACATTGTCAGTTCATTCTTTAATACACAGTGGTAATAGTATTTGTGCTGACTTCGCTTAGACCCATCAGCCAAACATGGAACCACATTGACCAAATGTGAGAAAGAAGAACAAAAAAAATCTAAATAAATTAATTAATTATTTTGATGTCAGTATAGTAAACGTTAATCATATGTCATGTCGTAAATCACACCGTTGGCAGATTGCCAGATTTTTTAAACTCACCGTCTGGTCTGATATCACAACATCAGCTGTTTCGTATCAGATGTTCTTATACTTCAGGTTAGGAAGAATAATGTTATCGTGAAGCTCTCAAAATTAAGACATGGTTTAATAGCTCGCCGTTGAGATTTCAGGGTAGGGGCAGCTTTAGTAGCCTCAACTTACGAAGATAGATATTTCAAATCAATAAATTAATGCATCAACATCTATAATCAAACAACCCTACTTGCTTGCTTCGAAACTGAAGTCACGCGTAGCATAATAAATTTTCTCTATCCTGATGTAACTTAGCTGTCACTTTGTACTTGTACTTTGATGTTATGTGGTTAAAAATAACAACTTAAGAAATCATAAATTTTATCTGTTGGCTTTATTGATCACTAAATGAGAGTAAATTTATGACATATTTCGCCTTATCTACAGATACAATCGATTTTTAAAGATTAATCGTCCACGTTCCTAAGTTGCATATTAGGTTACATTAGTGATGAAGTAAATTAGCCGTAGCTTTACCTAATTTATTAATGTATTAACAGGGATTAATCTGATTATGATGAAGACTTAGTTACTCTTTTTAAACTTCGTTTGACCATCAATGCAGAGATTTACAATATCAGCGTAAATCTTTGGAACAGTTCTTTGATCTATACTCGTTTCTACATCGACTCTACCATTTGGTGCTATAAACTGCCCAAAATTGGGCAATAAATCAAACAATTTATCGATCGACAAAATTCTTGCTTGTAGTAGCAATTCAAAATTTTTGTGCATTATTAAAGCTGTCCAAATATCACTAATTCAACTGTGCTATCACAACGATGAAACGATATTTATAAGAATATCCAATTTATTAGTCAAACGCTCTGATTCTCATTCTCCTATTAATTTTGAATAAAAAATATGTCTGTGCAATCAAAAATTCCTGATAATATTTTTAGACAGCGTGTCATAAAGCGTGTCTTGAAGATGCTCAAAATCGTCCTGGTGCTAATAAAATACCTCTTATCTCGTACTTAAAAAATTGTGCCAACGAACTAATACTAGTTTGCAAGTTCGCTTTTCTATTTATCCTAAATAAAAGATATATTTTCCTCCTTTCTTCTGAAAATCAGCTTAAGTAAAACTAAACCTCCAGAAAGTCAAAAAGATCTACTTGGAAAAGATTCCATATGATCAGCGACCACCAACATGGCTATTGAAAACAAATATCAACAAGAGGTCTCCTAACCTGGAGTATCGGATGATGATGCTTTATATATCTGAAGTATTCGACCATGTTTAGCATTACGGATGTTGGCTCTTGTTGTATGTTTAAAAAGTTTTGATGGATTTCTTTCCAACACATTCGTTATCAGCGCTCGTGTACTTTACGGCCTCATATGATCTGCTAGAAAAGACTAAAGTCCTAGTCTACAGCATTGATAATAAGAGCATGCTTGTCTCTTGTTTTCCTTTGAACGTTTGAAGACCAGCCGCCCATACATATTTCCACAGGCAGCAGGAAGTTGTTCAACTTAACAAAAACCTGACGGAATTTTTGTCTTGTTGTGGCATTAACCAAGGGCAATTTAACGTGGTAAAAAACCAAATTGCAGTCTTTTCTAAAGAATTGATCGTTACAGAACCGTGTAGGCTAAGTTGGGAATGTGGAATCTTTGGTACAATGATACCACTCAGTATATATTGATGATAAGTCAATCATCGCTCCTGATGAAGCTAACATGGTTAGCGAAACGCGCGTCGAGTGAAAAAATAAAGCGTTTGGTGTAGTGGTGATATATACTGAGCAGTAAGTTATGTAGTGTTATACTATTCCATTGGCAGCACCAGTTAACTTGGTTGATGCTAGAATGTAGTAGATGCGGAATAAAGAAAGCTTCTCAAGAGATCATAATGTAATCTCATACTACAAAGCGTTCTACATACCCAGCTTCTAATCCTATATAAAGCTTAAAAGGGACTGTCAATCATGTTTGAGACCCTGCTCCCAAACATACTTTATATTTACTAGGTTTTATTCAAAAGAGAGCTTTTTTCTGATTATGATTGAAGATAGAGAACTTATTACACGTCTTAATTCTTTGGAACCTAGAGGAAAAGATGATGACTTAAGTCTATCCTATAATGTCATGGGAGGTATTCAATGCATTTAGCCTGAATTTTTTCCAAAGCGATGCATGCTGGGGGGGATATATGTTGAGCTATCAAATCAGATCCAGATCAAGAGATTCATCCTATCTCTTTTTCTGACACTTCTTTAAGATTTCTCTTACATGGAGAACATCGTACTTAGATTGTACTGCCTAGGAGTGTGCTTCCCATCGGATAAAATCTGTAGCGGGTCAAGATTAACGTGGACGCACCACGCTTCTAGTGATTTAGGGATTTCTTGAAACTTGTGTGTGCTATTTTTACAAAAAAATAATAATAGTAAAGTTTGATTTGAATCAATACCAAGCCTAAAGGTCAGTGTTAAACTAAGGTCACGCAATGGCAAGCTTGGCGTTTTAATTGTCATATCTTCCTAATAAAACCAAGAAGTGATGTCGAATTTGAGAATAAAATTACCCCAGGTGAGTAGAGCCCGTAGCTCAGAATTTCACACTGTATCAACAGTCAGCCTCACAGATTCTGGGGGAGACAAAAATTCGCTAACAACTATAAATGAGAGACTATTATATATTGCCACATATGGCAGAACATTAAGGACCGAAGAACACCTATCGGGAATAGTACAAGAACTAAAAAATATCAAATAGCATATCATCGGATTGCGTGAAACACGTCTACCTGACGAAAAGGTAACTACCTTGAAATCCGAACACACCCTGTACCAAAACAACTCTGATACAAACCAGTACCTTGGTGGGGTCGCTTTTATGATAAACGAAACGTTTAGTTACAAAGAACCATGCCGTATCAACCCACATCATATACATTACACAGCCCCACAAAAAAAAAAGTGGGGTATTGATGCGATATATCAGATCCGTAGTATTTTTGCCCGTTGATCACGAATCTGACATCAGAATATCGCCATCACATCTCAATTTTTTTCTAACCTCAAAAAATAGGTAAAAATTAGTAAAAATTAAGAAAAATATACTCCTAAAAAATTGATTCAAGCTTTTTCATGAATCCAAAGATGTATTAATATGTATTCGGACACGCTAAGCTAATATTCATCGGTTGGATTAAGCCATACAGTTCTGTTTTCTTTCTAACCTTAATAAATCAGGCAGATATAGTACTTCTCGAATGCAAAAACGAATTCAAATTAAAATTCAACCGATTGTTACCAAATTTGGTACACGGGGTTTTTTTTTTTTTTTTTGGGTTGTTGATCATGAATCTGAGGTCGGATTTGCAAAATTCAAAATGGCGGATCCAAGATGGCGGACAAAATTTTTGAAAACCAACCGATTCCTACCAAATTTGGTATACAGTTGGGGAATCCTCAAACCTGATACTCTTAAACCCTAAACCCTGAAACCTTAGACTCCCACACCCTGTAACCTCAAAAAATAGACCTCAATAACCCTGTAACTTTAAAAATGAGACCCAATAAACTCAAAACCAGGACTTTTAAACCATATAGTCTCAAATAGTAGACCCCTTAAGCCCTAGAATTGCGAAGGTTAGACCCGCGCCTAACTTTCCTTTTTTTGGCTGTATCTTGTTCTTTTTTTCCGCGAATGACCTATTCAAAGGCTTTCTGCCCAAACGCTTTTTGAGGACTTGTTTCTCTTTTTAGCGACCAGCAATAGTCCGCTAGCATATGGTCATTCCATCGTCCTTGATACCGATTTTCTATGATTTTCAGATTTTGGTGAAAAACGTTCCCCTTGCTCCTCACTGTAGTCACCAAGATTATCTGGGAAATCATCGATGTGGGAGTCCAGGAAATGTAATTTTGGATTCAATAAGCAACCTAATGTTTGAAAATTTTTACCATTTTCTCGACTATTTCTTTGTACTTAGGACTTTTATTATTTCCCAAAAAGTTTGTTGCGACTTCTTTAAAACTAAGCCAAGCAGCTTTTTCATCTTTATTCATTTTAGTAACAAATAATGAATCTTGAAACAATTTTCTCTTATTTGTGGCCCGTCAAATACGCCTGCC
>CM032446.1:79469000-79481500 GCA_019049505.1 Pachyrhynchus sulphureomaculatus
ATACGCTGGTGCATGTGACTGGTGGCTCCATGGGCCCCCTGAGCCCCATACACCTGCACATGTAACAACAAACACAACCAAATGGGATACCAATTCCTACATGTAGGACACCGATAGGGCTCCCTGAGCCCCTCTCCCATGCACCCAAATGGGGGTACCAGTTCCTACAGGTAGGGCTCCATGTTGTTCTTGTCATATGCGCTGGTGCATGTGACTGGTGGCTCCGTGGGCCCCCTGAGCCCCATACACCTGCACATGTAACAACAAACACAACCAAATGGGGTACCAATTCCTACATGTAGGACACCGATAGGGCTCCCTGAGCCCCCACCCCATGCACCCAAATGGGGCCCCAGTTCCCACAGCAGGATACTGAAAGCGGGGCCTCCCGGCCGGCCTCCTGGAACCCCCTCCTGCAGCCCTCCCTGGACCATTACACATCGCAACATCGCACAGCCCCCTTGACAGATACGCGCGCGCGCAAACTTCACATCTGTCAACGGTCACACAGTGTTGCCACACCTAACACACACACAATGTTGCCACTTCATACAACGCTCTCATTGGTCCAAATTTCTATGACGTCAGAGCCAGCCCAAATGCTGGGCTGTGATTGGCCATTAATGTGGGAGCCGTATAGATACACTACTCCCATTTTACTCAATACGTATTGACAGCAAATATAACAAAATGAATCACTGTTTTTATCGCACTTATGAAAAGTCCTTGTACCGTGAGACCGTTTTCTTGTAGCATTATACTCTACATGAGCCAAGTCACCCACACATGAAGAGCTACGGTCGCTGGATGACGACGGCTGCGGGCCCGCTTTCCCACCCTGACCAACCACCGATACTGGGTTTCCGAGTCCCTGCATCGTAATTCTCTTTCTTCTACCTGCCATGACGGCATTTAAGCCGTTATCCAGGGACTCTGCCGGCTAGTGGAGTAACACCGTTGCCCACCGTCACCACGTGGAGGTGCCCTGGATGCAGGTAGAAGAATAAAAATCGACCGATGAATTTTCTCGGCGTTCAAATGGCGCGAAAACATCTGCCATCTTAAATTTTGCAAATCCAACCTCAGATTCGTGATCAGCGACCCAAAAAATCCTCGTGTACCAAATTTGGTAAGGATCGGTTGAATTTTAATTTGAATTCGTTTTTGCATTCGAGAAGCACTATATCTGTCTGATTTATTGAAGTTAGAAAGAAAACAGAACTGTATGGCTTAATCCAACCGATGAATATTAGCTTAGCGTGTCCGAATACATATTAATACATCTTTGGATTCATGAAAAAGCTTGAATCAATTTTTTAGGAGTATATTTTTCTTAATTTTTACTAATTTTTACCTATTTTTTGAGGTTAGAAAAAAAAATTGAGATGTGATGGCGATATTCTGACGTCAGATTCGTGATCAGCGGGCAAAAATACTACGGATCTGATATATCGCATCAAAAGTATACCCCACATTTTTTTTTTTTTGTGGGGCTGTGTTATCATCAAATTGAATAGAAGATACTCTATACAAATAATACAAATGCATCAACCAGTCAAGCAGCAGACGAAAAAGCAGAACAAACGTATGGCGACATATCAAGAGCTATAAAACTTGAAAAAACGAAATATGTTATAATCACCGATGATTTTAACCCGAAGGTTGGACAATGGACACAAGGAGGCCCAGAAAATATCGGCCACTTTGGATTAGGAAACAGAGAAAACAGAGGTGAAATGGTATTAAACTTTTTGGTAAAGGAAAATTTATCTTGCTTAAATACCTTTTACCAAAAACCAACACAACGGAAATGGAGATGGACAAGTTCGGACGGCCGCACAAAGAATGAAATAGACTATATCATCTCAAACTCCAAATTTTTGTGTAGAGATGTATCTGTATTGAACAAAGCTCATACAGGAAGCGATAACCGACTTGTAAAACCGCACTTTGCATTCAACATATAAAGAGAACGAAATAAACTCATGAAAAAATACCTTTTCCCGACTGCACAAAAACTCGAGACAAACATAGACAAATATCAGAGAGAACTGAGCAAAAGACTAGAAAGTATAGATATATTGAACGGATTGAACATCGATAAACTGACTCAACATATAACAACAAGTGTTCAGACAAGCGTCAAAAAAGTATGTGCCACAAGGAAAATCTCACGAAAAAATAAATTGACTCCAAGTATACCAAAAGATATACAGAAGAATATAAAAACCTAAATAAAACTGTCAGGAAGAAAATCCGGAAAGACATAAGAGCACACAATACAAAACTGATACAAGACACTATCGACTAGAACAGCAATAAGGGAGTATTGAAATCTAAATTATCAAGGGGAAAAACACAACTGAGTAAAATAAAGGACGTAAACAGCGTAATGATAACCAATAAAAAAGAGATCGCTAAAGTAATAGAGAAATTCTATACTAAATATTCTTTACTTATCAACAACGCCGAATCCGGGAGTAAGAACTAAGATAATGAATTCTGGATCAGAAGATACCTCAGACATAACATCAGGAGAATTACAGAAATGTTGAAGTTTGGAGGACCAACGCTAGAAAAATATTCTTTAATAAATGCCTACAGGAAGCAAAAGTTATGGAAAGCTGGTTAGATGCAGAAATCATCTTGCTGTTTAAGAAAGGAGACTCAGCAAATATAAAAAATTACAGACTGATAAGTTTATTGTCACACTTGTACAAACTATTTACAAAAATTATTACCAATCAACTACCATCAAGATTTGACACATACCAACCTGTGGAACAGGATGGTTTCCGGGCTTCAGCACAAGTGACCATTTGCAAACCATAAGATCCCTTATAGAGAAAACAACTGAATATAATATACAAATACACCTAGCCTGTATCGACTTCCAGAAAGCTTTTGAGTCAGTCAGTGGATACATATTAGTGGCCATGGACCGAGCACGAATTGACACTCGATATACTACAATGATCGAAAATATCTACAAAAATGCTTCTCTTTATATAAAGATAGATGAAGAAACGAAAACCAATAGCATTAAAGTCGAAAGTGGCGTTTGTCAGGAAGACACTATATCACCAAAATTATTTACACTTGTACTCCATAGAAAGATAAAGGAATCAGAATTGACGAAGTATATCTGATCCGATTTGCGGATGACAATATGTTGTTATCAAGTGACTTGAACGAATTGGAATCAATGCTGCAACAACTGAGTTATGAGTCAAAACAGGTTGGCCTCAAAATGAATTACTCGAAAGCAAAAATAATGAGCCTAGAACACCCACATATATTGATTGAGAACCAGGACATAGAGAATATCAGTCGGCCATTCAATCACTCTAGGGAAAGAGAATCAGTACAGGGAGGTTAACAAGCGAATACAGCTCTCCTAGGCAGTATTTCGGAGACTCTCCTTTGTGCTAAGAAATAGTAGTATTTCGATTAATTTAAAAAGGAAAGTTTCCGATGCCTGAATTTTACCGGTAACATCATACAGAATGCAAACAATGTATCTAATGCAGAAGAACGTCAATAGACTGAGAGTAATGCAGAGGACAATGGAAAGGTCAATGTCGGGATTGTCTCTGAGTGACAGAATCTAAAATGAAGAGATCCGTCGAAGAAGAAGGGCTACGGATGTTATAGAGAAGATTGCCGAACTGAAGTAGTAATGAACTGGACACGTCACAAGACAACAAGGTCAAAAATGACCACTGAAAATCATACGGTGGCGACCTAGGGAGACACGACGAAGTAGAAGTAGATTCCAATTGAGATAGACAGATGATATCAAGAGAATAGCTCGTAGAGACTAGCACCAAAAAGTATAAGACAGGGCAAAATGGAAAATATTAGGAAAGGCCTATGTTCACTTTTAAAACAATAAAAAAATAATTCGCTCTAATGAGTCTTAATATTCTAATGGATTTGTTCACGTGTTTTTGTTAAAATAAACCTGACATAAATACCTACACCCCGTTGAGCTTTTAAATAAAATACTGAATGACTTTTGCTTTTCGCGGTATTTTCTTTTACTTATGGCGCTCCCATAATCCGTCGTGGAAAATACAATAAATCAAATATATTAAGGATATAAATCAAGAAAAGCTTTTTTTAAAATGAAAGTTTATTAGAAAAAAGAAACTTTCAGGAACGAACTGAACAAAGATAAGTCTACCATTTCTTTCTCATTTAATTTTTCCTTAATTCGCAAAATGTCAGAAAATATTCTTGCTAAGTGACATAAAATAAAATCGTGGAATGTTGTATAGCTAGAGTTAAAGGGAAAACAATTTATCTTACGCGATTTGACTATGAGATGAAAGATTTTTATGTACTCAGTCTACATTTAGTGAAGTTATTATATAAAATTGATAGAGATTTACCGAAAACTTCTCTGGTAAACACGCATTTTAAAATAAATGGTAAATTTTACTTTCTCATAGTAGAGAAAGGGGTTTTATTACAATTCTAAATACTGAAAAATCAAACAAAAAATTACAAAAAGGACAAATCCCTGTCTTTCTCTTACCTCACTTCTATAATCTTCCATATGTTCAACATCATCATCATCAATCAGCCCTTTGCGTCCACTGCTGAACATAGGCCTCCCCTATCTCAGTTCACTCTCTCCTACCCTGTGCTCTCCGCATCCAGTTACCACACGGTTTCTTAATATCGTCGGTCCTATGTGTGGGAGGTCTACCACAACTATGCCTGTCGCTCCTAGGTCTCCACTCAAGCATCCTCTTAGTCCATCTCCCATCCGACATTCGCGCTATATGTCCCTCCTAGTTTCATTTAGGTTTCACGATATATGCAATTACATCAAAATCGCCGATTCTTTGACGGATAACTTCGTTTCTAATATAATCCCGCAGTGACACTCCAATCATTGATCTCTCCATCTTGCACTATGTTATTCTAAGCTTTTTTACGGTTGCGATAGTTAAAGTTACAGTTTCCGCCCCATAAGTCGTCACTGGAAGTACACACTGATCAAGGACTTTCCTTTTAGGCAGATAGGAAGATCACTCCTAAAGACATCTTTAAGTCTTCCATAAGCTGCCCAAGCGAGCGTTACTCTTCTCTTCAATTCGTACGTTTAGTTCTCCCTTGTGATGCGAATCTTATGATCAAGATAGGTATATTTGTCCACTAGTTCTATCTCTTTATTACCGACATTAATCTGTTCGCTTGGAACCAAGTTCGTCATATATTTTGTTTTAGAAGCATTCATTTCCAAACCCCACGTCTGCTTATACTTCTCGAAGTTCTTGAAACATTACTGCAAGCTCTCCAAGACTATCAGATATCTGAACTATATCATCTGCAAAACGCAGATTTGTCAGACTTTGCCCATCTATGTTCAGGCATTTTCCTTTCCAGATGGGTTTCTTAAAAGCGAGTTCCAAAACTGCGGTGAATAGTTTAGGCGACGGATTTGGTGTTTTCGTGGAGTTTCACCGTCATACAGGCATTTTTATAGATGTTTTAAACCAACTTAGTATAACGATAGACAACACGGCACTCTTGTAATGCTTCTAATAGTGAATCCAGCTCGACCTTATTAAAAGCCTTATGGAAATCTATGAAGGCCAAGGCAAGTGGTCTGTTATACGTTATATAACACACCACTTGCCTGTTTTATATGTTAGACTATAAATAAATGTACTTAAAATTTTGACTCTTAGCTTAAAACCAGGAAAAATTCTCATAATACTGTCGAAACTATGAAACATTAGTGAGCCGATACTCCTTTCACCCCCCTTTTTTCAAATATTAAATGTAGAAAATCGATATCTTATTTTTCTCGTGGCAGTAAACAGGCAGACGAAAACTGAAAACCGTTTTTTCGTGAGAACTGTGAAAACTGAAGAAAAGCAAGCATGAAAGCACGATTTTTTTGTGAATACAGTAATAAAAACTTAACGACGAAAATAAAATTTGAAAAGGTTAATGTTGCTTCCACATCAAATAACTCAGTGTAAAATAACTATGTTGTGAATGTAGAATTTTTGGAACAATGACACTACTCAGTATATATATCACCACTACACCAAACACTTTATTTTTGCACTCGCGCCTTTCGCTAGTAGTGATATATACTGAGTAGTGTAAAGTAAGCTCTCTCTTTCAATCTTTTCACCCCTGTAGGAGTATCAGTGACACTATGCAGTTGCTGCTTCAACAATCATTCTTCAGGCATCTCGATCCTGCGCGACCTAACTTGACTCTTGCATATTCAAACCAAGAAGAGATCTTGCTTGGTCGGACCATCTTGTTGGAGATCGTCCCCTTGATCTTCTACCTCCTACCTTCCCCGTTACGACAAGCTCTTCCATGGCATCCAGTTTCCTCATAATGTGACCAAAATATTTTAGGTACTGTTTATTAATTCTGTTTGAAAGTCCGTCATTTATACTAAGCTCTAGCTTAGTACGGTGTTCGGTATATGATACTCTGAGGATTTTGCGATATACCAACATCTCAAACGCATCAATTCATCTTTTGTAGGCTTGTTTAATGGTGCATGTTTCGAGGCCTCCCTACTTCCACTTCACTTATGAGAAAATTAAATCGTGAGATTTTTGTCATTTTTTGCGTTTCATTGGACCTAAATTACGTAAAACATAGTTTTCAATTTCAATCGATCTATCGGTCTGTCTTTTAGTCAGTCTACCTGCCAGCCTGCCTTATTTCTGATGAAATGAGCTATCGATTTGTAATTTGGTATATACATTAATTTAGAAAAGGAACCTGTATTTTTAGCAATAACGTTTCAGGAAAAGGAAGTGAAAATATTGGAGGTCCAAACGTTTTATATAATTGTAATAGAAATATCACAATTTATTTAGATTTAGTGTTATGATTAAGGAAAGTTTAAGTATATGGAGTTAAACACGAGAGGGATTGTTAGGTCTAAGATCCTTTCCAGGGTTCTTGGCTTTGAGGAATCTAAAAATTTTGTTATTTAATATTATTACTTTCAAATCTAAAAGAAGCCCTTTCTCTGCTTAGTTTTCTTTATTACTGCACCATAAAATACTTATTATATTAAATGTCAAGTTGTAATTCTTATTCTTATCTTAAAGTGTTAGAAAGTCAAATTCAGTGTTTATCTTAAAACTGCGAGAAAGCTGGGTAAATTACTTTACCACTGTTGTTATCCCATTTACATAAAGTCCTCAAAAAAGATTTATTTGGCCAATTTATATAAATATTTTTAAGAATTTATTATAACTGAAAAAGCGAGACGTTATAAAAGATCATCTTTCGAACAAAGGGAACACAACTAAAATAACTAATGCTTATTTTATGTAACCGTTTGTACGAATTGCCTAGGCTAGGTCAAAGTTGTTCTCCTTGACAACAGACTTACTTAAGCAAGCTCAATACATATTCATCTGCGGTAATTTTAATGTTAATTTCTTTGGTTGTACACGGGAGAAAGATTCCTTATTGGATTTCATGACTAGTTTTAACATGGAACTGAGTAGTAACAAACCAACCAGAATTCTATCTGGAGCTACTGTGATTCAGACTATATCTTAACAAATAATAAAATATCCAATGTTGCTGGTTATGTAACTCAACCTAATTTGGGTGACCATCTAGCCCTCGTTACGGAATTTACCTGTAGCTCACATCAGATGATGGCCGTTGAGGGCTGTGGATACTGCAGGAATACATCACCTTTCAATATTGATAAGCTTAAGCAACATTTCTTAAAATATCGACTTTAGAGAAGTATTTGAGGCTGATTCTGAATTTGATGGAGCTTTTTCTGAATTTCTTACCACCCGACGTTTTGTTATCAATGCTAATATTCCATTAAAACAAAAAAAGACAAAGCCGCCAAACAAGGGATGGGTCTCGAATGCTATTGTTAAAGGAGTTGCGAGTTAAAGATACTTTTTCATGATGTTAGATACTCTGATAGTCCAGAAGTTCATTTGATTTATAAGAACAAAAAGAAAGAATATAAAGCATTTTCAAATAAATCAAAAAAACAGTATACTTCTAATATTATTACAAGTAGTGAAATCATGAAAATAAACAAAGAACTCTTTGGACCGTAATAAACCAGAACTTGGGAAGAAATAGACAGAACACAAAAATAAAGTTACAAACCGAAGGGGGTGAAATTTCTGACACTAAAAGAATAGCTGATCATTTTTGCACGTTTTTTGGCAATATTACACAAAAAAAATTGAATGAGAAATTTTTTAATGGACTATTTACAAAGTGAACATTACCAACTTCTGCGAGTGTTCACAGCTTCTTCTATAGGCCTTGCGACAGTAATGAAGTTATAGGTATTATTAATAGTCTTAAGCATAAGGCCAGCGTGGGCTGTGACGGCATATCTATCAAGGTACTAAAGGCTATCAATTTCTATATTGCCAAACCCTTATCGCATTTAATTAATTTAGTACACGATAGCGGCACTTTTCCTGATATAATGAAAATTGGTTATGCCGATCTATAAAAAGGGTGACAAAAATTGTGCTGAAAACTATCGACCCATAACAATTTTAAATGTGCTATCGAAAATATTTGAAAAGTTATATTACAATAGACTATTAAGTTTTTTTGATGAATGTGCCGTCCCAACCACGGCCCAGTAAGGGTTTAGAACGGGTAGATCGACGGAGGGAGCCGCCTGTGAGTTTATGCAGGTGGTATATAAACAAATTGATACGGAGCGTCATGTGGCGGGTCTCTTTTTCGACTTGTTTCGTGCCTTTGATTGTTGGAATTTTAATTTTATATCGGAAATGCTTTATGCATACTGCATCAGAGGTAAGATGCATAACCTGTTGTCTTCTTATCTCACCAATAGAAAGTTTTATGTGCAAATTAGTGACCAATCTTTAGACATTGCGAATATTAACCTGGGGGAGCCACAGGGATCTATCATTGGACCTCTCCTTTTTCTAAGATTCATCAATGATATACCTCATTATATTCGCAGTGATAGTGTCATCATATTCGCAGACCACACTTCGGTAGTGGTGTCGGGAGTGACCCCTGAGGAGCTTCAGGGTCTGGTGGAAAAAGTAGTGACTAGTTTTGAAACTTGTGGTGTGGCAAAAATAATTTAATTTTGAACCTACAAAAGACAGTATATGTGAACTTTAGGTGTAAAACTAGCTCACCGAGTATGTTTGTAGAGTTCATCCTCTCAGTAGAGACATGTAGATTTTTAGGTTTATATGTTGATCAATATATTACTTGGAAACCTCACATAGATTATATCTGTAACAAAATAAATACTGCATTCTATGCAATATTTCAACTAAAGTATATTATTGACCAGGAAGCTCTAATAAACCTATATTATTCACTTGTGTACTGCCATTTAAACTACAATGATTTATAGTGGGGTAACTCTGCAGAGTGGTTAAGAGTATTTCGCAGTCAAAAGAGAATTGATAGACTCATGTTTAATATAAAGCCAACAGATAGTACTAAACCAATTTTTGCAAAAAATAAATTGATGTCCTTTCCCTGCAACTATATATATATATATATATATATTATATATATATATATATATATATATATATATATATATATATACATAGACTTTTATTGTACATAAAAAGACATGAACACAGTTTTCTAAGAAACTGCTCTTTGCATTCGTACTGCACTAGAAATACCGATCAACTTATTTCGGTTTATCATAAAAGATCTAAATTCGAAATCTCTCCCGATTATGCGGGGGTAATTCTGTTTAATAAGCTTCCTCACAATATAAGAAAGCTCTCTGTAAAAGAATTTCAAAACAAAGTTAGGAGCTTTCTGATAAATAAATGTTATTATTCTGTTTCCGAATTTTTAAGTGATACGGTTTACCATTTTTGAACTGTTTTTTTTCTTGTTTTTCTATTCACTTTTTTTTGCATTTGTGTTTTTTTTTACGTATATATCAATTGATTCAATCGCTGCTTTTGCTAATACCAAAAAATGATTTTGATTTTTTTGATTTTATAGTTGAATAGGACATATCTAAGTATTATTTTATTTTAATAAAATTGCAAATGAGTGTAAAATAAAAAAAGTAGGTCAAAGATTTCAAAAACAGAGTTATCTGTAAGATAACGAATATTTAGCTTTATAAAATACGGCTCTCAACCTTAAGAAGAAATGTGTTTAGACATAAACACACGTTTATGTTAATTCTATATAAAATTCTGTTCCACGAAGTACAACTTCGATGTCATCTATTGTTTCACCAGCCATTAATTATTTAAACTGTCTAAACTTGGTAACATTTGTACGTTTCATGCCCGAGACACCAGAGACATATAAATGTTTGAAATAACTGGAAGAAAGCGGCGCGTCCAATTTCAAAACTCATACTTTTGATATAGGTTAAACGCTTTTGTTTAATAAAATGTAAGTTAGGGTTCTGTTTTGTTCATGAATTATGTTTAAACAATAGAGGGAAATTTAATAATATTATGCTCTATAAAATATATACTAAATTTAATTTATAGGAGTCTAATAAAGGTAGTAAATATCGACTATTACATTTTATATAAAGTTAAAAAAAAATACCAAGCAATGTATATGCTATGTCCCTTTTAAATTATTTGAATTTAAATTTAAAGATTTTGGGTTTTCGTGACACATCATAATAAGACCTCCGTTGGTTGATTTGTTGTAGGCGGGGTAGGCAGTTGTGCTTGTTTTTGCACTGCAGTCTATTGGCTCATTTTGCTCCCCTCTCTCGGTTACATGTGGTAAATGAGCTGAATCATTCTTAATCAGATGTGGCTTAACTCAGCTTATTGATGAACCAACACGAATCCCTGATCGAGATGGGGAGTTCGCCAGTCTTCTTGATCTGTTTTTAACCACCAATCCGGAGATTTACATGATCACCGTAAATCCGCCGTTAGGTTTTTGCGACCATAAACTGCTTTCGACATCGAGTATCCTACGAATCAGTGACAGCGCTTAAACCGCGAAAGATTTGGCACTACAGATCTGCAATTCCAGGTCCTTTTGGTCAGTCACTGTCAAAATTTCACAAAATCCACTATACCACCACTCACACGTGCCTAAACCGCGCAAGATTAGGCTCTATAAACCTCTTAAGAGAGCTGCTTGAGAAAGCAAACTTGTTAACTGAACTTTTTACTTCGCATTCTACTGTCGATTTCCAGGGAAAAACACCACCTACTATTCCCATAGTGGAGTCAAGGATGCCGGATATTGCCTTCAGACATCGTATCATTAATCTTATTTTAATGAAGCTAGACACCAAAAAAGCTTCTGGAGCTGACGAATACCTGCCATAGTTCTCAAAAACTGTGCAAGGGAACTAATACGTTTTCTGTAGACTTTTTAGCCTATTCTACAGAAAGAAAATATTTGCTTCCTGCTAGAAATGTGCCACAATTCAGCCGATACCTATAAAAGGCAAGAAGACCTTGCCAAATAACTACCGACTAGTCGCACTGCTTTCAATAATATCGAAAAAAAGCAAAGGCAGCATCTTCTATCTATATCTTAAAGGATTCAATATTATTAGCGATCACCAATATGGCTTTGGTAAATATAGATCAACAGGAGATCTTCTGACTTATGTAACACATGTTTGACCGTGTTTGGCACGATGGACTGTTGGCTAAGCTACGCTCTTATGATATGTCTGAAAAGTTCTTTTGTGGCTCTCATGTTTCCGCAGAGGGCGTTCTTTACGAGTGGCAGTCGGCGGTTTTCTTTCTAACACCTTCACTATCAACGCCGGTGTTCCCCAAGACTCCATACTATCTCCTACTTTCTTTCTGATTTACATTAACGATCTACTGGAAATGACCGAAATACGGAAATACGCTTATCCCTTCATTCGCTTTGAACACTCGGACATCGGCTACTTAGACGAATATCCGCAGACAGCGGGAAGTCGCTCAACTTAACAAAGACCTGGAAGAAATTCTATCTTGGGGTGACAGTAACCAAGTGTAGTTTAACGCCACAAAAACCCAGGCGGCAGTTTTTTCTAAAAAAGTTAACGTTGCTAAATCCGATATAGTTATGGCGGAGCACATCATTCCTCTAACATCGTCGCTTAATTTGTTTGGCGTTAATTTGGGAGCAAATATGTCCTGGCATAAACATGTCGCAAGCATAGCAAGGAGAGGTTCTTAAAAGTTGGGAATATTATTTCGAACCAGAAAGCTTTACACTCCACAACAACTGTTAATTCTTTACAAAGCTCAAATTCGACCAACTATGGAATACTGCTCCCATGTTTTGGGTTCCGCTTCCAAACATACATTGTATTTGTTGGATTTTATTCAGAGAAGAGCTATTCGTCTGATTGGAGACCCGGAACTGACCGGCGGCATTGATTCGCTGGAACATCGAAGAACGGTTGGCGACTTGAGCCTATTCTACAAGTATTTTCATGGAAAGTGTTCGAAGGATGTAGCCCGCTTAATTCTTCCTCCCAGAGCGGTGCATATTAGAAA
>CM032446.1:79486500-79560881 GCA_019049505.1 Pachyrhynchus sulphureomaculatus
TGTAGATTCAAAAATCATTCCGAGCTCTTCAAAAATCATTGTTGTGGGTACTATTTGGTCGGTTCAAGTTATATTAACTTCCAAGTTAACGCCTAGCAAGTTGAGTGGTAATGTCAAGGAACACAGGGTCTCAATATATATCCATATCGAAATTTATCTCCTTAATTTTTTTAGGAAAAACTGCTCCCTGGGTAATTGAGTTATTATATACCATCTGATTACTGATACAATAACACAAAATGACTAAAGATTTTTTCCAGTAACTTTTTACATTCAGAGGATATTAACAAGAGCTGCAGCGGTTTGAGCGTTCAAAGTAAAGAAACAAAAAATTTTGAGTACTGATTCATGAACTGTCACAAAAAAACAATCTCTGAGGAAAGTCTAGGGTGATAAACAAAACTTTTTAGACATACCGTTAGAGCGCAGCATAGCCGACCATCCGTCATGCCAAACATGATTATATACCTTGCAAATGTTGTAAATATTCACCCTCATATATATATATATATATACACATAAGCTGAAAAGTTTTTGGTCTAGCTACTTAAAATATATTTTTTGCAAAATTCGACTTTATTCATCAATATAGTCTTCTTCAAGTGCGATTCAATCAGTCCAATGCCTTTCTAACATTTTTATACCTTTCTTGTAGAAGGACTTGTCATTGCCTTCGATATAGGCCTCCGTTTCGGCGATAACTTCCTCACTGGAGCCTAATTTCTTTTCCCCGAACATTTTTTTGAGGTCTGCGAATAAATAATAGCCGCCGGGGGACAGATCTGAAGAATACGGTGAATGAGGAAGCAATTCGAACTTCAATTCATGCAATTTTGCCATCGTAACCATTGTGATACGGTGCATTGTCTTGATTCCTGGTCATTTGGGGCCGTTTTTTTGCGATTTCTGCCTTCAAACACGCCAGTAACTTTCTCAACTTAGTCGATGAAAATTATTCCATGCGCATCCAAAAATACATAGGACAAAACCTTCGCAGCTGACAGTGTCTTTGGTCGCTTCGGCTGGCTTCACCAGCTGCTGTCCACTCAGCTGACTGTCGATTTGATTCCGATGTGTAGTGGTGTATTAATGTTTCACACCCATTGTCACATATTCTTAAACAGCTCCAAACTGCGCTCAGAGTCATCAACACGTTGTGGTTTTTGGTCCACTGTGGGCAAACGCGGTACCTATTTCAAACAGAGTTTTCCCATGCCCAAATGTTTATGCAAAATATGACCAACACGTTCGTTCAATCTCTTCAGAGTGTGAGCTGTCTTACGTAATTTCACTTGACGGTTATCCAAAACAACTTTGTGAATTTTTTTTATGTTTTCCGGTGTATCCACCTCATTAGGGCGTCTAGAGCATTCAGCAATATTTGTATCCGTACGACCGTGTTTAAATTTAGTATACCAGTAAATGATGAGTGATTTTCTAGGAGTCCCCGTAAGACTTAACACAAGAAATTCTATTTTTCCATTGTTTTAAAAACATGAAAAGTAGCGTGACTTAAACCACTGGAACTTGTAAACTAATCGTCGAGATGTCATGAAATATTGACACGTATCGTTTGACGGTTGGAGCTTCCTAAAAATCATATGGACATATGTTTGCCCCAAAAAGTTTAATACAAATGGAGACAAAGTTTATCTTATATGTTACAAAAAATTTATTCATAAAATATTCTGTATCACATGGAAATCCATAATCAAGCATCAGAATTTTAAAATATTTAATGGTATACAGGGGAAATAAAAAATAATGATTTATAATGAAGAGTAAAGTGTGTTTAAATTTAAAAACGGAGCAAAATATTAATTGAAAATGTTAATAGGAACTAGTTTATTGACAGGTATTTCCAAAGACATGTTCATTTATTTTCAGCCTAAAATTTTTAGTAATTTCGTTTTCTTTTATTCAATAAATAATCCAACAATTACTGACGTGTTCACTGTTTTTTTGAATTTTTAACTAGGAAGGCCACAAATCTAAACGTAAGCCTAATTTTCTATTTCCTATTAACATTTTCAATTAATATTTTGCTCTGTACTTAAATTTAAAACACACTTCATTCTTCATTATAAATCCTTATATACATATATACATATATATATATATATATATATATATATATATATATATATATATAAATATATATAAATATATATAAATATATATATATATATATATATATATATATATATATATATATATATATATATATATATATATATATATATATATGTATATATATATACATATATATATATATATATATATATATATATATATATATATATATATATATATATATATATATATATATATATATATATATGTATATATATATATATATATATATATATATATATATATATATATATATATATATATATATGTATATATATATATATACATACATATATATATATATATATATATATATATATATATATATATATATATATATATATATATATATAATAAAGAAAGAAAGCAAAAAATTGCCGTATCTAACAAAATTATTAAAAATACAATCTTAGTTGGGGAACTCGGCAAGAAGGGGGCGTGATAAGAGATCACACAATTTTCATTAAGCCAATATTTCGGTCCTGGATTGGGACCTTCTTCAGGGCAGAACTGAAAAGAAGAACATAGCGTATTCACTGATCGTGTCTGGGACAACTTTAAATTAATGATGTTATCGTTAGGTTGTTATAATAAATAAAATTAGTGTAGAACAAGAATAAGATATTAATAATAATAAGTTGAAAAACTCACATGAGAAGTGCAAAGATTTCGTTAGCCTGAATGGCCGTAGGTAGCTTATACATACAAAAGTTATTACATATAAAAGTTGGTTAATCCATAAAATGTATAAAATACACACTAAAACACTGTAGACAAAAATCTAAAAACCAAATTTAAAACATGGATGTAATTGGAACCTTGGATGTTGAGAACATTGTTAATTATTTCACCTGTGGCCACCTCACATGGCCACCGCCTAGGACGACAGGAGACAGCTGCCCTACACAGATAAGGGGTTTAGTCAAGAAAACTCAATTTACCAGAATGCGGGATCGACACCTGGAAGGAACCGATAGAAAAGGAAGTGCAAATATTGGACCCTAAGAGAAGGAGACAGCCAATTGAGCGACCAAAGATCCGGTATGTGGTAGAGGAAGGATAAATCATAACCCAATCATAGGTAAAGGGTGAGCGAGGGAACGAGAGAGAGAGAGACAATAATGGGAGCAACGAAGAAGAAGATTATCTAATGAAATAATTATTAATTTATTAATTTCTTGTTGGAATCTGATTGGAGGAAGAGATTGTTAGCAAAAAACCAATGAAGACTGGAGGCACCAGGAGGTGTTAGAAGGGTGACGCAAGGTACTGTCAATGGAAGGAAGACAGTAATCACTAAGTGCACAAAATGGCCCAGATAAAATGGAAGGAATTTGTGTAGCCCAGGATCAAAGAGAACCGTAAATAAAGAGAGGAAGGAGGAGAGAAACCCTGGAAATTACGGAGCTAAAAGAGAGACGACCAACGTGGTTCAGATGGATCATAAAACACTTGAAGACAGGGAATTATTGTGTGGAATTGATTTATCACAGGAGAGGAGGAAACTATATATGCTACTAGAACCATCTAGGTCGGTTCTTTTATTGATATTAAGGTGATTCTCCTGGATGTAACACATCTCAAGGAATTCTCTCTTGGAAAGATTGTTAGAGAAATGAAGAATTTTGGTTTCCCTGAAATTAAAAGAATGACCATTGTCAACAGAATGGGTCGCCAAAGCACATCTGTGTGGATTTCCATTCTTATATCAATACGTAGACGATTTAATGCTATCCCTACCAGCTGATGGTAAAGAAGAAGTTCTTCTTGTTTTCAATTCATTCGACCCACACCTGCAATTCACTATGGAAGAAGAAACCAACAATGCTGTTCCATTTCTGGACACAAGAGTCGTTAGAAACTCCCATAACATCATCAAACTTGATTAGTATAGAAAACCTACTTCTTCTGGGAGATATATCCATGCAAACTCTGGCCATGATTGGAAGGTGAAAGTCAACGTCATCAAAGGCCTATATAGAAGACTGAAGATAATAGTACATCCTGATTTCTTACTCCAGTCACAAGAAACTCTTACAAACCTTTTCATAGAGAATGGATACAATCGAAAACTCTTACTAAGAACCAAAGATGAAGTCAACAAGCTTACTCATATCCATCAAATTCCCCCAGAACCCCCTCCCCTCCACCTACCGCATATCTCCCCTCCCCCTTTAACTCCCCCAATAACTTGGTCGCTGGTTTCTTTACCATTCATTCCTGGCCTTACAAACAAATTGGTCCACATTTTGCGTGTCATTCCTAACATTAAAATTGCTAAATATTACTTCTTCAAAAACAGACGTGTCTTCAGCAAGCTTAAGGCCCCGCTGCCAGTTCTTTCCATGTTAGACTTGGTTTATTCAATTTCCTGCCTCAATTGTCCATCAATCTATATCGTCGTATTGCACTCCATAAAAGTGACACTAGATGCCATCCACACAGATGTGCTTTGGCGACCCATTCTGTTGACAATGGTCATTCTTTTAATTTTAGGGAACCCAAAATTCTTCATTTCTCTAACAATCTTTCCAAGAGAGAATTCCTTGAGATGTGTTACATCCAGGAGAATCACCTTAATATCAATAAAAGAACCGACCTAGATGGTCTTAGTAGCATATATAGTTTCCTCCTCTCCTGTGATAAATCAATTCCACACAATAATTCCCTGTCTTCAAGTGTTTTATGATCTATCTGAACCGCGTTGGTCGTCTCTCTTTTAGCTCCGTAATTTCCAGGGTTTCTCTCCTCCTTCCTCTCTTTATTTACGGTTCTCTTTGATCCTGGGCTCCACAAATTCCTTCCATTTTATCTGGGCCATTTTGTGCACTTAGTGATTACTGTCTTCCTTCCATTGACAGTACCTTGCGTCACCTCTCTAACATCTCCTGGTGCCTCCGGTCTTCATTGGTTTTTTGCTAACAATCTCTTCCTCCAATCAGATTCCAACAAGAAATTAATAAATTAATAATTATTTCATTAGATAATCTTCTCCTTCGTTGCTCCCATTATTGTCTCTCTCTCTCTCACTCCCTCGCTCACCCTTTACCTATAATTGGGTTATGATTTATCCTTCCTCTACCACATACCGGATCTTTGGTCGCTCAATTGGCTGTCTCCTTCTCTCTTAGGGTCCAATATTTGCACTTCCTTTTCTATCGGTTCCTTCCAGGTGTCGACCCCGCATTCTGGTTAATTGAGTTTTCTTGACTAAACCCCTTATCTCTGTCGGGCAGCTGTCTCCTGTCGTCCTTGTCATCTTTCCTAAATGGCGGTGGCCATGTGAGGTGGTCACAGGTGAAATAATTAACAATGTTCTCAACATCCAAGGTTCCAATTACATCCATGTTTTAAATTTGGTTTTTAGATTTTTGTCTACAGTGTTTTAGTGTGTATTTTATATATTTTATGGATTAACCAACTTTTATATGTAATAACTTTTGTATGTGTAAGCTACCTACGGCCATTCAGGCTAACGAAATCTTTGCACTTCTCATGTCAGTTTTTTAACTTATTATGACTAATATCTTATTCTTGTTCTACACTAATTTTATTTATTATAACAACCTAACGATAACATCATTAATTTAAAGTTGTCCCAGACACGATCAGTGAATATGCTATGTTCTTCTTTTCAGTTCTGCCCTGAAAATGGTCCCAATCTAGGACCGAAATATTAGCTTAATGAAAATTGTGTGATCTGTTATCACGCCCATATATATATATATATATATATATATATATATATATATATATATATATATATGTATATATATATATATATATATATATATATATATATATATATATATATGTATATATATATATATATATATATATATATATATATATATATATATATATATATGTATATATATATATATATATATATATATATATATATATATATATATATATATACATATATGACACCCCACTCGATAACCTGGTAAAACTTTTTGTCACTTCCAATTTTACCCCCCAAAACTAACTGCTTAATTTAAAATTTAACTTTAACACTACACGGCTCTAATTGCGCGATCAATTCCTATGTTTGTGCCAAATTTCAACTTTCTATATCAATTAATTTCGGAAAATAACGGGTGTGATCGACGGTCAAACAGACAAACTGACAGACAGGCACGGAGGTGCTCCCATAAATGTTCCGTACGGAACACTTAAACACGAATTTTAGATTTTTCAGTTTCAAATACTTTAAAAATGTTGTATGAGACGATATATATGAAGCAACCCCACCATCTCTCAATTAGTCTTTTACATGTTTGATAATAAATAATTGAAAATAAGGATAAAATAATACATTTTTTTAGATTTGTCAGCCTGAAGGACCATGAAAACACTTTTAACATAATATGTGAATGATTTAAAATTTATTGATTTATACTAAAAAAAAGGCTCATAATAATATACAAGTGTCGATCTTCACCCCTTCACCCTCTACCCCTTAAACTATATCACTTAAAAAATATAGGTCCTGAATAATATTTTTTTTTAGATTTTCTGACTTGAAAAAGTTCCAACAGGACTTATAACGCGAATGTAAAAAAGTAACGCCTTTAGTCCCCTCCCGCACTGTCTTAACCTCTTATATCTTCAACTATAAATATATTTAAAATTTATTAATTCAAGTCAGGAAAAAATTTTATACTAATGTATGCAATATACAAAATTATTGCTCAAAAACTACAGGTTCTATTCATCAATTTAGTATTATAGTATGTGTACCAAATTTAAAATAAAAGTATTGTACTGAATATACATGAAACATTACCTTAAGCTAAATTTAACATACTCTGCCATAGTTATTACTGCAGAAAATTTGGACTAGTTACACTCTGCAACTAAGAAATAAATAAATAACCATACCTGATAAAAAAGGACGCTAATACAGATCTAACATTTACTAAGGGTACTATCGGTAACGGAATAATCGTTTTTATATTACGTAGTCTCAATTCTTGTAATCCATTATAAAATCAGATACAAAAGCGGGATAGATATTAATAATAAATATTTTAATCTATATTTTAAATATATTCTAAGCTCTCTATATTAAAGTTTTAGTAGGGGATCTACATGTTTTACAACAGAAATTATTATAAAAGAAGAAGGACTATAATATAACTGCCATTCTTGTGTTTTAGTATCTGTACACAGGTGTACTTCCGGTAAAATGTCGACTCATAATTAAAATTTTATATTTACAGGGGTTATAAAAATTATTTTTATCAAAACATCGCATTAAAAAAAATTCTCCATCATAAAAGAAATTAATAAAAAAAAGTTGGATGAATAAATAAATTATACATACAGAATATTCTAATATTTCCAAAAGAAACTAAATTATCTCTATACTTTGAAATCGCTGAGTAAAGAGCACATTTGACTTCACGCTTTAAGGCTAAAAACTCCCTATCGCTAATTATAAAATTGACTGACTCGCTAAGCTTCCTTATTACTGAAATCCAGATTTCAATACAATTCCACTTAGCGCGAGCAATGTATTTCTTAGTTATTGCCACTTGCTAACTTTAGCTGTTTTAATTCGTCACACTTTGGGCGCTCTTAAATACGAAATGCTATGAAATAAGATTTAAATAACCGGCCAAGTGCAAGCCGGACTTGCGCAATTAGTTTTCCGTAGGTTGATTGCCTTTGAATTAAAAAATTTTCTTACGGAGGTATAAAATGACCAATGACTCCACAAAACACACCCCAAATGACTTTTTAACAAAGTTTTTTTCCGATCTTTACTGATGACATTGAAATTTTTTTTTTTTTTTTATATACCAGATAAATTATTAGAGGTAATGAACTCATGATAATTTCGATCTACAGCCTGTGGAGAACATTCCAGAATTTTTTCAAATTTTTTTGTCAGTACTTTTTGAGATATGGGAGAGACAGCGATTTTTCCCACTTTTTTAAAAATAATACAAAGAGAAGTGTGCGCAAGTATTTCAGTATATTTTTAAACTCGTGTTTTTACAAGCTTTCATTTGACATCCCACGCGATGACCTGGAATAAATTTTTTTTCTCACTTCTGATTTCAACCCCCAAAACTAACCCCTTAAGTCATGATTTAACTTTCAAAACTACACGGCTCCTAATGAGGCCATCAATTCCTACATTAGTGCCAAATAGTTTTAGAGAAAATCGGGTGTGATGGACAGACAGACAGACGGACAGACACTGAACTGATCTTATAAGTATTCCATACGAAACACTAAAAATGGAAAGTTAAAGAGTATCTAGCGTTACCTAATGCTGAATTAAAAGGATATATATGGTGAAGGCTGTAAGTGAACCCTCTAAATACTTTAGAAGAATTTCTCCCATTAAAGACCAAATTAACCAGAAAAATTTTTGTCTGAGCAGAAAGACAGAAGAGACTGTAATGAAAGACTAATATTGTCAAATTTCCACTTTATTTAGTTTCACTGAAACTGTATGACGCGTTTCGCAATACTATAGCTTCTTCTGATACAAAACGATATTTGAGTATTAGTGTGTGTTACATTTATATAAATACCCTAAGGTAGATAGGTAATAAAATTAATACTATATGCTAATGAATATTGCTGGGAAATCCATTCTGAATATTAATTGTATAAATTGAGTAAAGGGGAGTTACCATGGGCCACACAGGTATCTTTTTGTTCGTTTAAGATGATGCCTGAATTTTTAATTCTATTTATTTCTAAAATTTCTAATAGGTTTAATTTTACGCCTTTGTTTTGTAAACTAAAATAAAAAATAAAGCTATTTCTTTTGTATACCCCAAGAAAGAAAACACAGGGAAAAAAATTAATGTTTTAACCTATTTTGGTAACACGTCAGAGAAAATTAAAAACCACTTAAACAAATATAATATCAACATAGCTTTTAGAACAAATAACTCGTTAGGAAAATTCATTAAGAACGCAAAGGGAAAACAAAATAGATCAAAAAAATCTGGAGTGTATCAGTTAAATTGTGGTTCTTGTCATAAAAGTTACATAGGTCAGACAGGTCGCTCATTCGAAACTCGGATTTTAGAACATAAAAGAAGCTATTTAAAAAACAAAACTGACTCAGCGTACAGTAATCAATTTAACAGAATCAAATCATCTTTTTGACGACAAATTTAAAATTCTACACATACAACATACATACGCGTCATACAGTTTCAGTGAAACTAAATAAAGTGGAAATTTGACAATATTAGTCTTTCATTACATTCGTTATGAATTTCCATCAAGTAACAGCCACAACAATTCAAAAAAAACACAAGAGACTTTTGCTATCTGCCAAACTTAAAAACTGAACATTTTTTATAATAAAAAATTATTAATAGAAAGTTTATTTTTTAAATTAGCTAGAACAGGTTTGTTAATTATAACATAACTAACACTGTAATTTTAATGTAAAAAATATTCCGTTAAATTAAAAATTTTCTTTAAATTTCCGATTTATTCGTCATTTCTAAAATAATTTACCTAATTTTCATTACAAGGAATATATTGCTAAATCTCTATATACAGACTTCAATATTTTTTAGGAATTGCATTTATGTAAACGGTATAAATTGAACAGTAACTTAATATACTTATAATATCTAAATATATAATTTCTGTTAAATACAAAACCAGTTGGATGTACCATAGTTTTGACAGTACAATTTTAATATAAATTAGTGTGATTTGCCTTGGCATCAAAAGTACAAGAGGTCGAGAATTAATAAACAACCCGGGCTTGCGGTCTATCAACTCCAAATTAGAAAGTGCCGTTTTTTAGCTAACCTAAGTGAAGATGTTGATATCTTACAACACAATCATAATAGCAGCAAATTTTCAAGGATCATAGGCCAAAGAATTCTGGGTTGTCAATAAACTCTAGCGCCATCTGATGTAAAACTGATAAAATATTTAATCCAAAAACCATCTGTAGGGTGCTAATAGGTCTAATGATTATTGAGAGGTACCTGTGAAATAAAAAGAGTAATTTAAAAGAGAATACTGCTGATTCCGGTACATCGACTGATATTAATATTTTACTGTCATTTTCTGATTCGGAAAGGCTCGTACTTTCAACTTCAGACGGGAGCCCATAAATGAAATATGTGTCCAGCATCCGTAAGGGTTATATAGAGGAAAAAAAACGGAAACGTTTAGTTTCCCATTATTTTCGGACCTTACGTGATTTTAATACAAAGGCACAACTGGATGACGGTCATCCGATAAGCCACTAATTTTAAGTAATTTTCAAGAGCGCTGGACCCATATTCCAATTGTCTTTCTGTGTCAGAAATTCGAGATTATATGTACAAATTTTAGCGTGGTTTAAACTTTCTTGTTATTCTGCAAACTCACCCTAAATGGGGCAACAGATAACAAAGAATAGCTAATTTCAAGCGTAAATTCAGGTATGACCACAACGATTTACAGAAAATGGCTTAAAAAAATCATTATATTTACGAGAGATATAAAAGCAGGATAAATGTTCCAAGTTTTAAACGAAAATCATCATTCTACAATATCGTAAACATTCTTATATTGTCTCCTTGACGTGTTTATAATGCAGATAAAATAGAGTCAAATACAAATATATTCATTTTTTCGAAGAAATATCCATCCAACAGCAAGCCTTAATTCGATCGGAAATATAAAGAAGCCGTTGCTTCTCAACATCTTACTAATCCACATCGATCAGCCACCCTTATCTACTGCTGGATATAGGCCTCCTCTAAGAACTTTCACTGATCTCTGTCCTGAGCGGTGTTAACCCAATTTCCTGCCACTCTTTTGATGTTATCGCTATATCTGGCTGGTGGTCTACCTCTATTCCCTTTGTCTTGCCTGAGTCTCTAATCTATTAGTCTTCTACACCATCGGTTATCATGCCCTCGGGCTATATGACTTGCCCATCTCCATTTAGATTGCGTAATTTTTTAGATAACATGTATCACTTTTGTTCATTATCTGATAGTTATGTTTGTTATTCTATCCTTCCTTGTGATACCTAGCATAGCTCTCTCCATTGCCCGTTGCGATACTCTCAGTTTGTTTGCTGACTGTTTTGTTAATGTGAATGTCTCGGCGCCATATTTGATTACCGGCAGAACGCATTGTTTATAAACTTTCTTTTTTAAGCACATTGGGAAATTACTTTGCAGCATATCTCCCATCTTCCCAAAGCTGTCCCTACTTACACGACGGCGTATCTCACGGGTTTGGTTATCTTTGCCAATTCGTAATTCATGAACCAAATATTTGTAATTTTGGACGTGCTTCACCTCGGTTTCATTAAATTTCATATTACTTTTAGTAACAAGATAGACATAATCTGGGTTTTTTGAAAGTTAATATTTAGACCAATATTTGCTGATATTATTTGCAGTTCGGTAAGCATTTGTTGGGTATCACCTAGACTGTCGACTATTATGACAATATCAACAGCCAAGCGCAGATGATTTAGGTATTCGCCATCGATGTTTATGCCTTTTCCATCCCAACTAAGTTCCTTAAAAGTATATTCTAACATCGCCGTAAAAAGTTTAGGAGAGATCATATTACCTTGTCTGATTTCACGTTCCGCTCGTTATTTACTTGGGGATTCATGGAGTCTTACACTTGCTGTTACGTTATTATAAATGAATTTAATTAACTGAGTATATCTGTAGTCTATTCTTATTTGCTGCAGTGTAGATAGTATCACCGGCAACTCCACAGTACTAAAAGCTTTGTTTAAAATCCACAAATACTAACCACCACTATTGCAAATGGGAGAATAAACTGATCGGTCCATAAATTTTAAAAATCGGTTATGTTTTCTTTTTTGTGAATGAAGAGCATCACTGTTATTCCATTTGCTTGGGATTATGCTATTATTCAAGCAGAGGTTAAAAAGGGAAACTACAACCCTCAAGAAGCCTTCGCCACCCATTTATACAGCTTCAATTATTATCTGATCGTCTCCGGAAGCTTATTTTTCATTTCATTTGGTAGCGGGTAGACACTCCACTATGGTCCCGGTAGAGGATAGGTCTACTTCAGGGATGCGTCCCTGCCTACGCCAGCCATGGTTTCACTTCATCTACTAACTTAGGTGAAAACCATGTCCAAAACCATTATTTTATCCACAACCTATTTTGTCCTTCCATATCCTACCAACCAACTCGCCAACACGCAACGGCAAGCGTGGAGTTTAACTGCCAGTACCCTCTTGCCAATCCATAGTGGTGTGAAAATCATAAATCGTAATATCTTCGTTGGTACCTGAAACATATGCAAAGAAATTATCGAAGGAACAAAGGAGGTTCACAATCAAAGAATTAAGAACAAACTTCTTGTTGCGCTACATCCATCATATTACCACTTACACGACCAGATAATACTTTTCAAGAGCACTTGTTGAGAAAGCCAACTTGTTAGCTGGACTCTTTCCTTAATATACTATTGTCGATTTCCAAGGAAAAATACCACCCACTATTTCTAATATGCAGTGAAGGATTTTTGATAATGTGTGCAGTGTGTCATAAAACGTAATTTAGTGTAGTTGTCACTCTTCTTTTAAATACTTAATTTAAAGTAAAGAAATACTATTGATTTTCAAAGGTTATAATTTTAAAAACTATTCAGATTTAATATAGGAAACATATTAGTACACAAAATGACCTATACTCTTTCGAATATTATTCAAAAGATCAAAATAGCGTCCTTTCAAGGAGTTCTAAATCAAAAAATAAAAATAAATCGACGGATACACATTTCTCACTATCGATTTTCTTTATAAAATTTTCCTTAAAAAGTTTATTTAGTAATATTTACCACACAAAATATTATATCGTCAAAAAGAAATCAGTTGTACATTAAGAGTTTTAGTTTCGTTAGTAATTAGATTAGGTATAAAAAACTTTTAGCGAATCTGGCTGTTGGATATCGAACCGGTAAAAATCATTATTTGTTGCTCGATCTACCGCTTACATAGAACTGGGGAGTGTTGTGAAGAAATTTCTAAAAAGTTGTTGTAGTAATAGAGAGGCTTAAGCATTAGAGTAGACTTGATTTTTTTTTTCGTGGTTCTTAGTGGGTGGAGGCACAAGAGAACGAAACAAAGATTTGGTATAATAAGACACAATATTTTTCAAAAATACAAGATCCTTGACCGAATGCGACCCATGTCCATCGTATAAAACTTTATTTTATATTTCTTTTAATATGCTGAATAAGTTTTCAAAAAGCAACTTCAAGTCTAAGCCTCTAGATCATCTGCGACATTATGTGACTTTTTAATATAACTATCAAGTGGATATTTAAGATTTCTTAGATTCAAGGAATGGGAGGACTGGGCAGTCACCACCATGTTTCTTTTTTCGCCAAAAATTCGTTGGTACCTTTTCGTTGTGGTGCAGCATCCACGTACGTACAATGCCTTCCAATACACGTACCACCTTCGTCCTTCTTAAAAAGACTTCCCTATAAAAGTGTAATTGACAGCTTACGACGAGAGTAAAAATTTATTGTGGACAATGCTCTGAATGCTAAATGAACAAGTGATCATCGATTTTAGTTTAGATTTACTTATTCTTGTTTTTTGTTCAATCTCTAGATTTCTTGGAAAAACCTTGGTGCACCATTTCTTATGTCCCAGTCCTGTATTTAAAGCTGATGAATGGTAAAATGTTGAAATATATCTTGCTAACAATCATTCTTAATGTCAGTCTATGATCTGACATAGCAAGGACTCTTTACACATTGTTGTCTGTTTTTGAGATAAAAATCTTTTTGCACTTGCTCTGGAAATAAGATATTCTCCATAAGCTCTTCGTAATTTTCCATAAGTCGTAGAATCTTGGCACAAAATTTGGTATCACAACGCTGGTCAATATTATGCCTTAATTTTTAAAACGTACTCACAGACACAACTTTACTTCAAAGTACAATCGTCCAGTCACTATAGGAAGTTCGAATTTACACTGACTTTACATTAGAGGTTAATCTAATTTGTTCATGTTAAGCGGGAAGAAGCAGCGTTTTGACTGTTCAGTATCTAAGTATTGCTCTTCCATCTATCGATCTATCTCTAGACGCGCATTTAATCGTACTCAGTAGAACTCAGCATGATGAATATTTATATTGGCATTATTAAACCTTCATAAATTATATTAATATATTATTCAAAATGGAAAACTATCCAATCTAACAATTTAACATTAATTTACCATCTTGACTTCTCTTTCTATATTGCCAGCCTTTGAACTCGAATTTTTTGCACACTTATAATGTCTTATTTTCTTTAATCTTATCTTCCATTAAAATTGATATTTGGCGTGGGTAAAGTGACTTAATTTAAGGCCTTAATATCTAGGGAATTCCGAAATAATTCCCTTTTCCGAAGCGATTCGTTCCAACATAGCTGTTTAATTAAACGAAAATAGAAATAATGAGACTTATCTGGCACGAAAAAGAAAAAAAGTCACGTCTTTCGTATACTACTTAAAATAAACAGATTGAATGAAAAGTTAAGATTAAATAATTGTCGTTACTCCATTTTTCAGGAAATTAGAATTTTTGTCTGAGTTGACATATTTAAATGTTTGACGTTTTCCTTTCATATTTTTATTACCATAGTCGCAGAGATAGAGACAGGTGTTTTCGGGAGTTATTTTTATTCTTTACTACTTAAAATCTTATATTTTTACCCAAGAGCCGGTTTCAGAAAGTTAATTATTGAAACGGTAAGCATTTTCATACATGGAAGGAGTCTTTCTCTGACACATGCTTGTCAAGTAAGAGTACGAGAGAGAAAGAGAGAAAAAATCAAATTTTACAGTTTTGTATTAATTTTTCCTTTATGAAGTATAAAATCTTACCGCGCACGGGACTATTTGCAGGTTACAGTAATGCAAAAAATCAAAACTAGTTCCATTAATACGAAATTTGAAAATAAATGAAGCCAATAGCACCCTAGCTACATGTAAATTAAGCACTTTAAGATATATAATTTTAGTATACAGTTCGCATTAATACAAACATAAGAAAAAGCCCCTTTTTTAAATAAAGAACGCCGAAAAAATTTGGCTACGTAACCTATGATGCGCTCGAATTTGCGTAAGCACTTATTTGCATAATAATTAATTTTAAGTAAATCTTCCTCTTCAAAATTTTCCTTAAGGCAACTGCTTGCAGGCTCTAAGGGTATGAAACGTTTGTTTAGAATATTTCTTCAATATGAGAAGAACTCAAAGTTTGGCTCCCATCAGTTTGTGGCACTTATAGTCTACTAAAGTTAAAACTATAAATCACACTTTTCGCAAAAAACTATGAATGAAAAATGGGCTCAAACAAAATTTGAAAAATTCCCATAAATTTCTTCCAAATTTAAAAAAAAAATGTACTTTATAGTTTTAACCTGAGTAGACTCTAAGCCCCACTGTTTCATGTAAGTCAAATTTGGAATTTTTCTGTTGCTTAGGAAACATTCTAAAAAAATATAATTCTATATGTTTATGACATGCAAGAGATAAAATGGGTATTGCTTTAGGAATTTTTTTTACTGGAGCAAGGGATAATTTTGTTTCCATCTTTTAACTTTTTTCTAACATAATGCAGGACAAATGCAGATAAATAACAAGTTGAAAAGAGTTATTAAAAAAAAAGATCATAATAGCGCGGCAAGATTGTTAAATAAAAACAATCCTTGATGAACCGAGCATGAAATTTAGTAGATCGCCATAATACTTATATATAATAGGAGACACAGAAAATATTATTTCACGTCAGGGAGACGACAGTTGCTGAAATTTAAATTTATTATTGTTATTGGCAACTGCTCTAAAAGAATTGCGAATGCTGATTTGAATTGATGTTGCCAGATTTTGCAGTTATTACACAGAAATATGAGTATTAAACTTTGTCGCGTATAGGTAGACTAAACTCTTAAATAAAAATAAGTCCTAAAATGATAGGCGTGACAGCTCTACCCTCGTAAAATATGGTCAAAATGAACAAGAGTAATAAAAAAATATATTCTTGTGTGATCTATTATTGTCTGATTTTTGCTTGTCGTTAGGAAATTCGTGAAAATATTCACATACATGTCAAACTATAAGGTCATGCATTACTGTTTAATATATGAGCTTATAATTCTTTTACCCCTCCCAATGGTTGTAAGAACACCGCAATCTCCAAGCTTTAATGTCTCTTAATATCTTATTCTGTGTCTTTATCAAGGATCTTTTATTTGTATTTTTTTTCTAGAGACTATTTGAGAGATACAGAAAGTTATATTTTACTTGCGCTTCAGACTTTCGTTTTTGAAATTGGCTGTTATTTATCCGTTAGGACTAATATAAAACTGCAATTTTAAAATAATTTACGCCCCTCAATACATACAGACATCTAATGTTCAATAAACGTTAAGACAACTCGATGCGACTAATTGCAGCTGCAATTTTCCAGGTATAGGTCTACACCCACATAAAATACTCAAAAAAAAACAATGCTATAGTAATCTAAACAACCATTTTCAGTACTACACACAACACTTTCTTTTTGAACTTGACGCTCGTTTTGCTAACCATGTCAGAAGTATCAGGAGCGATGATTGACTACGATTAAAAATTGGACCATTTACACAGAAATTGTGATTTTCTCGAGTGAAACCCATCAATCACAGATCAAAGGTTTGATTCCAGTCCAGCAACCCATGCATAGAACTGTGGGAGACAGGTGCTCGGTAATTATCGATACTATTTTTACATTTTATAATTATATATATTATTCATTAACTCTAATACTATTATTTAAAAGCACCAGAACAATATGAACTATACAAAGGAAAAAGGAAAAGAGTTGGTAAGAGAAGCAAAAGACCAGCCATGGAACGAATTCGAAGATAAAATGGAAGAAAATAGTAAAGAAAATCAAAAGCTATTCTACCGAGTTCTTAAATCATTCAGGAAGGAGCAACCTATAACCGAATTATATGTCAAAAAAAAAACCAAGAAATCCTAACAACAGAGAAAGCAATAATGGAGAGAATACTTTGAAGAACTATTGGGAGGTAATAAAGAAACAGAGAATACAAATTATGAAGAATTGGAACAACGAAATATGGAAGAAACAGAAAATAGGAACAAATAGAATGGAAAGAGTTGGAGGAAGTTATAAGAAAATTGAAAAATGGGATAGTCTCAGACAGCGATAAGATAACGTCTGAAATGATTAAATACATGAGAAAGAAAGGAAAAAACAATGTTGTAAATAATTTATAATGCGTGGGAAGGAGAAAAATTTCCGACCGAATGGGGAATATCGTTTATTACACCAATCTACAAAAAGGGAGATCACAAGGATTGCAATAATTACAGAGGAATTACTATACTATACACAATTGTCAAAATTTATGAGGGTATCATTAATAATAGGATAAAGAAAGTAATAGAACCACAATTATCGGAATCGCAAAGTGGATTTAGACCAGCAAGAAGTACACAAGACCACATATTTACAATAAAACAGATACTCGAAAAAAAATCAAAACAAAATAGAAGTCTACACCTTGCTTTTATAGACTTAGAAAAAGCATTTGACAGTGTGCCGAGAAATAAATTGCCGAAAAGCCTAGAAAACAAGGGAATAAAAAAAAAGACAATAAGAATCATAAAGGTAATATACAGCAACAATGTACAGTATGTAAAAAAAAACAACATGAATTCGGCGGGATTTACAACACAGGAAGATTTGAGGCAGGGAGGAAGCTTGAGCCCAACATTGTTCACTGTATACATGGATGAAATAGTCAAGAAATGCGAAATAAAAGTGAGATTGAATGACAATTGGATACCGGAAGCTAAAAAAAAGAATAGAAATATCTGAAGAGGCTTTTGCTGATGATATTGTGCTAGTGGCGGAAAATGAGAGAGACAATTACAAGGAAACCTCGATATTTGGAATAAAGCGTTTAAAGAAGAAGGTGTGAAAATTAATATAGATAAAACAAAAGTACATAGAAGGGAATAAAATACAAGTGGAACAGTATAAGTATTTGGGAGGGATAATGAATGAAACTGGAAATCGAGACAAAGAAATTAATGAAAGAATCAAAAAAACGAACAAACTTTATAATCAATAAGTAAATAAATTCATTAGGAAGAAAGAAGTGACGAAAGAAATAACAATAAAAGTGTTCAAAGCAATTTATAGGACAATCCTAACATATGGATGTGAATCATGGACCCCAAGAGACAGGCAGAAAAACAAGATACAAGCCTTCGAAATGAAACACCTGAGAGCAATACAAGGAGTTACACAGAAGGACAGAATAGGGAATACAGAAATAAGGAGAAGGCTGAGAGTACAAGCTATTATGGAATATATACAACAAAGACAGCTGGGATGGTGGGGACATATACAGAGAATGAAGGATGATAGGACAGGTGAAACAAGTGTATAAAGCCCGAATATAGGGAAAACAGAAGCGAGGAAGACCTAGAGACATCTAGAATTGGAGGTATACTTAAGGAGAAGGGAAAAATCCTGGAAAGAAGCAGTGAAAATGTGGAGATTGAAAGGGAAAAAAGGAGAATGTATAACTGCCCTACAACATATGGTAGAAGGGATATACGATATATATATATATATATAATATATATATATATATATATATATATATATATATATATATATGTATATATATATATATATATATATATATATATATATATATATATATATGTATATATGTGTATATATATATATATATATATATATATATATATTATATATATATATATATATATGTATTATATATATATATATATATATATATATATATATATATATATATTATATATATATATAATATATATATAATTCATTAACCCTCTAATGTAACTGTACGATATTTTTTTAAACTATATTCAGCAATACTTGATTTTTCTAATCTACTCACCTGAAACAGCTAAATGTTCCTAAATCTTGTTTGAATCGACTTTCTTGTTTACTCAACATATTCATATTACCATTATTCCAACTTATTTTATTATAACAAGAAGTATTTTGGGCAAACAAAAACGTCAATTCAAATAAGATTTAAGGAAATATTTAGGTCATTAAAGTATGGTAGACCACCAGAAAAATTAAATATTACCGAACAGTTCTTGAACATAATCATATCGCAATTTTAGATTAGAATTTAAGGTTAAAAAAATGTACGTGGTAGAAAATTATTTGATCCGTACACAAGTATTGAATTTATAAAATATAAAAATAGTCTAAATAAAGACCTAAGACATATTCCTCTGGACGGGCCTGATACAAATTAAACCTCCATTTGTGATTAGTCGGTTCAACTCGGGCAATTTACAATTTTAGTATAAACAGCGAAGATTTTAATCTTAGATTAACCATCGCTTCTGATGATTCTAACATGGTTAGCTCAACGCGCATCAAGTGCAAAAAAAAATCTTTAGGGTAGTAGTGATAATTGTTGTGTAGTATCATTGCACCAAAGATTCAAAAATCCCAAGAAATATCCGTAAGAGAAAGCAAACGTATGGTTATTATATACCAGTAAGACATCCAATCATTAGTGAGCAGCGGTAAGAAGTTGTAACTAAAAAGTTGCACTGACACTAGTTACGTAGTGTTACATTACCGTTTGAAAACCGTAATTGTCCGATTTAGAGGGTTATTTTTCGAAATTTTATTTTGTCAAGGAGGGTTAAGTCAGTATCAAGAGGAAAATAAAACTTACATAACCTGTACAAAAAATTAACATTGAGTTACTTTGGAATAAAGCAGTAAAAGAAATTGCTCCAAATAGATTAAAAAAAATTAAGCCTTTAGACTAAGACGAAATTGTAAATAGAAACAGTTACAAATTAAAAAGCAGATTTAAGGTTTAATCAGGAGGAGCTATTGTACTAATAAGCATTAATTATATAGAAACGAAACGTGAGTAAAACATTTGACAGAACTTTTAAAGAAAATAGAGAAAAAGGTAAAATTAAAAAATACTGGAGACAGAAGTAACCTACGAATTATCGATAAATAAAAAAGATGTAGAAATAGTACTTAACAAACCTAAGATAGAAAAAAATTACATCAATTTCTAATGAGCTGCTGAAGTACGGTGGAGAATAATTTACTTAACAAATAACAAGCCTAATCAACAAAATTTTTACCAAAGATAAAAATTCAGGTAAATGAAGAACTAGCATAAAAATGCAAAGTTCAATAAAGGAAATAAAAAGGTACCAACAAACTACCGAGTGATAAACCTACTAGCCACAATTAAAGGAAATGCTAGGATTTAGATCAAGAAAGTCGTGCAAAGGTACCGTTTTAATTCACCACGGACCCAAATCACCGAAAAAATAACAGGACATATAAGACCAGCGTTATTATGTTTCATTAAGTTGAGATTCTTTCATTCAATTGCAAATGGAAACGACGTTTCGAAGCTACAGGACCACAATTAGATTTATTGTAACTAATCCGAATAACCAAAAACAAATACTCAAAATAACAAAAATTAAAATAGTGCGAAGCATACCGGAAAATATTCTATTAGATAAAGAAAGAAATTATCATCAACCACTTCACGTCCACTCCTGAGCATAGGCCTCTCCAAGCTCCACCATTCGTTCCTATTTTGAGGCCTCCGACACCAATATTTTCAACCTATTCTGCACACGTCGTCTACACATCTCGTTGGCGATTTATCTTGTCCTGATGTTGTGTACCTAGGCCACCAAGACGTTATTTCTGATGTACATTTATTACCATTATCCTTGCAATACCTGTGTGTCCGACCAAACTCATTTCAATTTTTTAATTTGTTCCATAATATCTTTTGTAACCGTCCTGCGTGTTATCTCGTTTTTCATCTCATCTCTGAGAAAAACTTCCAGCATTGTTCTCTTCATGACTCTTTGCATTATTTTCAACCTAGTTGTACTTTTCTGTGTCAGAGCCATAGTTTTAAGTCCGTAGGTGGCCACAGGCAAAATGCAAGAATCAAACACTTAGATTAGATTTATGGGAATTTCGTCACCCTTTAGTATATAGTTCAATCTCCCGAAGACCGCCCAAGATAGTAAAATTCTGCGGGAAATTTCTAATGTTTGGTTTTTTTTTGCTACTGTAATATTGTGTCCCAGGTATGTCTATTCGTTTACTCTTTCTATGTTTTTACCATCTATCTTGATCTGGGGACTGTCCATGCTCAGTATCTGTTCTACTTCCTTGGTGTCCGAGGATATTAAAACTAGGTCGTCTGTAAAACGCAGATGGTCCATGTAATTTCCATCAGTATTTATGCCTTTAACCTTCCACGAGAGTTCCCTAAAAACATCTTTCCTAGCCAAGGTGAAGAGTTTGGGCTAGATCTTGTAGCCCTCTCGGATTCCTCTTTCTACTTAAATTTTATCGGTTTTTAGTTGTTCATTAATTTTTACGTGGAAAGTAACATTTTAGTAGTTATAATTTCATTATATTTGGAATCTATCCTGGCACTTTGAAGTGATTTGAGTATTGCCCATATTGCGATACTGTCAACGCCTTTTGGAAATCAACAAACGCAAAATGGATAGGTATGTTGTATTCATTTGGCTTTCCACTTCTTTCTCTCACAGTATGGAAATGGTGATTTCGGAATCCAGCTTGTTCTACGGGATGGTGTCTTTGTTAGCCGATTAGCTAGTTTCCTTGTAAATATTTTGTAAATATAGGATAGCAAGCTGATGGATCTATTGTTCCCTATGTTTGTTATGTCTCCTTTTTTAAATATCTGCACCACCTCGTTATTAGGTCTTCTCCAGCACACCTTACATTCTCCACTTGTTTTACGGCTTCTTTTATTTCAGAGTTTGTTATTTCAGGTAGTTCTTCTGATCTCGTATTTGTCACAACTTTTCTTCAACTATGTTACAAAACCAGTTTAAAAAAAAATCATAATATGCTACTAATCCAAGACGTTTTAATAGATTTCTTTTTATATTATGAACCTGAAACAACTATTGGCTGAAATTTTGAACTTAAAGTTTACGAGGTGTAACAAAAAAAAAATAAATATTTATATTCAAGAAAAAAAATTGGTATATGATAAAAATACTATTGTATATTAAACAAGAGTCCTTGAAAATTTTTTATTGAAAATAACGTCATCGAAATATAAACCGTTACATTCCGGTGCTCTTCTAAACAAACGGTGCAATTATTGATCAGATGATCGGCATGGTATTTCTGTGACAACTACTATTTTTATTTAATAGTTAATGAAGTGTGTTCTGTTTAATACATGTTGATCAGTAGAAATAAAGGGAGAAACATCAGGAAAGATGTGATTATATATCGTCATTTGAAAGACCTTGGCAAAGCTAATCAATATCGCAAATTATGCTATAGTGTGTTTCATCTGACGAGTCCTACTGTTTCAACAGAGGGTAAACTCGAACGAGATTCTCACAAGATAAAAATGATGCTACTCTCTCTAACCAAAAAAAAACTCGGCACAAATTTATGTGCTGCTGTAAACTTTTTATAATTTTTGACTATAATTTCAACCCCTTATTCAATAAACTTATTAATAAATGAAAATATATGTGTTGTATAACATAGCAGTTTCCTCATCAGAATTTTTCGGGGAACACTATAAAAATAGGAAGTAAAGGCATTTACTGCTTCTGGGCCGTTAAATATAATAAAAAAATAGATTAACGGAACTTTTAGAAGAACTTCATGGCTTGGAAAAATGACATGCAATATTTTTCAGCAATAATTGAAGGGTTTTGATTTTTTTGAATTTTCCAATATTTGTCATTTTTTAAACTAGAAATGTTCATTGTCAGTTATATTTGAACATTTCACTATATTTTTAAGTTTTGTATTATATTTCAGTTCAGAAAAGTACCAAAAAAATAAAAATTTTTAATATCATTCCATACAATTCTTTATAAACAACCATAAAATGGCTTCCTATTTACCTGGTACTACTCCAATTATTATTATTTATTCAAGATACTTTATAACAGTTATTACCCTTACATCAAGTACTTTATTTTTGCACTCTTGAGTGCAAAAGTGAAGGATTTGATGTATTGGTGGTAGGTTACGAATCTGAAAATAAAATTTTATAGAAAAACATTTAGTTCTAGGAATATTTTCAAAAATGCTTTCTTTTTTAAAGTTAGTCCATCATTTATTTGTCTTGAATTTTTTCATTTCCACTTTTCGCTATTTCTCCTTTTGTTCTGAAATACCAAGAATTTTTTTTTAAAAATCTAAGTAAATTTTTACCTTTTCTGTTAAGTTGGTACCATTCGTCGTATCATAATTTGATTTCATTATGAATTGTTTTTTGATGAAGATTAAGTTTTTTTAGCGTTTTTTTTTACAAAGTTAGAGTAGTTTTCTGTTTTGTGCAAGAGGAAAGTAAAAAAATAAATCTAATGGAATATATTAATCTTAAGAATGAACGTTTAGATATTATTCATAATGTAACTAAAATACAATTTTAGAAACAACAATTACTTATAAACGATGCAGCTACATCATTATTTTGAGCAAAAAGATTCAGTAAATTAAATAAAATGGTGCTAAAGTCAGTGTTGCCAACTAAAGAGAAACTCATTAAATTACTATTAAGAAAAACAATATAATTTTTTGAAAGAGCTGTTAATTATTTACACTATATTGCAATATATAGAGTTTTTAATAATAACACGAAGGTATTATTGAGTGTCTACGTATAATAGTTAATCATCCTTTTCGGCATCTGCCAGTGGTAAGTTCCAGCTTATTCCAACATTTTCCATACGACAACACAAAAACCACATAACGGAAACTTGTGAGGGTTTAGTAATTGAATTTACTGGTGGTTGCTGTCTCCTCATCGGAATATTGACGTATTGTTAATTGTTTACTTAAGAAAATGCCATAGGCAAAGTGTGACTCAAGGCGTCAGGAAAATGTCTCGGTTAAGTGAAAATTACTAAGTTGGTTCAAGTACCGTATTATTTAGAAAGTAAACAGATGTTCTGAAACTCTAGTTTTAGGGAAATATAGTTAGATAGCTTCATATAGAGCTTTAAACAATCTAAATGATTAACTTCTATGAGAACCTGAAGATTATAACAACTACGAATAGAAAAAAAAAAGGTTTAAAAATAGACAAATAGACTATATATATGTAAATATATATATATATATATATATATATATATATATATATATATATATATATATATATATATATATATATATGTTTAAATTATTATTCGCAACTTAACCAACGAGGATTAGTATTAAAAACAACTACGGAACATTTTATTTAGAAGTTACATCATTGTTATAAAAATTAATGTGAAAAAAGCCTCCATACACTTAACAATTACCAATAATAGTTTGACGGAGTTTAACGGAAAATAACAACTTCGTTTAAACTAATATTTACTGGGACGGCCGTTGGCCTTGATATTCTCCTGTAACCTTTTTGTCAACCAGCTTTCTACTAACTTTTGCTGGCATGTTCTCCCATTCATTCAATACTCTTCTCTATTTGAAGCTCGATGGGGTTAACATCGGGTGATTGCGGAGGTGTATGAAGCTGCACACTATGAATCATCCGTTCTCGCACCAAGTTTGCGATATGTTGCGGATCATTCTCCTGTTGGAAAATGTATCTTTGTTCGAGTGCTAATTTTTGTACATTTTCTCTTAAATTATTTCTCAAAATGTTCAGGTAAACATGCTGATCCATAGTACCATTTTCAACCCCTCCAATAGACATGCATCCCCGAGCAGAACACTGCCACCCCCTTGTCTCACCGTGTAACAAATGTTTTTAATATCGAATGAGGTATTTTTCTTTCTCCGGACTTTAGTTCTGCCATCAGATCCAAAAAGGTTAATTTTAGTTTCATCACTAAAGATTACGGATTCTCAAAATTCAGGAGGTTTAGTAACATATTCTCTAACCGTTTTTTGTGATTAGCTTCCGAAATTAACGGCTTCTTCCTGACTGCACACCCCTTATAGCCTGTTCTGTGTAAACAATTTCTCACTGTTTGTGAACAAACATTTTTCGAAAATAGGTCCCGTATTTCTTCTTTTAATTTTTGTGCACTTTTCTTGGGGTCTATAATTATTTCCCTAACAATACTGGCCTCTTCACATGGAGTCAGTTTCTTAAGACGACTGGAGCGCTGTCGAACTGTATAGGAACCCGTTGATTTAAACTAGTTTACAATGGACAGTAGCATGCGACTTTTTAACAATTTTTCCTATATTTCTGTACGATTTTCCATTTTCCACAAATCAATTATGATCTTTCGAACTTGAAATGGAATTTAACAATTTTTCTCGCTCATTTTTGATACTATTTTGAAAATCTACTGCAAAATTACTAGCAACAAGTGACAGATTATAAAGTATGGCCGAAAATTATTCATTTGTTTTCAGTTTAGCGAGCAATAGATAACTTGTTAAAATGCTGCTGATTATAACGTCTTTTTTTCAATGTAGTTATTGAGTGTATGGAGACTTTTTTGACATTAATTTTTTTATATTTTTATAACTTCTAAATAAAATGCTCCGTAGTTGTTTTTAATACTAATCCAAGTTGGTTAAGTTTTTATTATCCTAAAGAATGTCTATTATTAAAATAAGGTATTGTTTACAAAATCAGTCATAAATATACCCACCAAAAGGTATTTACATTATTAGAACGACCACCTTGATTTTCAATTATTGCCTCACAAATACTCTGCATCATATTTATGAAATTAGTAAGATACTTGGAGACCAACGATTTCCATCAATTTTTTAGGTATTCCCAAAGCTGAGCAGAGTTTAGCCGACAACGATTTTTTACTTTTTGATCTAATTCATCCAATACTAGTGGATACGATGGGAAAGAGGTCGGTGGATTAAGAAACTCGTATTATATCTATAAGTTTTTCTCCTATTTTCTTGTTGGGATATCTTTGACATGATTTTAAACAAGATATGGATCGTTATCCTGTTGAAAGATCAAACTACGACTAGTAATATTTAGTTTAGGTAACATACTTTTGCAGGATTTTCCTTCTTTTCTTTTTATTTTTACCGAACTGCCTTGCTTACTATCACCAAAACATCATCAAACCTGCTACTTCCGTGCCTAATAGTAGGATGTAAACTTCTGAAACGCTTTCGTTATTTGAGCAGCACACATTTTATATTATTTCCAAAAATTTGGAATTTCGAATCATTTGTCTAAAGGGCTTTAATATATATGTTCATCGTCTAGTTTCTATGTGTTTTAGCACATTGTAGTCTGTTTTACTTGCGTTTGATTGTTAGTTTTGGTTTCCTGGCAGCTACACATTTCTTTCACATGCTAGATTATTTAGGAAAATATATTTTATTCAACTATAGTATTGAGCCATTACATCATTAGTTTTATGAATAGAAATTATAAAGGCTACTTGTAACCTACTAGGAAACTGACTTCTCAGTACTCATTTTTGTAGAGTTCGTTAAATATGATATTCATTGGAGGCTGTGCTTTTTTCGTTTAGAAATGACATTACATCCTCTTAAACATAGGAAAATGTATTAAACTTGAAAGTATGTGGACAAACTAATTAGAAAATGATGGCATATTTTATTGTAAAAAAAATAGTTGGGAAATGAGTTTGAAACATCTTTATTGTTTGAAGCAGTTTTATTATTATGGAGTATAACGATTTTAGTTTCATTCAGTATTTCGAATTTTATATTCCTTTTCTGATAATTTATTAACATTTACTTAGTGATTTTTGTTTTGTTTTGTAACAACATTAAAAAATGTTTTTTCACCCACAACCATTTGGAATTAACTTTAAATATACTCATTCAAATATCTTTAACAATCACCTATCTAGCAAGATGGTAGAAAATTTATATGAACATTTAATCGCAACAACCACCCATATTATTAATAATTGAAAATAGGCTCTTGGCCGCTACACAATTTTTTTGGAAGAGCAATATAAAATTCCCATAAAATGAATATTTCGTAATTTTAATATGGTTTATTTTCTTCATTATGTAACATTTATGTACAAAATATTTAAGATAATTAGTTATTTTAGTGAGTACTAAACTTTAAAAGCTTCCTTGCATAGTAATAGGAAAGTTCTCATATTCCCACAATGAAAAAGCTATTTATACGAATGAGATCGGGGTAAAAAAATTTACCTTTCATAATTTTGTTTACAATGAAGCTAGTTTTTGGTTACTATTTGAAGGCTGATTAAACATATAACCAACATTGGGATATAGCCCTTAATTTGTTTATTACTTTTTGTTTTTTGACATTTTTTCTTTAAATATAAATCAATTATGTTTCTTATCATCGAGCGCGAGAGGCTTAAATCTAAAATATCTGTTATTGACGATGTTCAACTACTTGGCGTAATTGCCGCGTGTATATATGTATATATATATATATATATATATATATATATATATATATATATATATAAATATATATATATATATATATATATATATATATATATACATATATATACATATATATACATATATATATATATATATATATATATATATATATATATATATATATATATATATATATATATATGTGTGTGTGTGTGTGTGTGTGTGTGTGTGTGTGTGTGTGTGTGTGTGTGTGTGTGTGTGTGTGTGTGTGTGTGTGTGTGGAATGTAATACGTTAAAATTTCGGGTTTCAATCCGTTCGTCTAACAATGAACTCACCACTCAAACCCAAACTCTGAAAACGATATGTTGACGACATCTTTATAATCTGGCCTCATGGACGAAATGAATTAGACAAGTTCCTAACCTATTTAAATAGAATCCACCACCGGATACAGTTCACTCTGGAAGTAGAAGAAGAAAAAAGTCCCCTTTTCCTTGATGTGCTCAGAACTCAGAAAAACAACGGTCAACTTCAATACTCAGTCTACCGGAAGCCAATAGATATTTAAACGCTAGCTCACACCACCATCCATTCCAAAGCTAGTCGGTAGCCAACAGCCTCGTATCGAGATCATACCGACTCACTGAACCAAACATGAGACAGCAAGAAATTACACAAATCACTAGGGCCCTTAAAGAAAACTGATATAAAGGTCAGTCCATATGGAGAACTTTAGAAAGGCAGCGCCATCCACAGACTAGGACAGAAAAACGGGATCTCAACCAAAATAGAGTCATATTATCGTATCTGAAAGGAGTTACAGAGAGGATTGGAAAAGCCCTAAGAAAACACAACATAGGCACAGCAAACAAACCACAAAACATTCTGGCAGGCATCCTGGGTAACCCCAAGGATAAAAGAAAACTAGAAAACCATGGAGTTTACAGCATCCCATGCGGAGACTGCCACAGATTGTACATAGAACAAACAAATAGAATCCACCCGGATAAAAGAACACAAAATAGATATCAGAAACAAATAAACAACTTCAGCTCTTTCTCAGCACCATCATGATACTGGTCATAACATCAATTTTAAGGGATCTAAACAAATAGCCTCGATTTCATATTATAAAACACGCAGAGTCAGAGAAGGCTTAAACATCGAAAAGAATGGATAGCTAAATAAACGGGATGATGCACTGAATATCTCCACTACGTGGAAGGGTCTACTAACTACAGTCAGCATAGCGCCGAAACCCGTAGTTACCACTGATACGGGCAACCAACCGGCAAACACCGATGCTCGAAGGACGCATATAAAATACGACGACCGCAAGTCGGTTTCTCAGTTAGCTTCGAATAACAGCAGCAGAAAGATCATAGTATCGAGCAGCAAGAGCACTTTAAAATGCCAAATGAGATTTTAGCGAAATGTCGTGAAAATTCATTGTTAGACGAACTGATTGAAACCCGGAATTTTAATGTATTATATATATATATATATATATATATATATATATATATATATATATATATATCTATATATACAGGGTGTCATAGAAATCGTTTAAAAGTTGAGAAAATTAACCTTAAAGATTATTTAATTTTTACCATGTACGCTCTTTAGGGTTAAGCAATGTTTTTACTCGTATGTCTACACACACTAAATAATAAAAAAGATATTAATATGTAACTTTTTTGGAGAATGTCCCAACTGGACATTAAATTCAAACTACACCAAACAATTAACCTTGTAAAAAACCCTGTATTTTACATTTCAAAACATTACTTTTGAAAATATTTAAAAATCAACAAACGCGCAAAAAGAATATTTATGGAGTAAAAGCAAAACATTTTACATTTGTCAGAAAACAAGAAACAACAGTTTTGTTGTTTTTAACTGTTTTAAATATTTCGCGAACACAACCAGAGCTAAAAAATGGTTAACGCTATCACCTGTTTTTTAACTGTCGGCATGCATTGTTGTCAGATTTTTCCTAAAAGAATGTGAAATGGTTTTGTTGATTTTATAAAAATTAATATATTTATTTACTTGTAACATCAAGTTGTAGTATTTCATTATTTCCTCACTTTCTTACCCTAAAATTAAAAATACTTTCATATATCTTCATAATTCCTTTTTGTAATTATAAAATCGGAATGCAGATTTTTCTTTCATGGAAGTTAGAAAAAAATAGGTATGTGAAATGAAAAATCAAATTAGTTTTGTATATTAATTCTGAAATTCTAAACCGTATCTAATTATAAGGAGTATTTTTCTTCTAATCGATTATAGTACCCACTAATGTAAATCACTTCACTATAAAAAGTGCTAAAGAGATACCCTGTAATTTTACTTTATTGCTGCACACACTTAGTATTTAAGCGACACTAAGTCTGATGTATCAGTAGTTATTGATGTGTCAAGTATGAAAAGCACTATTTTGCAAAAAAGTTTGAGAATAATGCCTCAGTTAGAAAGTTAAGTAATACTCTCACTTTCTGAACATGACTCCTATACAGTTCGTTGTAAATGTATATCAATTATTATTAGAAGTGATACAATTTTCAGAATTTGTATGACAAATATAAAATATTGACGAAACTCGGTAATTTGGTATATATGTATATATATATATATATATATATATATATATATATATATATATATATATATATATATATATATATATATATATATATATATTCTTCTATAAAGTATCTGTCATTTATAATATTAAATTCTGAATATATGTATATTCTCGTACATATATATATATATATATATATATATATATATATATATATATATATATATATATATATTATATATATATATATATATATATATATATATATATATATATATATATATATATATATATAAATATATATATATATATATATATATATATATATATATATATATATATATATATATATACTATATATATATATATATATATATATATATATATATATATATATATATATATATATATATATATATATATATGTACGAGAATATACATATATTCAGAATTTAATATTATAAATGACAGATACTTTATAGAAGAATATTAATTAATACACAAAAAAAGAATTTCCGTGGTTTAAGCAATTAAAAATCTAACATTTCTCTCTACATATTATTCTGGAAAATTAAAAATTGCAAGAAAAATAGCACAATTTTTAGATTCTAGGGACGAATTTTCAGATTCGTATGCTTCAAGGATCATCAAAAAGACGTATAATACTGTAAATACGTAGCAATCCCTCCAACGTCCTGCCCCGCTTTATTAACTTCTTATATGTTTGCCTATAGATAATTGGAAATATTCGAAAAAGAGCACAATTCTCAGATGGACAAAAGGACGTATAATACAAAATAACTTCTCAAATATCAACCACTTTAACTATATTTTAATATGAATATTTAAGATTATAATTTGTTAATATTGCTATCAAAAATTATAAGAAAGTCTCATATTTCTTCAGAAAATATTCAAAATTTATCGAACCTCCCTCTCCCCCTGTTTTACACGTTTCTCTTAAAGCCATATCGCTCAAAAACTGTGGATTTCATCCTTATCTAAAGTAATATATACATACATATATAAACTTCTGGACAAAATTAACGCAACAATCTGAAAATTAATTTATCTTTTTCTTATGTCAGTTTTCAAGTTTATCGAGTATTTGCATAGTAGGCTATGCATATTTTGTTTCGTTGTTTATGACAGAAATCAAAACAATTCGTTTAGATTTACAGTTTTGAAGACTTTTTTAGAAGATAAACAATTTTCTGTAATAATGCGATAGATTTTCTTTAAAAGTAAGCTTATAAATTGTTCCCTTTTTCAAAGTAATACGTTTTTGTGTAGACTGTTTTATTTTTGACCCCGAAGAATTAGAAAAATGAATCGAACAAGGAATTTAACTGAACACGAGGTAGTGCGAGCCTCAGTTTTATTGGACGAGGGATATTGTCAGAGTTATGTTGCCAATTTGTTAGGCAAACATCATTCCACAATAAGTCGTATGGTAAGACGCTTGAATGAAGTAGGAACTTATTCTAGAAGGCTAAGGCGAAAACGATGCACTAGCGACCTAGATGAACGTTTTGTAAGACAATATGCTTTAAGAAACAGGATTGTCACTAGTTCTATAATAAGAAACGAACTCGAAGCTGTTCGCAATGTCACAGTTTCTTTCTAAAACAGTTAGAAGACGGTTAAATGAAGCTGGATTAAACAGTAGGAGACCAGCCACTGCGCCCTTGCTTACTAGAGAGAACAGAGTTGCCAGGTTACGTTTTGCTCGAAATCCCGAAAACTGGTCTGTGGATGATTGGAAACAAGTTTTCTTCACAGATGAAACTAGGTAGTCTAAAACATCCAGATGGTCGTGAGCGAGTATGGCGATGACCAGGAGAGAGGTTTGCTCCTTGCAATATCTCTGCAAGGATTCCATTCGGCGATGGCTCCGTTATGTTCTGGGATGGCATCTGCTTTGATGCTCGCACAGAGTTAGTTCCTGTCCGTACGAGATCCATGAATGCTGACTTCTATCTTGAGAATATTGTGATAGAACATGTGATGCCTTTCGGTCATTTTGTGGGGCCCAATTTCCTGTTTATGCAAGATAACGCTCGACCTCACGTGGCTAGGGAGGTACTCGGTCTTAATCAAGTTGATATACCGATTATACAATGGCCACCATAAAGCCCGGATCTGAATCCGATAGAACATGTATGGGATCACCTTAAGTAAAATGTGAAACGTCATATACCTGCACCTAGAAACCTGAGGGAACTTGAAAATGTAGTTATCACAGAATGGGAGCAAATTCCTCAAGATTTTATCCAAAATTTAATTAGAAGCATGCCTAGGCGCATAAACGCTGTCATCCGAAGTAGAGGAGGCAACACATGCTACTAGTGTCCTAGTTACATCTTTAATTTTGCTACTAGTGTCCCAGTTTATTTTTTTCAATATTACATAATTTCAACGATTTTGTTATTAGGTCTTAAGAATAATTTTAATTCGAATCTTATAGAGAAATTTGGTAGCTAATTCACTTTTAAAGTATCCGAATAAGTTTGTTCTAACTTTTAGTGTAACCAATGCTCATAAAAAATTATTCATTATAGAGATTTGTATGATTTAATATATTGTTGCGTTAATGTTGTTCAGGAGTATATATATATATATATATATATATATATATATATATATATATATATATATATATATATATATATATATATATAAATATGTATATATGTATATATATATATATATATATATATATATATATATATATATATATATATATATATATATATATATATATATATATATATGTATATATGTATATATATATATATATATATATATATATATATATGTATATATGTATATATATATATATATATATATATATATATATATATATATATATATATATATATATATATGTATATGTATATATATATATATATATATATATATATATATATATATACCGACTCTGAAGTTGTATTTCATATGGTTTGATATACCAAAGGAAATGAGCAATTGCATCTTCGTGATCTCTATAGATCACAGAGTCTGGAACAACAAAAGCAACAAATTCGAAACGACTTCTCTTTAGCAAGAGAAGTAAAAACTAATGGTTTTTTTCCTTTAAAAAGATATTTCAAATACAGCAAAACTGATCTATCTAAACATCAGCGAAGTTCGGCTAATAAAATTAAGGAAAGAAAAGGCAATTAAAATTAATTTATGTTTTACCTTAAGAAACTGGCCACTAATAAACATCGATATATATTAAATCGCGTAAGCCTTAGGGAAAATTAGAAGTGCATTTTAATGTCTTCAAAAGTCGACAGAATTCGATTATAACTTTTAGATCATCACCGAGCCTATTATTTAGTTATTATAGTTTAATACTTAAACATCCTGTGCAGGATCATCGATTATAAATGTACCATCCCTTTAACTTGCTTATTTAAAGAATTTCCAATGCTCTTTTTTGTAGTTTTATTCCCTTTGTGCTTCTTTTGTTTTACTTAAGATGTGGCCATATATGTATTTAAGCTAGATATGTTCTTGCCTTCCAAAAAGTTCTTTATATTTCCGTTGTATTAACCCTGTGTTATAATCATTTTTTTAATAAATATTTCATACATATTTGGTTTTTCATATTCCGAAAAGACAATTTTCAACATAAATATGACACGTATATAGACAGCTGCAGTAAAGCTAGCGAAAGCGCTTTTTCTTCTTATTTTACACAGTAACATCATAACATCTATAAAACTGAAATATAATATATGTGTGTGTGAGTTTTCCATTAAAAAAAATACAACGTTTGCGTCATATATTAAAAATGCTATGCGCGATTTTTTCTGTTTTGACTCGTTATAATGTTGCCACATTTTTGTATTTAACATTATATCAAATAAGTGATAGATAATCGATAAGCCTGTACATAATTATGGTATTTTTAATTTGTTACATCGGGGATTGGAGAACAATAATACTTCGAACATAAATAAACTTAACCAAAAGATAACAAACTCGATTGTTCAAGCCACAACCTAACATTGCTCTAAACAGAAACAAGAAGTTCACAGACATGCACACTCATACGACAGCGTAGCTGTTTAAGAAACAAAAATACGACTATACAAGAAATAAGAAGGTTGAAGAAGGGAATATCTAAGAACATTTGAAATGATATTAGGCGCTACGACACGAAAAGTCTCCAACAAATAGTATAGGATAACAAAAGCATGATTGTATTTAGGCGTAGCCTGCCTGCCACCAGAATAGAAGTTTTGTAACTTCTATGTTCTTCTATATAATCGCAAAATATGAAATTGTAAACCAAGTTCCAAAGCAGTTATTTGAAATAGCTACAGATGAAATCCACAACGCTATAAAGCAGATGAAAATTAGCCAAGCTCCAGATGAGTGACTTCTCCGAAGCGGTTGAACAGGTGGGATTTAAATGAAGATTTGAGACCAACGATCTTCTTTTGGCTATAAGAATGATTATAGAAAAAACGGATGACTACAACAGACCAGTGGTTTTGAAGGCCTTCGATACTGTCGAAGACGAATATATAATTAAAGCTCTAATGTAGAGTTGAGTCGACTATCGCTACGCCCGCCTAACACATACCATATATAGTAAATCCATGATGTCTGATAGGATCCACCAAGATACAAATAAATTTCAATTAAAGAGAGATATTAGGCAGGGAGTCATAATGTACCATAAACTGTTCTTTACGATTTTGGAGTTGACTGGAGCCAAAAAGGCGTCAGCATCGATGGAGAAATATTTTATAATCTCCGTTCCGCTGACGACATTGTCTACTTTGCCGATGATCTGTATGAAGCTGAAGAAATGTTTCAAGAATTGACTGAAGCTACAAGTAAGGTGGCTTTATCGATAAACATACAAAAAAAAAAAATTATAGCAAATCTTGTAATAGGAGAAGTTCGAGAATACAGCTACCTAATTCATGACGTAAAAATTAACAGAGACAGCCAAACGTACGAATTACAGTGGCGAATTGGACAGGGCTGGGCGGTTCACTGTAAATTAGGAAATATATTTCGGAGTCATGTTCTTATCTACCTCAAAAGAAAAGGTTTGAACCAATGTGTACTTCCCGCTATAACATATTGAGCACAGAGCTTACTGGTCGCAAAAATAAGCGCTATAAAGTTAAAAATGGAACGCTCTGTGCTCTGCATTCCGTTGTCCGATCGTGTGAATGAGTGATATCATCGAAATGCTAGCTTGTTTGAAGTTCCAATTTGCAGGACACGTGGCTGCAGTATGATAGGTGGAGAAGAAGACTATTGGAATGGCGACCAAGCGTGAGCAAAAGCTCACCTACTATTCCCATATTGTAGTCAAGGATGCCCGATGTTGTCTTCAGACAGCGTATCATAAAGCGTATTTTAATGAAGCTAGACACCAAAAAGGCTTCTGGCGCTGACGGAATACCTGCCATAGTTCTCAAAAACTGTGCGAGGAAACTAACACCAGTTTTCTGTAGACTTTTTAAGGGGAGACAGAAAGGAAATATTTCCCTCCTACTGGAAATGTGCCACAGTCCAGCCGATACCTAAAAAAGACAAGAAGACCTTGCCAAATAACTACCGATCAGCCGCACTGCTTTCAATAATATCGAAAGTCATGGAAAAGGTTATCAATCAGTATCTGCTAAAATAATTTGAACGATTCAACATTATTAGTGATCACCAATATAGCTTTTGTAAACATAGATCAACAGGAGATCTTCTGACTTATGTAACACATGTTTGGAACGACGCAATTGAACAATTTGAAGAATCTCGGGCGGTTGTTCTTGACATATCCAAGGCATTCGACCGTGTTTGGTACGATGGACTGTTGGCTAAGCTACGTTCTTGTGGTATGTCTGAAAAGTTCTGTTTGTGGCTCTCATGTTTCCTCAGAGAACGCTCTTTACGAGTGACGGCCGACGGTTTTCTTTCTAACACCTTCACTATCAACGCCGGTGTGCCCCAAGGCTCCATACTGTCTCCTACTCTCTTTCTCATTTACATTAACGATCTGCTGGAAAAGACTGGGAAGCCAATATACAGCTTTGCAGATGACAGTACGCTTACCTCTTCATTCACTTCGAACGCTAGGACATCGGCTGCTCAGGCGAATATCCGCAGACAGCAGGAGGTCGTTCACCTTAAGAAAGACCTGGAAGAAATTCTATCTTGGGGTGACAGTAACCAAGTGGAATTTAACGCTACAAAAACCCAGGCGGCAGTTTTTTCTAAAAAAGTTAACGTTGCTGAACCCGACGGAGCAAATATGTCCTGGCATGAACATGTTGCAGGTATAGCAAGGAGAGCTTCTCAAGAGTTGGGAATATTATTTCAAACCAGAAAGCTCCACACTCCACAACAACTGTTAATTCTTTAAAAAGCTCAAATTCGCCCAACTATGGAATACTGCTCCCATGTTTGTGGCTCCGCTCCCAAACATACACTGCATTTGTTGGATTCTATTCAGAGAAGAGCTGTTCGTCTGATTGGAGACCTGGAACTGAGCGGCTGCCTTGATTCGCTGGAACATCGAAGAACGGTTGGCGACTTGAGTCTGTTCTACAAGTATTTTCATGGGAAGTGTTCGAAGGATGTAGCCCGCTTAATTCCTCCCAGAGCGAAGAATTTTATTAATTTATTACTATACGTATTGATGTAAAGACTGTTTTTCTCATCTGAAATTGAAAAAAATTATAAATTCTGGTTAAATTAACTCATTATAATTTATTTGCACTAGCTTACTTTTAGTATCGATAACTCTCAAAATTAGTTTATGATTCTAGATCGTGTCTATTATTTTATTTACTATAGTAAGAGCGCTTGAGTTTTAATACAACAGTGATGGCTGCGTGTTTGCATGACGTTTCGTGATATTATCTTTGCTAAAAGTATAATCAAAGAATATTAAGGGAAAAAAAGAAGCCCATACCAATTATATAATAAAGTAAAGTGGTGTTATAACAACATTATAGGAAGTAATAAATCATTTTAAAGGTGTTACCGTTACCACAATATTTGAACGTGGCTAGGTTTCCAGATATTATAAAAATATAAAAGATCGGTTAATAGGACAGTAATTTACTCTAACAATTTCAAGCCTACGTCAATACTCCAGTTGATTTAAAAATTATCGAATCCATTTTAAAAATTATGACTTCAGTGTCAATAAGTATGCTGATTTTGACACTTACTAACAGTATTAAACATGGTCAAGAGAGAGGTATCTTCATCTCTGCAACTTTCAGTAATATAACCAAGGATATCCTATTTATTTATAATGGTGTGATTTAAGGCTATGTCGTAAGTCTTACCAACGCTGGACCGCCCCTAAAACCTAATCTTATTTACAGACGACACACAGTGTCTCGACTAGTACAAGCTAGCGGGACAATATTATTTCTTCACTTATTTCAATTGTTTATGTATATTCCAGGTATCTTAAGCTATTTTAAGAAAAAAAAAAGTTGAAAAATGTGTACTGTATGTGTATTAATCGAAATATGTAGCTGCAAGACGGAAGTGGTTTACTAATGTGTCTCATTTGTTCACTATTGTCGCTAATTGTTCTTTAATTAGCTACATACGTCTACCTACTCATTATGTGTGAAAAGCACAATCATGTTTGTTTACAAAGAAATTTCTAGGAAAAAAAAAAAAAAATCATAATGATAATAACCACATTTATTAATTTACAAAATATTATTTCTTTTAAAATAAATTAGTACAATAACAGTATCTATATATCAATTATTTACAATAACAAGGTGTATAAGTAAAAGAAATATAATATTAAATAACTTATATACTAAGGCATGAATTATAAGCAACTACAACACACAATAAAATAAAAATAATAATTACAATAAAAAAATACTTAAACCTACTGATCATCATCAGATGAGTCGTCATCACCGCTCTCCCATTCAGTAGAATATTCAGAGAGTAAATAATCCTCCTCGTTTAATTCGTGATGATGACTTACTGATGGTGTTTCGGATGGCAATGAAGGTGGGATAATCAACTGCAGAACCTCCGATGACAAAGAAGTAAATTTTCATCGCGGTAATTCTCTATACGAGTTGATAACAGGATCAGACGTAATTAAAAGCATTCTCAAAAGATCTGTATTTGTGGCAATACGTGACCGCTTCCTGGTGTGCCGTTCACGGAATCTACGACAGTCTTTATTTCTTGCCTCCTGGGCTTCTTCGGAGAGTTGTCCAATGGGAAGAAGAAAAGACTTTATAACTTCCGCGCTGTGTACAAGAATTTTATGCACTGTAACGGGCATGGAATACCACGAATACAGATCAAGGTATAATTTTCTAGTATCAACACAAAACTTTTCGAATTCTATATAATTTATGTCATATCCCGATGACAAAGTTCTTAAAATTACATGAAATCTACGAATAAGGTTTACGTCTAATCCTGTAATTTCGCTGCTCAATTCAGCTTTGGAAAAAAATCTGCGTGCTGTGTTTCCATCGTTTGTGTTACCATACCCAGGTTTTGGTTTATCTACAATGAGACCCATACGATCTTTAAACACTTTTTGTATCTCTTGTGAGCGTTGCTTCACAATAGCTTTGTCGTTATCTCCCCTGACTTGCCACCTTTTTATTTCTAAACGATAGCTGATGTGAAGCAAACATTCAAACGTGCGGATCCATGCATGTAAAGTAGATAAACCAAATGCAAGGCGTTCTTCGTTGCTGGGATATTTCTTTGACTCCTCGTTCACAGTAGACGGGGTGGCACCGCAAATATAACACTTTTGTGTTGAACTTGTGTTTGTTAAGGCATTGCACACTTTGCCATCAGTCATTATCAACAACAAATCGTGTTTAACAGAGATTTGAGATTCAGCAACGTTACATAATGTTGGAAGAAGCTGACTTACTTCATCTAAAATTTTAGAAGTTTCTTCTTTCGTAAACTCTTTTGTCTCATTGGCAAAAATAAACTTAATAGGACGGCAATATAAAGTTGAGGAAGGTCTTGGATTTTGCCAGATCACAGTTTCGCCATCAAGCAGTCTCAAAGGGACAAATGAGTATACGAACAAAAATTCGTCTGTAGCGTTAGTGTTCTCAAATTTCTGCTTATACGTGCTATGCCCCGAACTCCCATCACAGCCTCAATTGCTTACCAACGTATAATATGAACGAGGTAACACACTTCTAATGACTTCCGTCTGAGCTTTAACTAATCGTTCAGCCGTTTTATCCAAAATCGCGTGAAGTTTAATTTCAGCTCGAGATTCAGTCACAGAAATATATTCGTCAGAAGGACAACAAGAAGCTTTGGACTTACCTAAACTATAAAACGATGGATACACTTGATGTCCCGCTTTCATTGACCATTTTCTTGTTTGTTTATATGAGTGAGAAGTCGATTTCGAGTCCACATAATAAGCTAAAGCTTCGTCTGGTATTAACTGCCGACTTTGTTCAGAACACTTATTCTTTTCTCTAGTCTCACTGACCGCGACGTTATGGATCTGTTTAGCAACACTTCGATGCCCTTCTTTTCGAGTAGCTAACTCAGCTGCTGTGAGTTAGCTACTCGACACTCGACAGCTCACTTGCACTTCGCGATTCTAAAAGATCTTCTACTCTCCATCTCTTCGTTTTCGTTGATGAGTCTTCAAATGATTTTCTGGGTCGCCCTACGGAAAGAGCCGCTGATGATGTTGAAGTACACGGCTGGTTAACACACTTCTTTATTTCGATTCCGGATCCCTCTAACCAATCTTTATGTTTGATTAGAAACATTTCTTTGTTACACTTTAAAGAAGTCCACTTTTGATTGAATTTTGCTGAAAGGCTTGATATTTTCATTTTGAGTCATTTTAGAGAATCGTCAGAAACATCAGACATATTGAATTTTTCACGTATATAATAAAAAATGCCACTGTTTCGTTCAGTTTTGTCATGTTTTAGCCATTCTTCAAAAAACTCCATTTTCGTCATAGTCACGACTCGTTCTGAAAAAAACAAAATAATTTTACTGTCGGGCCTTTTCGGGGTCTATAATATATATGAATCTGTGCCTGAATGTTGTAGGTATTACATATAGAAAAATCTAGGTGGATATATGTGGATAAAAAAAGTTGCTACTTTTAAAGTTTACAATTAATGTAAAATTTGCTGGATTTATCTATACATTTACAAATTGATATTACACCAAAAGTATACATATTTTTTATAAAAAATATAAGTCATAATAGAGTACATACCATCAACAGAATATTCCATCACAAAAAACTCGTTTCACTTTGCTACCAATTTTAAAATATGTTATCACAAGTGTGCATAAAATGCAACTGATTTGCAAATGAAAATGACCTCTCTTATAAGGGTTACTTTAACCCACCTGATAAGATACCTTTATGAGGTGATAAACAAATTAATTCTTGGAATTCGATAAATGGGGGGGGGGTTGTTTACAAGTCGTTATCAGTGGTTCCTGGAAATTACGTCATGAATATTGTCCCGCTAGCATGTTCTTGCCGAATCACTGTGCGACACCATAATTCTTTCATCATGCTCTGATATAAAAATTACCCTGGAAAGTTCCCAGACTCAACCAAGTCAAAAATGTTGACCTAAATAACAATAAAATAGTAAATACATTTTTTTTTCTCAATTATCCATGGACGATCCTGAAGAAGATTAATGCACCAGATTCCTCGAAATCTCGAAATATTCTTGGATCATAAGTTGAACAGAGAACTAAATGTGGATCATTATTACAGTTTACCTACTTTATCTTTAGAAATAAAATAAATTTTTAAAGAGGTGTACATGTATTACTGGTGCGACGCACAGTGGGGAAAAAACGAAAAATCGTGTTTCAAAATTGTCTAGAGCCTTCAATTTTGGTTCGATTTGGACGATTTTTTTTTAAATTGAAGCTTATTAAATTCCGAACAAAGTTGTCGGAGACGATTTTGCAATTAAACTTTTGTTTCAAAATGGCGGACGTCTTCAAAATGGCGATTTCTGATTATATAGCGACTGAGACACAGAAAACGCTTACAGTTTCAAACCAAGTTGTGCTAAAATGCGTGTATGTATGTTTTTTTATGTCGCAGATAATATATCTAATATCACAGTTACAAGATTAATAATAATGAACCCAAAATGGCTGCCATGAACAATAAAAGTATTATAAATATGAATAAACGTACCATTATTATTTTATATCCATAACATTTGCATAAATATTTTCTTTAAGATTGTTAATTATAAATATGTTTCAACAACTGACTTAAAATGACAAATCAAGTATGGCGGATGCCAAAATTGAATCGAGCAAGAAAGTTTCTCTGTGGCATTTAGACTGTGGCAGTCAGATCATTCAAGTTATTCAAGTTTAGTTGCGGGATTTAAATTTTCATGCAGACAATTTTGAAACACGATTTTTCGTTTTTCCCCACTGTGCGACGGTCCAATTCTGGCAAGTATCTAAATATCGGTCAATATGTTTTGCAGTTCATACGTATATATATTTAAGTATAAAAGATGAGTAATAAATAAAAAATCTTTACTCTACAAATCCTATTGTGTAACTTCACATTAAATTATTTTAAAATTCTATTTAAGCTTTGTAGAGTACAACCAAAATATTTCTTTAGAAATTTGATTATATCCTTTGGGTCGTATCTAACTTTAATTTAAATTCAGCAACTTAATGAAGCACGCTTAATATAATAATGAAAAGGGGTTAAAATCCGCAGTTTCCAATATTAATCTATACAACTTTCGAAAACTTTTAATAAACAACCGAGCAAAAACTAAGTAACTAAAATATCTATCTCTGTTATTCGGTAATAGGACCAGCAAAACTATGTTCTGTAAAATTATAAAATAATTATTTTTTTTCTACAACCTTAAAAAAAAAACAAAAATATTTATGTATTAATGTCAGTGTGCGACGACTCACTTTTTACCGACAATATTTTTAAAACCATCATATCACCCTAGTGAACAAATTATTTTGCATACAATACCCGTAAGATCTATCAATTTAAATGATTAATTTTTCCAGTTTTTAAATTTTGAAATATAAGAGTTCAACAATAAACCTACAAATATATAAAAATTAGTAAGTATGTTTTAGTTAATAATATTTAAAATATTACATCCATTGCATGAATCAATATATGTTATTAAATTTGAAGACACAGCTCGAAAGGTAGAAGTTAAATAATCTTTGAGTTTTGAAGTCGGAGGAACATGTAAAGTTGAAACTTCACATATTAAAATTTAATTTAAAATTTTTATCTTATTAGTAAACCCTTAACATATCCTTTAGCCACAGTCAAATATTTTCATCCGTCGTGGAATTTCAAATCAGATATATCGCTCTTTTCATAGGCAAGAAGTGTGGCTGACCCTCTCGTAAAAATTACCAGTCTAGGCCTTGGAATTTTGCAACGACAGGTATTTTGCTATAAATATAGGCATTTGTCCCATTAAGAATAAAAATATCCGTTAGTAGTAGTGGTAGCAAAGGTACCTTGAGTCCCTAATGTCACCTAGATCTAAAAACCCTTCTGTGACTCTCCAGTGTCGAATCAGGGTCGCAGTCCTAGTTCGGCATTTTCTGCCAAGAGACATAGGCTACTCACCCTGATCTCTTGTAGATCTTTGGGTTCACAGAATAGTTGACCCCAGTATCTGTATCTTTGAACCATTAGTGCAGGTTATTCGCAAAAAATGTGAATACTGTCCGTGCCCACTCTGGGCCACCAAATTATTGCCGCGTATGTTAATCTAGGCAATAGCACCGCCCTGTATATCCACAGTGCGACCTTGGGTTGCATACCCCAAGTTTTGCCCAGAGCTTTCCTACAGGTCCAAATGTACGTGTAAAATTTGTTCCTCTTTTCGTTGAGGTCTTGTTTCCAGTTTAGTTTTGGATCCAGACGAACTCCAAGGTATTTCGCCGATCTCGAGTAGACCAGTTCATTGCCCCAGAAACTAAGTGGTGCAATTTCTTGGGGTTTGTATTTCCTGGTAAAGATCATGGCGTTGGTTTTTTGGTGGATTGACCGTTAGTCCCTTTGCCATGCATCATCTTTGAGTGATCTTCAGGGCTCTCCGCCTGATCTCCTTGAGGGGTGTTGTAGAAAGTTGCCTCTAACCACTATTGCCACATCATCAGCGTAGCCATAAGCGGAGATGCCTTCTTCCTGTAGGGTTATTAGTAGGTCATCCACCACCATGCACCACAGTAGGGGTGACAAAACCCCTCTCTGAGGACATCTCTTGGAGGGTTATCCACTAATATCTGTTCCAGCATAGCTAACCGTCAGAATCCTACTGGTTAGCATGCTTCCTACCCAATCTACCAGTGCATTGGATGAACCGTGATTAGTCACTGAGTCTCTGATGACTGAGTATGAGGTGCTATCAAAAGCTCCCTCTATATCAAAGAAGATGCCTAAAGCATATCTCTTATTCACTAATTGCGCCTTTATGCCGCCCACCAGATGGTGTAGGGCCGTTTCAGTCGACCTACCCTCCGTGTAGGCGTATTGATTAGAGGCTATAGGATGTTCAATCAAGGCACCTGACTTCAGATACCCATCAACCAATCTCTCCAGAGTCTCCATCAGAAAGGCGCCGAGGCTGATTGGCCTAAAGTCCTTCGCCAAGATGTGTCCATTTCTTCCTGGCTTGGGACTAAAAACCTCTCTTGTTTCACCCCAAGTAACAGATACATGTCTTAGGGCTATGCTTGCCCTATAAATGTTAATTGGGGGCCTTTTCAGCCCATCTGTCGCCTCCTGCAGAAGATCAGGATATATACTATCTAAACGTGGTGACTTATAGGGTTCGAAGGACTTTATTGCCCATTCCAACCCTTCACTGTATACCACTTTGGCAGCAAGTGCCCAGGCTTTAGGTTCGTAAATCCCGTTACATCTGTTCGGGGCTCTAATGTCCTCACTGAAGCCTGGAAAGTGAATCTCGATAAGATGTTTCAGAGTATCATCTATACATTCAGTGTAGGTGCCGCCTGAGCGTTTAAGACAGCCCAGCTGCGAATATCCTTCTGAACTTAATATTTTGTTAAGCCTAGATGCCTCTGGGGCACTCTCAACGTTTTCATAAAACAGATTCCAGCTTTTGCGTTTGGCTTTTGTTATAGCCTTGCTGTACTCTCTGTGAGAGCTTCTAAAAGCCTCCCAGAGATTTTGTGTTCCATATCTTTTTGCCCTATTGAAGTTACATCTCACTTTAGACCTGAGCTTTTCTAGCTCTTTGTTCCACCATGAGACTTTGGTCGAGTGAGATTTTTCCTTCAGTGGGCAATTCGCCTCAAAGGCGGTAATTATGGCATTGCTTGGGCGTTGTGACGCTAGTTCCAAGTCTTGCTTGCCATTAAGTCTGGTAATTATACCCATTAGACTGGATGTCAGATCCCGTCTATATCCATCCTAGTCTGTTTTCCTTGGATTACGAAACCATCTTATTACATTTTCCTGTAATAGGGATAGGCAAATTTGCTGGTGGTCCGACCCAGAGGGCTCATTCGAAACCCTCCAATCTTTGACCATCTTGGCCATTCCTTCCGTACAGATTGTTATATCTATTACCTCTTGTCTTCTGGAGTCCATAAAGGTTGGTTCTGAGCCTCTGTTAAAAATATCCTTTAATCGTGTGTTAAAAATTTTACCTTAATTATTTCATTATTTGTCAGTATTAAAAACTCATTAATTTTCTTTCGTATTAAAACCTTAGGCTTCTTTATATAGTTTTCAACTGACATATTTGTCAAATATTGTACCAATTTGGTAAACTTTCTAATATTTACGTTTTCCTTTACATCAAGTATTGATGTATGAAATATACTGATCATAATGAAGAAAATTTAACCAATTATCTGACACTATATACCAAACAATTGTCATAAGACACAAATTTAGAACTAACATTAGTGTGTATCAGTTATTTTACATTAAACCACATATGCACGAGGAGAATCCCTTGAAAAGCGCTGCCTGAGCTTAAGTGTTGACCGTGTCAACCACTCTATCGGCTTCAAAGCTGCTGTGCCAGCTTTCGATGGAGTATTAGGTATGCATACTTAGAAGTCGTTGTATCCTACCATCGTGTTCCTTAACTACTTGAATAAGTGCCAGTAAATTATGTTCTCCTTTTTGTCAATCCTAGCCGGACTGACGAGCAGTGATACGGCGAAACGCGTCACGGGATTAATTTGACGAATAAGAGAACAGTGGGTAAACTGCTGAAATATGCGCCTTGTCCTTTTTCAGTTATTTTACGTTAAACCACTGGGGTCTATCTCAATGAGAAAATTTAACGTTATTGAACTTTTTTTTCCGCGAAATATGCCAATAATATTTTTATTTAGATAGTTTTCTTGCTTTATTTATATAACACCATTCTTTTAACTTATTACATCCGCTATAATTTGTGGCGTATAGCTAAACTCACAGTTAATTTCAACAATTTAAACTATTTTACAATAAATAAAATGTCGCGCTAAATTCAAAACCGCAGCACATATTACTTTAGAACTTTGTTGTCAAACTTTGTGATCAAACTTTATTGTTGTCGTAGTTGCGATTATAAATAAACTAATTTGATTTGATTAACTTTTCCTTACAATATTTATATCAAAGTACAACCGTTGTAGAAAAAATAGTGTTTGCAATTCGTGGACAAAATTTCTTTGATGTTGATGATTTTTTTGACTTGGTTTCATCTTACCAAAAATTTCATTCTTGACCATCAAAGTAGTATTCCGATTACTAGACACAACAATGACTATTTCAAAAATATAAGAAAGAAAACGATATATTAAGCCCGGTAGTATCTGACACAAAATCCAAATATTGATGAAAAATCGATATATTTCTTATTCTTATTCTACACGCTTCACCCAGAAGTAAACAAAACTTTTTAGAAAATTTGTGTAAGTTGTTTTGAGATATTTAATTTATTAACTGTCTAGTTATAGTGGTAGGAGTAGCAATGTATTTTGACGAATGACTGGAAAATCGGTTTCAAACAAATTTGGTTACTTAAATGCATAAAAAGTTTGCAAAATGCGAATGCTGATACTTACTTGAGTGTAGGCGTGGTTTAAGCGATATCGCTCCTGATCTTGAAGAAATAGTACGTGTTTGAAGACAAAAAAACCCGAAATCGCCGGTAAGATTAATTAAATATGAATTGAGTTTCTTAATTCAACTACTACATAAGGTGAAAAGTCCCGAGACTTTCCAAGAGATGGCAGCACAATCAAAAAAACCTATGATTTTCAGTTAGTATCAACTCTTAGAAGATTCATGTAAAAATGTTTATCATATTTTGTCTATTAATTTGCGAGTTACAGCTGTTCGAGTGACGCTACTTTTAATTTTGCAAAACGACAAAGGTATCGATGAAACATTGCTTTTTGATTGGAAAAAATAGAATCAGCACCCAAAAGTGGCTTGAGAAGCGTTACGTACATATGCTACGTCGACAGCACTTGTATGCCAATGGATTAGTGAACTTGAATGCGGTCGTAAAAGCACGAATGATGCACCATGTTTTGGACATGCAAATTAGGCAGTCACTCCGAAAAAGACAAAAATCCACCATATTGTTCTGGATGACCGAAAAGAGGCAGTGAGAGAGATAGCAGACATTGTGAAGATATCTATGGAATGCGTGAGACATATTTTGCATAAATATATGCATAAGAGAATGTTATGTGCTCGATGGGTGCCGCGAACTATTAGGACTTATCAAAAACAGCAACGTGTCGAAGACTGAGAACGCTGTTTGGCACAGTTTCGGCGTAATATGAAGAAATTTTTGCATCGATTCGTAACAATAAACGAAACGTGGAGCCACCATTACACGCCCAAGTTCAACAGGCAGCCCGCAAAGTGGCTGGAACTGTATGAAAGCCGACCAAACGTCCAAAAATACAAATATCAGCTGGAAACGTTTTGGCCAGTATTTTTTAATAATAATAATAATAATAAGCACAGACCTTGCAACGGAAATAAAAAAGGTTATGGAAACAAGAAAAAGTTATCATTGTCCCCTTCATTATATCAGCCACAGGCCTTACACCAACAACATTCACACCACACTTAGTACAATTAGGACTCAACACAAATATACACAAAAACATTCAGAAGTCAGTGATTTTGAAAACATGTAACATTGTCAGGTCATTCCATAATACACAATGGTAATGCGTTTGTGCTGACTTGGTTTGCGCCCGTCAGCCAAACATGGAACCACATTGACCAAATGTGAGAAAGAAGAACTCTTTTGTAATAATAATAATAATAATAACTATACCCCACAGCTGATTAATCAGGGCCCTAGAAATCTATAAAATCAACCAACACCTCAGGCAGTTTCTCGCGCAAATTATGAAAACATGGAAAACCAAAATACGCCTAGAAACACAAACCGAACGGATCCAAACAGAAGAGCTGTATATCAGACGGGGTATATTTCAGGGAGACTCGCTCAGTGCTCTATGGTTTTGCCTCTGTCTCAATCCACTCTCAAATATACTAAACAGAACAGAGCATGGCTTCAATATCAGACACCAAAAAGTGAATCAACATAAAATAAACCACCTCCTATATATGGACCCCATAAAACTCTACGCTGCCACACAAACACAGCTGAAAGAACTCCTCAAAATCACAGAAATATTCACCTTAGATGTCAATATGGAATTTGGTATAAGTAAATGCAAAGTGCTACAGATCAACAAAGGCCAATGGAAGTGCCACCATGAGACAGAAACCATCAACAATGAAACACTCGATAACATGTTCGACAAAGAAACATACAAATATCTAGGCTTCCAACAAAGCACCAAACTCAACCACGCTCACATCAAAACAGAGCTCAGAACCGAATTCAAAAACAGACTGACGAAACTTTTGCAAACAAAACTAAACTCTAAGAATCTCACTAAAGCCATCAACACGTTCGCTATACCTATACTCACATATTCATTTGGTATCATCAAATGGTCACAAACAGACATAGAAAATATTCACATCCTTATACGATCTCAATTCACCAAATACAGGAAATTACACCCCAACGCATGCAAAGAAAGACTTACCATCGAGAGGAAGGCAGGAGGAAGAGGAATTATAGACATCAGATCATTACACACAAAACAAATACAAACACTTAGGAAATTCTTTCACAGCAAGCAAACCAGCCTCCACACAGCGACAGTGAAAGCAGACAAAAACTACATACCTCTCGACTTAGCCCGGGCAGACCACTCAGCAGACACACACAGTCACACCCAATTACAACAGGAAAAGATGAAAACGTGGTCAGAGAAAACACTCCACGGAAAACACAGATACCATATAGAACAAGACCACGTAAATAAAAAACAATCATACACCTGGTTACAGGATGGGCAGCTATTCCCTGAGACTGAAGGCTTCTTACTTGCCATCCAAGATAAAGTCATATTAACCAGAAACTACCAAAAGCATATCATCAAAGACCCGACTATTGTAGAGGACAGATGTAGGAAATGCCACCAGCAGAAAGAAACGATCGAACACATAACGAGCAGATGTAAAATATTGGCCGGAACAGAGTACACAGCCAGGCATGATTCAGCTGCCAAAGTAGTTCACCAAGCACTGGCCACAACATACAAACTCATAGAAAACACAGATCATTACTACAAATACACGCCAACATCCATACTTGAAAATGAAGATTACAAGCTCTACTGGGACATCGGTATCCATACAGATAAAACAGTCTCCGCCAATAGACCCGATATTACTTTTCAGTGCAAAAAAGGAAAAAGTCACCTATCTAATTGACATAGCTGTCCCCAACGACACAAACATCCAAACGAAATACACGGAAAAAATTTCCAAATACCCAGACCTTGCAACGGAAATAAAAAGGCTATGGAGACAAGAAAAAGTCATCATTGTCCCCCTCATTATATCAGCCACAGGCCTTACACCAATAACATTCACACCACATTTAGTGCAATTAGGACTCAACACAGACATACACAGAAACATTCAGAAGTCAGTGATTTTGAAAACATGTAACATTGTCAGCAAAGATGAAAACGTGGTCAGAAAAAACACTCCACGGAAAACACAGATACCACATAGAACAAGACCACGTAAATAAAAAACAATCATACACCTGGTTGCGGGATGGGCAGCTATCCCCGGAAACAGAAGGCTTCTTACTTGCCATTCAGGATAAGGTCATATTAACCAGACAGATGCAGAAAATGCCACCAGAAACGATCGAACACATAACAAGCGGATGTAAAATATTAGCTGGAACGGAATACACAGCCAGACATGACTCAGCGGCAAAAGTAGTTCACCAAGCACTAGCCACAACATACAAGCTCATAGAAAACACAGATCCCTACTACAAATACACACCAACATCCGTACTTGAAAATAAAGATTACAAACTCTACTGGGACATCAGTATCCATACAGATAAAACAGTCTCCGCCAATAGACCCGATATTACTTTTCAGTGCAAGAAAGAAAAAGTCACCTATCTAATTAACATAGCTATGCCCAACGGCACAAACATCCAAACGAAATACACAGAAAAAATTTCCAAATACACAGACCTTGCAACGGAAATAAAAAGGCTATGGAAACAAGAAAAAGTCATCATTGTCCCCCTCATTATATCAGCCACAGGCCTTACACCAACAACATTCACACCACACTTAGTACAATTAGGACTCAACACAAACATACACAAAAACATTCAGAAGTCAGTGATTTCGAAAACATGTAACATTGTCAGATCATTCCTTAGTGCACAATGGTAATGCGTTTGTGCTGACTTGGTTTGAGCCCGTCAGCCAAACATGGAACCACATTGAGCAAATGTGAGAACGAAAAACAAAAAATAATAATAATAATAATAATCTTTATTGTCTAACAGATATACCATTTATAAGACAATTAAGCATAAATAACATAATACAAAGGAGATAGAGATAAAAAAGGAATGTAAAGTATTAGTATAGATCAAAAGAGACAGATAACATAAAAATCACATAGAAATTAAATAAAACTGGAAAATTAAAATTAAAATGATACACTTGGAATAAATACCTATACATGCAAAAATTTATTTTTTAAGCGTTTGGCAGATTGCGCAAATGACAGTTTGTTCACGTCAATGTCGTTACAAGTACTGTTGAAAACGCTCATAGCTTGAAACAGTGGTGTTTTGATGAGACAGTTAGTTGATGGAGTAGGTAAATAGAAAACAGGAGAGGTTCTGACGAATCTATTAGGAACGTGAAAGTTTACTTGAAATAATCAGTCAGGAGATTCAATAAGAGATTTACATAATTTTATAAGAAAACAGACCAGATGATAATTTCTTCGATTCGTCAATAAAGGTAGCTGAAAACGTTCAGTGATAATGACCTCATCGACACCCCTATCAGGGTACACGCCATCATATTTTAATATAAGAAATGTGGCAAACTTTCTTTGAACATTCTCTACCTGTTTAATATACTTAGCGTGTATTGGATTCCAAATAATTGCACCCTATTCAAGCCGTGAAAGCACATAGCTCGAATATAAAGTTTTTAATATTTTACTATTATGAAAACCACTCGAATTACGTATTATGAAACCCAACGTCCTCATCGCAGTGGTGCAGATCCAATTATATGATGGGCAAATGAAAGTTTAGGATCAAAAATAATTCCAAGGTATTCAATGGCAGCCTATTCAACTCACACCATAGCTGTAACGACTCCATATCATGCTGCAATAAAAGGTAATCACTAGAGTCCCTTATGGTGCGGAAAAGCTTTAGGTCGTCAGCAGACAAAAGAAAATTACTAGTTATGTTATCATCAATGTCGTTAATGAAGAGTGAAAAAATTAAAGGTGCAAGGTTGCTACCCTGTGGTGCACCACTTGTAGCACTAAACGTTGAGGATTTATATCCACGAATTTCGACGTACTGTAAGCGGTTACGCAAATAGGACTCGAAAAAAGTAATTAGGTTATTGCTGAAACCCAGTCTACCCAGCTTATGTAGAAATATGGAATAGTCAACCCTATCAAAGGCCTTCGAGAAATCATTGTTTACAGCATCAACTTGCATTTGTTTGTTCAAAGCATTGCCTGTAAATTGAGCAAAACAACTCAAATTACTTATTGTACTACCTTTGCTAAAAAAACTATGTTGATTTACAGAAATCAGGCTTTTAGCCTGTGCAAAAATACATTGATATACTGACATCTCAAAGACTTTAGCGAATATCGGTAATAAAGATACAGGTCTATAATTAAATAAATCATTTGCGTCACTCTTTTTAAATACGGGAATGATTTTAGCCTTCTTCCATACGTCAGGAAATCTGTTCGTTTCTAGAGACAAATTGACTATATAAAATAAAGGTAACAACAAAGCATGAGCACAATCCTTCACAATAAAGCTGGAAATATTATCAGTGCCACAAGTAGTTTATCTTTTAATCCTTTCAATGTCGTAAGTATAGTTTGCTCTGGCAAACAATCAAGAGCGATACGTAAATTGGAGGTGAAGACATCGTTTTTGGGGACGCGATCTGACGGCGCACTATATACACTCCTAAAGAAGCCGGCAAATGCATCAGCAATTTTATTCGGCTCAGAGATTACCCAATTTAAGCACATCAGGCAAATAATTTGCCGATTTTTTAGCCTCAATAAACGACCAAAACGTAGTTGGAATCCTCTACTTTAGAGATATAGTTTTTTTATACGCCAAATCGATCAATAATTTAACATTAAGTCGTAATTCATTAAACTCTCTACGGTGACAATCTGGGGATGGGGATGAATGGAATTTTGGGATGCGTATGCAATAATACTGATCGCTTATCTTGAAAAGGGGCGAAAAATCACCGGAGAACATTGCATTGGTTTATTAGACTGTTTAAATGGTAGAATCAAAAAAAAAGACCTTATTTAGCGAAGAAAAAGTGTTGTTTCACAAAGCTATTCTACCAGCTTACAAATCTATAAATTCGATAGTCAAATTGGACCAAATGGGCTATGAATTGCTTCCTCATCTTGGAGATTTGGTTCAATGAACACGTCAAATGATAAACTGAGGCATTTCTTGAGAGCTCGATAAATCTTACTCTATGAAAGGTATCCAAATGTTGGAAGATCGCTCCACGTAGTATGCATAATATATTGACTCAGGGTTTGGCAGAGAGTGAAAAATAACAAGAGGGAATATGACGAGTTGGCCGTGGTAATGTTACTCTTAACTGGCTATATGTAGTGAGAGTGTTAAACTAAGGTAATAAGTTTCGTAAAAAGAATTTTATCTTATTTTGTCTGTCTTTTATACCTAAATACTTTAGTTTATATATTTTATACATTATTTATTAAATAAAGAAGAGATATGCCATTCCAGGATTAAAGCATTTGAATATATTAAAATGTAATATTACTTTTACTTTCTTTATCAGGTAATGAAATGTAAGAACCGCCCTCCAAGATATTTGCATCTCTTTACATTTGATGGTCCCTTGATCATGAAAAAAAGTTTTAAATTTCGCTCGGTCTGTATGTTGGTACGATGCACTGACAGACAGACAAATAGATAGATATCGTTTCATTTTATATATAATATATTCTTCGCTACATGATATTGTTCTATATGTAACGGTTTAGGCAGCGTAAAACACGTAACTCAGATAAGTGGTTCTCGAGTGATAAGCTCACTAAAGGACAGACAGACAGATAAAGAGACGTTGCATTTTATATACATATTATAGTTATAGATATATTTTTTTTTCTTTTTAATTGACGAAACTTCTAAAATTTTAGATGAAGTAAGTCAGCTTCTTCCAACATTATGTAACGTTGCTGGATCTCAAATCTCTGTTAAACACGATTTGTTGTTGACAATGACTGATGGCAAAGTGTGCAATGCCTTAACAGACACAAGTTCAACACAAAAGTGTTATATTTGCGGTGCCACCCCGTCTACTATGAACGAGGAGTCAAAGAAATATCTCAGCAACGAAGAACGCCTTGCATTTGGTTTATCTACTTTACATGCATGGATCCGCACGTTTGAATGTTTGCTTCACATCAGCTATCGTTTAGAAATAAAAAAGTGGCAAGTCAGGAGAGATAACGACAAAGCTATTGTGAAGCAACGCTCACAAGAGATACAAAAAGTGTTTAAAGATCGTATGGGTCTCATTGTAGATAAACCAAAACCTGGGTATGGTAACACAAACGATGGAAACACAGCACGTAGATTTTTTTCCAAAGCTGAATTGATCAGCGAAATTACAGGATTAGACGTAAACCTTATTCGTAGATTTCATGTAATTTTAAGAACTTTGTCATCGGGATATGACATAAATTATATAGAATTCGAAAAGTTTTGTGTTGATACTAGAAAATTATACCTTGATCTGTATTCGTGGTATTCCATGCCCGTCTCTTGTACACAGCGCGGAAGTTATAAAGTCTTTTCTTCTTCCCATTGGACAACTCTCCGAAGAAGCCCAGGAGGCAAGAAATAAAGACTGTCGTAGATTCAGCGAACGGCACACCAGGAAGCGGTCACGTATTGCCACAAATACAGATCTTTTGAGAATGCTTTTAATTACGTCTGATCCTGTTTTACAACTCGTATAGAGAATTACCGCGAAGAAAATTTACTTCTTTGCCATCGGAGGTTCTGCAGTTGATTATCCCACCTTCATTGCCATCCGAAACACCATCAGTAAGTCATCATCACGAATTAAATGAGGAGGATTATTTACTCTCTGAATATTCTACTGAATGGGAGAGCGGTGATGACGACTCATCTGATGGTGATTAGTAGGTTTAAGTATTTTTTTATTGTAATTATTATTCTTATTTTATTGTGTGTTATAGTTGCTCATAATACATGCCTTAGTATATAAGTTATTTAATATTATATTTCTTTTACTTATACACCTAGTTATTGTAAATAATTGATATATAGATACTGTTATTGTACTAATTTATTTTAAAAGAAATAATATTTTGTAAATTAATAAATGTGGGTACTATCATTATGATTTTTATTTTTTTCCTAGAAATTGCAGTTATATTAAATATTCATAAAACATACAATATTTTAATAATTTAAACTATATCGCTTTTATGTAATTTTTCACGTAGGGTCATGTAGGGAACAGTGACTCGGTCGGGTACAGTGACTGAGGCATGCTTTGAGAGAACAGGAAATTGCTATCTATCTGTCACTTCACTCATCAGAAGTGCTCGGTGGTAATACTGTGCGTAACGTATTTGGATACCGGGAAAGTTAGTTTAAAATGTGAATTTAACCTACTATTACTGCATTATTTTTAACAGTTTATAATTTATATTGCTTTAGTCGCAAAGTTTTATTCTAGCTAATATTGATGAGTCTTTTATAACCTCTTGACTAAAGTTTAGACCAATGATCCAAGACAAATCGCAGTGACGACAAAGTCCATACTGACTCAGAGTGAAAAGGCATACAGTGACTCATGATCACTGTATACGTCTATGGTGTATACAACCATTTACTTTATTTGCGAAAGTGTAAATGATTTTAGATTATTTCCATGTCTTCTTTTTGTTAACAGTATATTACGCCGCAAACAGTTGGTCAGAAAAATAGGGAACTACACACGAGAAGCGACGAATTCGGCTGGAATTCCATTTGCCACCCTAAAAACTACGCAAAAACAAAGTATTGTTTTGTAACATTCATTTTTTCTTAGATTTTAAGACCATGTAATGTTACTGATTTTTCACTTTAAATTGTACTTCTTTTCATTTTTGTATCGAGCGGTATATTAATCAGAAATTCCAAGCCGTTCGGTATATTAGTGTGCTGTGCGGGTTTGCGACCGAATCTCTCGATACGCCGGGATTGGTCAAATATTTGTATCCGCAGTTTTGGTTCCGGCGTAGCCATATTACCGAGAGAGTGCCCACGGTTTATTTAAGAGTCCGGCGGACAGGAAGAGAGGCTAATTTCCACCGAGCCGCCAAGTAGGTTGTTTCGACCGAGCCGCCAAGTAGGCTAATTTTCCATCGAGCCGCAGCGAGGCTTACTTCGACCGAGCCGCAGTAGAGGCTCATAGCAACAATTATGAGAGCTAAGTAAAGCACAAGTTTTTTTCTAACGTAAAGCCGTAGTGGGCTCTAAGTGTTTCCTACAAAGTGTGAAATCGGTTTTGTGTTCCATCGAAGGCCTAGAAGCCCAAATAAAAACCGTAAGTTACCAGAACGTTCATCAATAGACCTATTCCCGAAGTAGTGCCTTTATAGCAATTTGAACTGACAAAAAGTGAAGTGAAAATCACGATTCTTCGCTTTCGGGGGTAGTCAGGTTTTAGAATTTTAAATGTCTGATTTAGGGACTCTAATAATAATAACTACCTGTTAGGCTAGAATTTTTTGTAATCCTTAAAAACACAGAGGTTAGAACTTTTATTTTAAAATCATGAATAAATTTTCTTTTTGTTGATTAAAGCTAGTGTCTCACTGAATACCTATCTTACTTTTCAGGATAATGACGGCTGTACCAAACTGTTTTTTATTTTTAACAACTGTACACCCTTTCAGTATTTTTTCATTTTTTTAGCTGAAGTTAGATCCTTTCTATTTTAAAATGAATGGTGCCCAAAAGTCGTACAGCCGAGGTTTTTTAAAAATAAGAAAAAATAATTCCAAAAAGACGTACAAAAATTATCTCTTACCCATATCTCTCTATCAAGGAAAACTGAGCTAGTGTGTGTTTAATTTCTTTAGTTCTTTTAAAATCAGGATCCACTCAATTCATTATCAGAAATTAAAAAGAGGTTGCAAGAAAATTACGCCCCAGCTTGGGGCAACAAATTTTCAAACGGTACAAAATTGCGCCCAAGCGTGGGAAAAACAATTTTCACAGGGTACAAAATGACGCAGTCTACGTGGGGCGCAATTAAACACTTTTCAATAGGCTACAAAATGACGCCTCAAAAAGCGGGCAAGTTCACATGTTACAGTTTATCACTGGAAAATAAACGATTTTTTTATAAATAAAATATTTACAACTGAACAAGAAGACGTACTCAAAGAGTACTATAATCCTTTATTTTACGGTTTACCAGCCAAAGAATAAAGGCAGATTGCGTATCAATGCGCTTTACTCAAAAATGTTAAAATGCCTCAATCCTGAACAGAAAATAAGATGGCCGGTAAAGACTGGCTGATATCGTTCAGGCGTAGACATAGTTTGTCTTTGAGGCAACCAGAGCCTTGCAGTCTCGAAAGAGCCACAACCTTTAACCGGAACAATGTGGACAAGTTTTGTGACAATCTGGGAGATTTGATCAATCGCAACTCTGCATTTGCGGATGGAATTCGGATAATCAATTTGGATGAGACCTCCACTATAACGGTACATAAACCTCGAAAAGCCATTGCTCCCAAGAAAAGTGTAAGGAAAATCACAAGCGGATAAAGGGGAATGCTGGTAACAACGTGTTGCATTATAAGCGCAAGTGGCATTGCTTTACCCCCTGTAATGGTCTTTCCTCGAAAACATTTTTAAGAGCACATGATTAAAAATACACCACCAGGGACACTTGGATTGGCATCACCGTCCGGCTGGTTGAACTCCCCCCATATTCCCAAAAGTAATAAAACACTTCATAAACGCTCTAATGCATCTAAAGAAAATTCATGTATTTTAATAATGGACAATCATGAGTCCCACTCAGCATTAGATTTGGCAAAGAATGCAGGTGTTTATATCCTCACTACCCTTATACATCAGCTACATTCGAACCACTTGATGTGGGAATATACAGTCCCTTCAAATAGCATTTTGTATCTGAAGAATAAGCCAGAGAGTTCCTAGTCGTTACCTTCCTATTAATTTGTTATTTTGCCTTAGTTTATTATAATATTATTGATCTCTGTCTAAAGACACTTGATTTAAAACAGTAAGGAGACTGATGTTGAGAAGAAGAGAGATGTTTTGTTTTCAGAAGTTATTTGAATGTTGATTATCCTGGTTATTGATATTAATGACGTAATGTCACTTACCTTTGTAAGAATTTAATATAATATAAAAGATTTTGGCAATATATTCGGTTTGGGTTATTATGTACTCTTAGAGCCACTGTCTACTGTAGGGGTGAACCACTGTGCCCACCTACCGGCACACAGGGACTCAATTACCATTTTTTTTTAAATGTGACTAGTTTGTTTCTGGTGGTGGCTACTGAAAATGCATCAATGCCAAAAGATAGCCCAATAAATGGACTTTGTTGTGTGACTGTGCCAAATGAGCTGTTAATTATTATCTAGGTGCTGGAGCCTGCCGAAAAATAATGAGCCATTGTTCTCTATATGACCCTACATATATAAAAAAAATAGTTAATAAAATAGTTTTTTATCAATGTAGGATATTTGCTCCGTTTAAAAAATAGTTCTTGGAAAATTTAGAAGAAACATATACTCTTATTCGATTAAGTGTACGATATGCCTTAAACTGAGAAAAATAAACGAAAATTTAGATTTCCTTTCGATAAAGCATATTTGCATAATCATTTAAAAATCTCCCAAAAACGAAATATATCAAACTCAATGAGCTAAACAATATTATACGTCCTAACGTCTTTCTTTTTTATATTCTAAATATGCATGTTTAAATAAAGTAAATTGTTTTCTTGTCCGAATTGTTTTTTATTTCTTAGCTAGTTCTGAAAAATAATTTGACACTTGTTTTAGTTCCAGAATAGTGTATATGTTAAAAGTGTAATTGTTTTGTTTATTTTAATGACTTTAATTATAATTTAAAATAATGTGTCTTCTGTATCTATGCTGTTTTCATAATACGACTCTGTCGAGCAAATATGCTATTTTAATAAGGTGGATTACCTTCATATACCCGAAAATTTTTGTGTTTGTTCTCAACGAATTAATCTGCCATTTCATTATTTGGTCATTATGAAACAACTTCGTGTATTGAATAACTGGATATATTCTGTTCATAAGAATGTATTTGCTGATGCAGGAAAAGTGATGTAATATTAAGAAAAAAACAGCAGTGACCATAACCATGAACAGTATCCCAAAAATCTATTTGAAAAACTCTTTTGGCGATTTAGATAATCTTGTTAATTGCTAAAATAGATGATTCCAATAATTATAATTCGTTTATAAAATAAATTCAACTTCATTTCGGAACGACTATATAGAATATAGAAACGCCTTCAAATTTTATAAGCTAGAAATATTTTTTTGAAAAATGAAATTTACCCTTTATAAATAAATACAAGCAATTTCTTTAACCGGCCCAAAACTGTCCGGTAGAATCGGACACAAATAAATCAGAAGCATTTGCCGCTTTTGTAGAAAAATCTTTTTTTTTTGTAGACAGGATAACAGCACGCCTTCTTAAAAACTGTGCTGTGTAAGCTTGACAAGAAGGGGCGTATTTATTGGCAACCATTCCTACGTGCTCATAATTTAAGGAAATATACTCACACTGTCATATATTTAACTTCTTGTCGTTGATCGCATCCATATAATAAAGTGTATTTCTTGAGTTGTACAGTTGGCTGAACATTTATTATTTGTCAACAAAAACAAATATTAAGGAAAAAGACCATAGCTTAAAAAAATATTGTTCTATGTAACTACCGTCTACACTGATACACTTAGTATAGTGCTTCGCTAAATATTTCATTTCATCGAAACAAAATTTTGTTGATACTTCAAGAAACGAGATAAGAGCGGCTTTCAAGTGCTCATGTGTACATGTTTTTTCTATATGTTTTAACCACAAGTCGCAGGATGCTATATCAGGCCTACATCGTCGATGTTATAACCGTAGTTCTACAAGAACAAAATTTTGGTTCTTTATGAACTCAAACAGTTATTCTAATCGCCTGCTTCAGGTTTTGGATTAGTCTTCTGGCATTAGACTAGTGTAATTTTTTGAAAAAATCATTTTATTTATTTGTTTAATCGATGCTTTAGCATCTCAAAAATATAATATAAATCGTTTTATACTGAAAATATTTTTTTAAAAATGCGTTTTAAACACTCTAAGTCAAGAAAATCATGCTGTATCATAACGTATGAAATTACTTTTCACTGTCATAGTAAAAATGAGATCTATATTTACTATGTCCTTTGGAACGTAATAATAGAAGTTGTGTTGATATAACCGTTGAACGCGGTTTACAGTACGTTCGACGCATGCGCTTCCCGTACGAGTACACGATGTAAACAAGAGATTTTGCTTTTTTTTTTTAAATTCAGTTTTGTTTTTATAATAGTCAAGTGAATGATGAGTGAAAATAAAGTTTATCGTGGTAAAAAAGGCACAAAAAGCTCCACATGGTCCGCAAGAAGAAGCAACGTTTCAAAGAGGCGGCCGCTGAATAGGGAGTCAGCATATCTGCGAAAAATTAAAATCATCCGACAAATTCCTCTAAATCCACTAGAAGGATAGAAGACGAAGAAAAAAAGCAATTTTCAATTTTAAAAGCTAGAAATCAGTAGTTGAAACTTTGAGCGCGTTTATCTCAAAACTATGTTTTCCAAATAGGCTTGCAGCATAACTCAAAAATTTTTTTCCGAGTTACTTCAAATTTTAATCGTAGCTTCTGTATTAAATTCTGAAGAGAAGTACGTAGGATTTTTACAAAATATTAAAAATTGAAAAAGTTATTAACAAATTTCTGTCAATTTTTTCTGCAAAAATCGAGATTTTTTCTCAAGAGTTTTCCATTTTTTGAAATTATCCTACGTACTTCTCTAGCGTGTAGATTAAGCAGAATTTTTTTGTTACAGGATCAAATTTACTCAACATATGTTGCAAGCCCCGGAGCCGTTTTTTTAAAAAGATGACTTTTAGAAAGCTGCACTATGTCGCCATTTTGTAAAACATATTATCTCAAAAAATACATTTTTGTACCTCAATACATATGTAAGTAATTCATTTTTTGAATAAAAATTTCGTTCTACCCGAAAAAAAATGTTAATAGGTTGATCCATTTTAATGTCTTTACAATGGCCTAAGTCCTTCTGTAGATGTCTCCGTTAATTGCGTACCTTTTTTTTCACTTATTCAATGAGAGAAACTCCTTCATAGTCTCAAAATAGTCGCCATCAACTTCAACCAGAATTCGATTGAGTTTTCGCTTTATTTGGAGATGGAAATCCCCCCAATGAACTCATTGCATCAACTTCTGCCCGTCGTCGCCTGAGACGATTTGCAAAAAATTTCTTTATCATTTTCTCAAACGGGTAAATGTTATTGAGAAATCTCTTTTCTCGCCAGTTCCTTCTATGGTCTAAGGAGTTTAAGGATTCATCCTGCAGAAATTCCTTTTATCTTTAAGTTGTCCCACTCAGTCATGAGAACTGTAGTTTTCGATACTCTAGTTTCTTTCGCCTAATGGTTTTTCCTCAGTTCCTACCTCAATTAGTTTTCCTGATCTAGAACATTCTAAATCCAGTCTCGGCCCCATCGCAACAGTTTGGACTAAAATTTAACTTGAAAATAATATAACCGCATATATGGAACATTCGTCCATGAAAAATTTTTGCTCTATTTTCCTCTTTTATACATAGTTAGTGTAGAAAATTTGAAAATTCTCCTTTTTCCAGAATTAAAGCGTTTCTGTGTATGCTATACATATAAACATTCAAACAATTTGTTGTATTTATATTGGATTATTGTAAAATGTTTTTAAAACATAAAAAAAGAAAGCTTACATCACTTATTTCCATCAAGTGATGAGTGTATGAAATACTTAGTGTGTTTTTATTACTATGACATAAATGACTGATAGGTGCCCGTTCGTCTCAACTCCAAAGAATTTGATCTGTAATGCCGGCACAACTATTAGTAGTTGTTCAGAGTCATTTCATAACTTTTCTAAAGCTCTTCTTCTATCTGCAAAATAACGCATAAAATACCCCTCCATTTTCTCATGTAGAGTACCTGAACTAACCTACAGTGTGCTCAATAAATTCTTATTTAGTATGATGCGTTTAGACCAGGACGGGGTTTTACTAAATATCTGCCAGCTATTTAATCCTCTGTATCAATATCTGTTAGAACATGATTATAGAATGCTCTTTTCCTTGGCACAATCTTCTATGTTATTTTTTTAGTTTCGGCGAGAGGTAAGGGGCCGAAATCAATCTATAGTGACCCTTATCACCATCTTAACGTAAATATTTCCTTACTACTATACTATATATCTACATATATACATATGTAGATATATATATATATATATATATATATATATATATATATATATATATATACATATGTAGATATATATATATACATATGTAGATATATATATATATATATATATATATATATATATATATATATATATATATATATATATATATATATATATATATATATATATATATATATATATATATATATATATATATATATATATATATATATATATATATATATATATGTATATATATAATATATATATATATATATATATATATATATATATATATATATATATATATATATATATATATATATATATATCACACATTGGAAGTTGTCCACGAATACAACTATCTGGGACATAATATCAAGCTTGGGAAAGAAAATCAGACGATAGAGATTACGCTGCTAATTGAGCTCACCTGGATAGCGTTCGGAAGACCCTATAATCCATATGAACCACAAAAAGAAAGTCTACACATGTATCTTACCCGTGGCGTCATACGAGCTTGAGACGATGACACTCTTCGCAAATTGAGCCAATCAGTTTGTCAGAGGGCAATGGCCGGGACGAAGCTCGGGGTAAGCCTAAGAGACAGAATCTGGAATGATGTGATAACAAGAAGAACGAGAGTCTGCGATGTCATCGAGCGTGTGGCCAGATTGAAATGGCGTTGAGCGGGACGGGTGGCCAGCAGTGATTCTAAATGGACCAAAGCCCTAATGCAGTGGAGATCAAAGGAGACAAAATAGAAGTGTTGGACGGCCGCGATGGGGGAACGACATCCAGCAACATACGGAGAAAAACTGGATTCAGTCCGCTCAGCAAAGATGGGCATGGAAATCTCAAGAAGAAGCCTATTTCCAGGAGTGGACTTCTATGGGCTAAAGAAGAAGAAGATTATCTACTTGAATATTGAGAGCTAATTACAATACAGAAATTATTTAAAAAATGAAACGATAAGTCCATCATTACAGCAACCATTAAAAGACTTAAAAGGGAAAATTTATGGTTAGTTTTGTTTTTTTTTTTTGCAAATTTATACTGAATTTTCGATGCAGTCATGAAGCACTGGGAAGACTACAGTATAATATATACAGATCATCGTTGCTTTGAAGTGGAGATGTTTAATATTTTGCTTACAATTAAAAATATTTTTACCTGTATGTCTCAGTGAAATAATGCTAGTACCATCATATAATAATAAATACTTTCTTTGACAAATCTCCTTTTGTAAAACAGAAAGTTTTCAGTATAATTTTTTTTTAAAATATCAATAACTAGCCGTGCCCGCGGCTCCGCTCGCGTGGACTTGAATCACCTTTATCGTCACTGCTTATTCGTTATGTTTATATTATTATATAGCTCAAGACGCCTTAGAGGCCCATGGCTTGGTTGCATACTTGTCTCCACTTCTTTTTGTCTCCTGTTAGCTTTTCCCAGTGCGGGATTCCCATCAACTCCGGATCTTGCTTTACTGCCTTCTTCCAACCACTCCTCTTATTAGGACTTGCTTTGCCTGTCTTTCTTCCTTCATCCTTGCCCCGTGTCCCAACCATCCTAATCGCTGGCTTATGATTTGGCTTATAAGGGGTTTCGTATATAGGCATTTTAATTCGTAGTTTCTTCTTCTTCTTCACATTCCCTCTTCTTTCCTTCCTCCGTAGATTCTTCTCAAAGCTTTCCTTTCCCACACCTCCAACGTCTCCTTTTCTCTTGCATTCAGTTTCCACGTTTCGCATCTATATGTCACCGTGGGTCTGAACACTGTCGTATATATTCTTTCTTTTGCTTTTCTTGATACATTCTTTGATTTCAATATTGGATTCATTGCCCCCAAACATCTCTGTCCTTTCGCTATTCTTTCTTGTATCTCCGTCCTTTCTTGTCCACTCTCTGTTATTGTTACTCCCAGATAATTAAATTTGTCTACTTTTTCAAACATATATCTTTTCCCTAAGTTGTTTATTATATCTAAACTTTTGTTGTTTTTATTATCCTTCTTCTTTGTAATGTCCATGTATTTTGTTTTTTCCTCATTTATCTTTAGTCCTCTCATCCTTCCCCTTTCTTCTATCATACCTATGGCTTTTTTGAGGTTCTCTTTTGCTCTTGCAATCACTGCTACATCATCCGCATAGGCCAAGCATTGGCAGGTTTGTTGGTATATCGTTCCATTTGTTTTTATTTCTGACTCCCGGATTATCTTCTCTAGTACCAAATTAAATAGAGATGTCGACACTGGTCTTAATCCTCTCTTCACCTTAAACTTGTCTGATACTTTCCCTCAACCAACATTCTATTTTCTGTGTCATTCAGGGTCATTCTCACCATGCGAATCAATTTACTTGTAATTTTTAGTTCTTCCATTATCTTGTAGAGTCCTTCTCTATTTACAGAGTCATATGCTCTCTGACATCCACAAAGACCAAGTGTAGTGCCAAATTTTGTTCTAAGCTATTATCTTGGATTTGTTTAATCGAAAATATCTGGTTTGTAACCGATCTATTTTTCCTGAATCCACACTGGTACTCTCCCAAAATAGACTCGGCTTTCTCTGCTAGTCTGTTTTTGATAGTCTTGTACACGACATCCAGTAAGGCTATTGATCTATAATTAGCACATATAGTTTTTTCTTTTTTTGTATATTGGACAAATGAGCGACTCTCTCCAGCTCACTGGCATCTTGTCTGTTTCCCATATTTCTTGCACCAACCGGCATATTTCATTTTCCAGATCTACTCCTCCAGCTTTTATCAGTTCTACAATTTCCACCCGGGGCCTTATTTTTTTTTGGGCTCTGAGTATTTTTCTTATTTCTTCTTTGCAGGGTTTATTTGTAGCCTCCTGCCCTTCAGTTAATTTTGCTTCCTATTTCTCATTCAACTCATTTTCATCTCCATTTAGTGTTTCTTTAAAGTATTCCCCCCATCTATTCAGTCTTTCTGCGAAGCTTACTGCTAAACTTCCATCTTTTTTCCTACATATTAGCATTTTGTCTCTGTTTATTCCCTTTGCATTTTATAAAAAAAAACACGTAAATCGGATAAGTGTTTCTTGAGTACTAAGCGCAGTAATAAATAGACAGACAGAGAGAGAGACGTTACGTTTTTATATATATTATAGATTTTTTTTGACATATATTAAATTAAGAAAAAAAAATCACGTAAATCGGATGAGTGGTTCTCTAATGATAAGCACACTAACGGACAGACAGACAGAGAGACGTTGCGTTTTATATATATATTATATCGATTATTATTATTATTATTATATAACCTGGTCAGAGAACATATGTATGAATTTAAAAAAATCACGTAAATCGGATAAGTGGTTCTCGAGGGATAAGCGCACTAACGGACAGACCGACAGACAGAGAGACGTTGCATTTTACATATATTATAGATATAGATTATTATTATTACTATATAACATGGCCAAAGAATATATGTATGAATTTAAAAAAAGACACGTAAATCGGATAAGTGGTTCTCGCCTAATAAACGCACCAATGGACAGACAGACAGTCAGAGAGACATTGCATTTTATATATATTATAGATTATAGATATTCTCTGCTACATAATATTATTCCAAATTTAATGGTTTAGGCTGTGTACTGCAAGGGAACGCGCTAGCGGCAAACTTTTTTCCGACTTCATTCACTATTATCGTCACTGCTCATTCCCTATGCTACCTATCGTAAGAAACTATAGCCTATAACCTGACCAGAGAACATATGTATGTTTTAAAAAAAAAGTACGTAAATCAGATAAGTGGTTCTCCAGTGATAAGCGCACTAACGGACAGACAGACAGACAGACAGACAGACAGAGGGACGTTGCATTTTATATATATTATAGATATTAATCCATTTCTTACACATAATCCAAGGTTATGTCATTTACTGGTTGCCAGACGCATCGATAAATAGTGAAATGTAAATATAGCTTTCTGTAATTACTCATTAACTTTCTATTAATTTGAAATATTACTTGCTAAGCCGAGAAGAGTTGTGATAAAAGCAGGTGATAATTAACAAGACTTAAGGCGTTCTGTGTGATTCTGTTCAATTTATTGGGGTAAAACACACAGGGTAGGGTTCAAAATATTGAAATGTTTAATATCTCTAGACTATATATATCAAAGCCCCGTGATTGCTAACAGGAATTTCATATATTTTTCATATATTTAAAAATTCATTGTTTTATGAGATATTTCTGGTTAAATTAAAGGTTACTTTTTTTAATTCGCAACAGTACAACAATTAGCGTAATAACGGTTGTTAAAATTTTAGGTTTTCGATAGAAAATTATAAATTTCTCCTTTGTATCCCGATCCATAAAGTCAAAGCTTCATCTCGGTAAAGAATTGGCTAAATTTTATAATATAGATGTTATTTTATAGTTAAAGCTTCTGATGGTTGGTAGATAAAGAAATGGGCATTACTACTCTAGCAGACTAGGAGATCATTAAAATTGCATTGTTTGTAACCATGGTCTAGTCTAAAATAAGGCCTACAGTCGAAGTACGGTTCTACTAAGTTATTTTTAATTTTTTAGGAAACTGTAAAAAATGTGATTATAATTTATTTTTTGTTAATTTCATCTATTACAGACTTGGACAGAACTGAATATTTCTGGAAGGGTTAACATGGAAAGAAAAATAACAAAATAAATTTGGTCTGTATAAAGTTTGTACCTAATCTCACGTCGGATAAGGCTGGACTAACTCACCGTAGTATATATATATATATATATATATATATATATATATATATATATATATATATATATATATATATATATAAATATATGTGTATATATATATGTATATATATATATATATATATATATATATATATATATATATATATATATATATATATATATATATATATATATACGATTAAAAAGGTAATGGCCATCTTCTAAATTCACCTTCTGAAATATCCTTCTGAGCGTGGATAACGTCATTAGATTTATTGTTACATTTGGCAGTGGTCGTAGATTCATGTATACATATACCAAATTATACCAAATAAAGAAGGAAAATGGGTAAGATTGAAATGCTTGAATCACGTTCGAATATTATCCTACAATGTGATTATGTTCTCAGCGATGATTGGCACTGCGACATTCAACACAATAGTGGTGCGTTGAGTCGGAAAATGTGAAACAAAAACCAATAAATTGTGACTAACCTCATTCTAATATATTGTTAGTAAGGGTAGGGTCAAACAGACACTCACAGCTCAAGGTAAGTCTGGATCTATTATAAGTTAAATTTCTTCTAATTTATTGCAATTTCTTGTTGCAAAATCCCACACAATTTAGAACTCCTAAAGCACATGTGAATAAATGGGAAAAAAAGTAATATCAGGTGAGTCGACATTAGCATAGCAACGCTTTTAATATCAACCTGAATTATCATATAAACTTTTATTCTCTTAAGTTCTAAAAATATACAAGTTTTTTGTGCACGTTAGCAATTTCTCCCAGAGTTCTTGACCCAATCAGGAGCAAATTTAAAAAAGACGAAAGCCTAAATTAGGTATTAAAAGAGAAACTAAAGCATTAATTCCATCTTAATTCCAATGAAATGAAATCGGGAAGGGTTGAAATAAATGGAGCTGACAATTATTAATTAAATTTATTTTTGTTTCTTCCCGTTTAAACGAAAGATTGATAAAGTTATTGACAGATGAAGATCAAGTTTAACCATCTTAAATGATTTTAAGGTGCAGAAATAAATACAATAAAATAAGCTGAGAGAAGGTATATAGAGCATGTCTTTTATTTAATTATAATTATAATAAATAAGTTAAAATATACGTAAACAATAATTAATAACGAATTAAATACTCTTTTTAGTGTTCCATACGGAACACTTATAAGATCACTTCGGTGTCTGTCTGTCTATCACACCCGATTTTCTCTGAAACTATTTGACATAGAAAGTTGAAATTTGGTAATAATATAGGAATTGATGGCCTCATCAGAGCCATGTAGTTTTGAGTGTTAAATTTTGACTTAAGGGTTTAGTTTTGAGGGGTGAAATCGGAAGTGAAAAAAAAAAAATTTTACGAGTGTGTCAAATGAAAGCTTGTGAAAACACGAGTAAAAAATGTATATATAATGTAATACTTGCGCGCACTTTTCTTTGTATTATTTTTAAAAAATCGCGAAAAAATCGCTGTCCCCCGCCTTATCTCGAAAAGTACTTATCAAAAAATTTTGAAAAAATTCCGAAATATTCTCCACGGGGTGTAGATTCAACGAAAATTATCACGAGTGCATTACCTTTAATAATTTTTCTGATATTTAAAAAAAACAAAAATTTCAAGGTCATCAGATTTCAGTAAAGATTGGAAACAAACTTTGTTGAAAACTCATTTGGGGTGTGTTTTGTGAAGTCACTGATCATTTTATGCGTCTGTAACAAAATTTTTTATTTTAAAAGCAATCAACGTATGGAACAATAATTACGCAAATTCAAATTGCACTTGACCGGTTATTTACTTTAGAGCATAAATATATTTCGAAATTTTGGTTTGCATAGAGCCGACAAATATTTATTCATAATATAGGCAGGTTCAAATGGTGGGAGGCATTTCTTTAAGGAAAAAAATAGCAGTAAAGGCTATTTTTAGAGGGGGAGCAATACAGCAATCACGGACTAAAACTTCTTGATGAAAAATAAGGACCCTGTTGCACTGGAACTCTAAAATCTTAGACTTCTCTCAACCACATCGGTAACCGGAGAGATTCTTCCTAACAAACTCCTACTTACAGTGAAACTTTAAAAACTTGATTACCGTGGGTGAATATGAAACTCCCATAAAAAAGTTGTTTCTTAGCTTTGCGGCTGGTTGGCATGAGACCCCCCTCCCTCTTTAGCTATATTAAAGATAGATAAAAGGTCAATTTTTTTATGTTACCAATTAAGGTCAAATTTTTGTGGGGACGGATTCTTAGCCTATTAAATCTATTAAAAGGCCCTAACAATTTGGTATTATATCAAGGCGACTGTTTTATCAAAAGAAAAACTGTTTAGAACAGCTTAAATTCAAAAAATGACAAAGATATAACAAAAGAAGGGGGATAATATTGAAAATCTAATATAAAAACAGAACATAGTCAGTATTTTGTGAAGCTAGAGGTCACTTAAGATCAAAATTCATCATTAATTCGGAGTAAACATTTTTTTTTTTAATTTAAGGTTTTGCTTATTATATTATTAGCTGTACTTTATATAGTTATGTCTGCAGTTCAAAGAGCATATTTCTAAAATTATCTTTCAGATTGTACGTAACCTGAGAACATAGCCATCGCTACAGAAAGATGCTATCGCCGGTACCTTAAAATATGCTTCGTTGAGTTTCTCAGAGATCCCGCGAAAGTAGAAGAATCGTATGTAATGATAATAGGAAAACATATGCACGGCATCTCTGAGAAAATCTACGAGATACATTTTAGCGCTCCGACTATAGCCAGATAGCTTTGTTTCACGACGACGTTTTGGTCAACCTGTTTGTTTTTCTGTATCGCTAGCTATATTTTCTATGGTTATGTTCAGCTTAATCTGACACACAACTTTAGAAATATGTTCTTTCAAGTACAGTCCCACATGTGTATAGTAGACATAATTACGTAAAGTACAGCTAATAATTTCAACAAAAGATTAAAAATAGGATTTTAAATTTTTATTACTACTTACAGGTTATTTCACTGAATGAAGTCTACCTTACATACTTTATATGTAAAACTTTTCTGTAAATAACAGATTTTACGTAAATATGTGGGTTTCATAACAAATATCTATGGAAGTTAGATTAAATTATTTTCTTGAAAATTAAATAGAGGCTTGAATTTTACATAAATGCTTGTATACTTACATGAGTAATCAGTGGTTTTATATGAACTCAGGACTATCTATGTCAATATGTTTCTACAGTGCAGAGAGATGGTTTGGGTTGTAGTTATACAGGGTATCCCAGTATTCTGTGTACATAGCGTTACTGCGGATTTCTCTGACGAAAATATGATCTCTCAACTCAACTTACCTTAGTCCAAAAATTCGTAATTTTTGAGATACAGGGTGTCAAAGTTATACTTTTATTTTAGTTTTTCTTAACTAGCTTTCTTAATAATTGTACTAGTTGTACAAGATTTGGTGCTAAGGGGTGAGATGAGAAATCGAAATCAGCTTACAGATTTGTTGTAAATTGTAGAGGGCATTACTTATTGCACTGTGTATACTTTTAAATTGTCATAACTTTTTTATACCACTCTGTATGATATTTCTAATTAAATATTCGTATTATCCACCTTCTCCTGTCTAAAAAAGTTTTCTTGGTAGATGTTGCTCCGAGCAACAGTTTCTGAGATAATAAGATGTTTGTTTCTATTATTTAATTCCATTATCAAATTCGCAAATACGTTCTTTCACACTTCATTCAGGCTTAGGACAGGTCCAAAAGAATAGTTTTTGAAATTCGGAGCATACTTAAATGCAAACAGGCTAACAACAATAATAAATTTAAAGACCAACGGATCAACAACAGTAAGAATGTAAAAACCAACTGGCTAAGGGCATAAAAGATTACCCACAAATTGATAAATTCTAAAAAAGTTTAATCGCTCAACTGAGAAGGTATTGGTTTCACAATAAATGTTCAATATGGCCGCCGCCTTCGTTAATGCATAAATTAATACATCGCAGGAAATTTAAATGTATTCTTCTTAAAATGTCTTCATCTTGTAAAGCGTTAGCAGCATTTTGGATCTTATTCCACAATTGATCAGTGTTGTCGATTTGAAAACCATCGAGTCGATCTAGTAATCTAAACGGCTCGATCAAATAGTTCGCGACAAATCCCATCCAGACATTAATACTGAATTCGCGTTGAAACTGTCTTTGTTGCACGGCATATGGGTTTTCTTCAGCGTAAACATGATTATTATGCACATTTGTTATACCACATCGAGCGAAGCGTGCTTCGTCTGTAAACAGGATTTTAGTGTGAAAAGTTGGAACAGTTGCTATGCGTGCTCGAATAATTTGTGAAAAATGCAAACGGGATCCAAGATCTGGAGGTAAGAGTTCCGGGACGGACTGTATATGAATGGGGTGAATAATATGTTGTACGGTTGGTACTTTTTTATATTCCCGTTTGACGTCCAATTAAACGAGTACTTTAGCTTGTGTAGGCCGCCCAGCATTATTCCTGATTGGCTTAAATTGTCCATTTACTCGAAGTCGCCTCTCAATATTGGCAAAAGTCTGATGGTTAGGAGCCCGACGATGCGGAAATCTTTCGTGATATACGTGAGCCCATTTATGATTATTGCCGTTACAAAAATCAAAGATAAAAATCATATCAGTTCGCTCACCAAAAGTGTACTCCATAATAATCTAGATTTAAAACACTGTTGAGCTTGAAAAGGAATTAATTCTCGTAAATACTCGTAAAACTTGTTTGATATCTGTCAAAAATTACTTTCTGTCAGTATTACTACAAGCCAGTTAAGTCATAGAACATATGATATCTTTTCATCATTGCCAGAGTGATCTTTGAGCGTTGTCAAGTAACTATACAATGCGAAGAAACGTGTGAAGGATCGCATTTGCAAATTTGACAATGGAATTCAAAAATGGAAACAAACATCCCACTATCTCAGAAACTGTTGCTCGGAGCAACATTTACCAAGAGAACTTTTTTAGACAGGAAAAAGCGGTGAATACGAATATTTAATTAGAAATATCATACAGAGTGGTATATAAAATATATATATATATATATATATATATATATATATATATATATATATATATATATATATGTATATATATATATATATATATATATATATATATATATATATATATATATGTATATATATATATATATATATATATATATATATATATATATATATATATATAAATATATGTATATATATATATATATATATATATATATATATATATATATATATATATATATATATATAAGTTAGTCTTGTTAAACTTGAGCTTTTTGCTATCACTGAATATCATTTGGTTTATATTTTCGCATGGTAAGTTAGTCCAGCCTTATCCGACGTGAAATTTGGTACAAACTTTAAACAGACCGAATTTATTTTGTTATTTTTCTTTCCATGTTAACCATTCTAGAAATATTCACTTTTGTCCAAGTCTGTAATGGATGAAATTAACAAAAAATAGAATGTAATCGCATTTTTTTACAGTTTTCTATAAAAACTAAAATTAATTTAGTAGAAAACCGTACTTTTACTATAGGCCTTATTGTAGACTAGTCTATGGTTACAAGCAATGCAAATTTGATGATCTCCTAGTCCGCTAGAGTAGTAATGCCTTTTTTTATCTACGAACCATCAGAAGCTTTAACTATAAAATGACATCTATATTATAAAATTTAGCCAGTTCTTTACCGAAATGAAGCTTTGGCTTTATGAATCTGGGATACATAGGAGAAATCTGCACTTTTCTGTTAAAAACCTAAGATTTCAATAACCGTTATTACGCTAATTCTTGTACTGTCATGAATTAAAAAAAAGTACCCATTAATTTAACCAGAAATATCTCAAAACAATGGATTTTTAAATATATGAACTTCCTGTTAGCACTCATGGGGCTTTGATATATATAGTCTAGAGATATTATACATTTCAATATTTTGAACCCTACTAACCCTATGTGTTTTACCCCAATAAATTGAACAGAATCAGACAGAACGCCTTAAGTCTTGTTAGTTATCACCTGCTTTTATCACAACCCTTCTTGGTTTAGCAAGTAATACTTCAAATTAATAGAAAGTTAATGAGAAATTACAGAAAGCTATATTTACATTTCATTATTTATTGACGCGTCTGGCAACCAGTAAATGATATAACCTTCGATTATATGTAAGAAATGGATTAATGTTATGAAAATTTTATTAAAATATTATACTGAAAACTTTCTATTTTGTAAAAGGAGATTTGTCACAGAAAGTGTTTGAAAAATATTTATCGAATTGTAATTATTATATGATGGTACTAGCAGTAACGACTTGAAATGGGAGATGATTTTATTCGCTGAGACATACAGGTAAAAATAGTTTTAATTGTAAGCAAAATATCAACATCTTCTCTTCGAAGCAACGACGATCTGTATATATTATACTGTAGTCTTCCCAATGCTTCATGTTTGCATCGAAAATTCAGTATAAATTCGTAAAACAAACTAAAAAAGTAACTTTAAATTAAATTTTCCCCCTTAAGTCTTTTAAAGGTTGCTGTATTGATGGAGTTATCGTTTCATTTTATGAGTAATTTCTGGATTATAATTAGCTCTCAATATTCATGCAGATAATCTTCTTCTTCAGCCCTTAGAAATCCACTCCTGGACATAGGCTTATTATAACAGCCTATAAATTTTAATATATATATATATATATATATATATATATATATATATATATATATATATATATATATATACCCTTCTTGGATCAATTGTTGGATGTAGGCCTACCTTGGTTGTCTCCATCGATATCTATCTTGAGCCACGGCAATTCTGCAGTCTTCTTAATTTCATCGTACCATCGTGTTTGTAGTTTTCCTCTACTTCTCCCACCCGACCATAGTCTCTATTGTATCATTTTGGTATTCCACTTATCTTCTTTGGATCTGGCAACGTGTCCTGCGTTGTTTCATTTTAGCTCTGTCACCGTTTTTATTACATTACTAGTTTTTGTTCTTTGCCGTATCCACTCATTTCGTTTCCTATCCCTTAAGGTAATTCCCAACATTGATCTCTTCATTGCTCTTTATGTGAAGCGTAATTTTGTTGTTATTTATTTCGTGAGAGTCCATGTCTATGCTCCGTATCTCATAATTGAAAAAATACATTGATTAAACACTTTAGCCGTAAGTGTAGAAGAATTGTCTCGTTTCTTAATATATGTGATAATTTGGAAAGTCTGCCCATGCCAGTCGTCTTCTGCGTTCTATTTCTATTTTTTTTGTTTTCCGTGTGTTATTATTTGTCCAAGATATGTGTATGTACTAAGTTCTCTATTGATGTTTCTTTTAATATTATTTGTTAGTTTCGTGGGCACTTTATTTTTGTTTTACTTAAATTCGTTTTTAGACCCATTGCTTTTGACTTATTTTCTAGTTCTGTTAACATAGTTTAGGTGTTCTCCGCATATGTTGATTCCTTTGTCCGACCAGTTCAGTTTTTTAAATATTTCCTCCAAGGCGATTGTGAATAGCTTTGGCGAGAGTGTCTCTTCCTGCCTTATTTATCTGTGAATTGAAATATTGGCTGTGTTTCCATGTACTTTCACAGATGCTTATAACGGAAATCCATTCGTGCAAGGTTTAGTCCTGCCATTACGGTTCTATGGAGTCAACTTTTCATAATCTATGAAGGCCATGTAAAGTTCAAGATTATATTCAGTTGCCTTCTCCAAAGTATTTTTACAGCTTTTTATGCAGATGGACGCTCGTACTGAAGATTTTACGACTGTCTAGTACTGATCTAGTTTCTTTCTTATCCTATGGATGATTATTTTTGTAAATAGTTTATGTAAGTGTGACATCAAACTGATTGGGCGGTAACTTTGTAATAGAGATGGACCTCCTATATACTTACTTACTTAATCTTTAGCCAGGATACCTCTCGGTGTAGGCTGGTGTGAGTAGTTTGGGTTTGGTTGAGGTCTTCCATATTTCTCTCCATCCTTCTCTATTCCGGACTAGCCTTGTAGCCTCCTCCCACTTCACTCCCCTCTTCTCTATTGCTTCCCTTACTTCCTCTTTCCATGTTCTTCACGGTTTTCCTCGACTTCGTTTTCTATTCTCTCTTGCTTCA
>CM032446.1:79560981-79604977 GCA_019049505.1 Pachyrhynchus sulphureomaculatus
TTAAAGCTTCGTCTGGTGTTAAACTGCCGACTTTGTTCAGAACACTTATTCTTTTCTCTAGTTTCACTGACCGCGACGTTATGGATCTGTTTAGCAACACTTCGATGCCCTTCTTTTCGAGTAGCTAACTCAGCTGCTGTAATAAGCTCACTTGCACTTCGCGATTCCAAAAGATCTTCTACTCTCTGTCTCTTCGTTTTCGTTGATGAGTCTTCAAATGATTTTCTGGGTCGCCCTACGGAAAGAGCCTCTGATGATGTTGAAGTGCACGGCTGGTTAACACACATCTTTATTTCGATTCCAGATCCCTCTAACCAATCTTTATGTTTAATTAGAAACATTTCTAAACTTTAAAGAAGTCCACTTTTGATTGAATTTTGCTGAAAGGCTTGATATTTTCATTTTGAGTCGTTTTAGAGAATCGTCAGAAACATCAGACATATTGAATTTTTCACTTATATAATAAAAAATGCCACTGTTTCGTTCAGTTTTGTCATGTTTTAGCCATTCTTCAAAAAACTCCATTTTCGTCATAGTCACGACTCGTTCTGAAAAAAATAAAAAAAATTTTACTTTCGGGCCTTTTCGGGGTCTATAAAATATATGAATCTGTGCCTGAATATTGTAGGTATTACATATAGAAAAATCTAGGTGGATATATGTGGATAAAAAAAGTTGCTACTTTTAAAGTTTACAATTAATGTAAAATTTGCTGGATTTATCTATACATTTACAAATATAATATATATACATTTATTATTATTATACATATTATATAATATATACATTTACAAATATAATAATATTACACCAAAAGTATACATATTTTTTATAAAAAATATAAGTCATAATAGAGTACATATCTTCAACAGAATATTCCATCACAAAAAACTCGTTTCACTTTGCTACCAATTTTAAAATATGTTATCACAAGTGTGCATAAAATGCAACTGATTTGCAAATGAAAATGACCTCTCTTATAAGGTTACTTTGACCCCCTGATAAGATACCTTTATGAGGTGATAAACAAATTAATTCTTGGAATTCGTTAAATGGGGGGGAGTTGTTTACAAGTCGTTATCAGTGGTTCCTGGAAATTGCGTCATGAATATTGTTCCCGCTAGCATGTTCTTGCCGAATCACTGTGCGAACCCCATAATTCTTTCATCATGCTCTGATATAAAAATTACCCTGGAAAGTTCACAGACTCAACCAAGTCAAAAACTGTTATACCAAAAATAATCTTGACCTAAGTAACAATAAAATAGTAAATACATTTTTTTTTCTCAATTATCCATGGACGATCCTGAAGAAGATTAATGCACCAGATTCCTCGAAATCTCGAAATATTCTTGGATCATAAGTTGAACAGAGAACTAAATGTGGATCGTTATTACAGTTTACCTACTTTATCTTTAGAAATAAAATAAATTTTAAAGAGGTGTACATGTATTACTGGTGCGACGGTCCAATTCTGGCAAGTATCCAAATATCGGTCAATATTTTTTGCAGTTCATACGTACATATATTTAAGTATAAAAGATGACTAATAAATAAAAAATCTTTACTCTACAAATCCTATTGTGTAACTTCACATTAAATTATTTTAAAATTCTATTTAAGCTTTGTAGAGTACAACCAAAATATTTCTTTAGAAATTTGATTATATCCTTTGGGTCGTATCTAACTTTAATTTAAATTCAGCAACTTAATGAAGCACGCTTAATATAAAAATGAAAAGGGGTTAAAATCCGCAGTTTCCAATATTAATCTATACAACTTTCGAAAACTTTTAATAAACAACCGAGCAAAAACTAAGTAACTAAAATATCTATCTCTGTTATTCGGTAATAGGGCCAGCAAAACTAAGTTCTGTAAAATTATAAAATATATTTATTTTTTCCTACAACCTTAAAAAAAAAAAAAAAAATATTTATGTATTAATGTCAGTGTGCGACGACTCACTTTTTTTACAGACAATATTTTTTAAAACCATCATATCACCCTAGTGAACAAATTATTTTGCTTACAATACCCGTAAGATCTATCAATTAAATGATTAATTTTTTCCAGTTTTTTAATTTTGAAATAAAAGAGTTCAACAATAAACCTACAAGTATAATAAAAATTAGTAAGTATGTTTTAGTTAATAATTTAAAATATTAACAAAAATTATATCCATTGCATGAATCAATATATGTTATTAAATTTGAAGACGCAGCTCGAAAGGTAGAAGTTAAATAATCTTTGAGTTTTGAAGTCGGAGGAACATGTAAATTTGAAACTTCACATATTAAAATTTAATTTAAAATTTTTATCTTATTAGTAAAACCCTTAACATATCCTTTAGCCACAGTCAAATATTTTCATCCGTCGTGGAATTTCAAATCAGATATATCGCTCTTTTCATAGGCAAGAAGTGTGGCTGACCTTCTCGTAAAAATTACCAGTCTAGGCCTTGGAATTTTACAACGACAGGTATTTTGCTATACATATAGGCATTTGTCCCATTAAGAATGAAAATATCCGTTAGTAGTAGTAGTAGCAAAAAGAATGGGTGGTACCTTGAGTCCCTAATGTCACCTAGATCTAAAAACTCTTCTGTGACTCTCCACTGTCGAATCAGGGTCGCAGTCCTAGTCCGGCATTTTCTGCCAAGAGACATAGGCTATTCACCCTGACCTCTTGTAGATCTTTGGGTTCACAGAATAGTTGACCCCAGTATCTGTATCTTTTAACCATTAGTGCAGGTTATTCGCAAAAATGTGAATACTGTCCGTGCCCACTCTGGGCCACCAAATTACTGCCGCGTATTGTTAATCTAGGCATTAGCACCGCCCTGTATATCCACAGTGCGACCTTGGGTTGCATACCCCCAAGTTTTGCCCAGAGCTTTCCTACAGGTCCAAAGGAACGTGTAAAATTTGTTCCTCTTTTCGTTGAGGTCTTGTTTCCAGTTTAGTTTTGGATCCAGACGAACTCCAAGGTATTCCGCCGATCTCGAGTAGACCAGTTCATTGCCCCAGAAACTAAGTGGTGCAATTTCTTGGGGTTTATATTTCCTGGTAAAGATGATGGCGTTGGTTTTTGGTGGATTGACCGTTAGTCCCTTTGCCATGCATCATCTTTGAGTGATCTTCAGAGCTCTCCGCCTGATCTCCTTGAGGGGTTGTAGAAAGTTGCCTCTAACCACTATTGCCACATCATCAGCGTAGCCATAAGCGGAGACGCTTTCTTCCTGTAGGGTTATTAGTAGATCATCCACCACCATGCACCACAGTAGGGGTGACAAAACCCCTCTCTGAGGACATCTCTTGGAGGTTTATCCACTAATATCTGTTCCAGCATAGCTAACCGTCAGAATCCTACTGGTTAGCATGCCTCCTACCCAATCTACCAATGCATTGGATGAACCGTGATTAGTCACTGAGTCTCTGATGACTGAGTATGAGGTGCTATCAAAAGCTCCCTCTATATCAAAGAAGACGCCTAAAGCATATCCCCTTATTCACTAATTGCGCCTTTATGCCGCCCACCAGATGGTGTAGGGCCGTTTTTCAGTCGACCTACCCTCCGTGTAGGCGTATTGATTAGAGGCTACAGGGTGTTCAATCAAGTCACCTGACTTCAGATACCCATCAACCAATTTCTCCAGAGTCTCCATCAGAAAGGCGCCGAAGCTGATCGGCCTAAAGTCCTTCGCCAAGATGTGTCCATTTCTTCCTGGCTTGGGAATAAAAACCTCTCTTGTTTCACCCTAAGTAACAGGTACATGTCTTAGGGCTATGCTTGCCCTATAAATGTTAATTGGGGGCCTTTTTTCAGCCCATCTGTCGCCTCCTGCAGAAGAGGAGGATATATACCATTTAAACCTGGTGACTTATAGGGTTCGAAGGACTTTATTGCCCATTCCAACCCTTCACTGTATACTACTTTGGCAGCAAGTGCCCAGGCTTTAGGTTCGTAAATCCCGTTACATCTGTTCGGGGCTCTAATGTCCTCACTGAAGCCTGGAAAGTGAATCTCGATAAGATGTTTCAGAGTATCATCTATACATTCAGTGTACGTGCCGCCTGAGCGTTTAAGACAGCCCAGCGGCGAACATCCTTCTGAACTTAATATTTTGTTAAGCCTAGATGCCTCTGGGGCACTCTCAACGTTTTCATAAAACAGATTTCAGCTTTTGCGTTTGGCTTTTGTTATAGCCTTGCTGTACTCTCTTTGAGAGCTTCTAAAAGCCTCCCAGAGATTTTGTGTTCCATATCTTTTTGCCCTATTGAAGTTACATCTCACTTTAGACCTGAGCTTTTCTAGCTCTTTGTTCCACCATGAGACTTTGGTCGAGTGAGATTTTTCCTTTCAATGGGCAATTCGCCTCAAAGGCGGTAATTATGGCATTGCTCAGGCGTTGTGACGCTAGTTCCAAGTCTTGCTTGCCATTAAGTCTGGTAATTATACCTGTTAGACTGGATGTCAGATCCCGTCTATATCCATCCCAGTCTGTTTTCCTTGGATTACGAAACCATCTTATTACATTTTCCTGTAGTAGGGATAGGCAAATTTGCTGGTGGTCCGACCCAGAGGCTCATTCGAAAACCCTCCAGTCTTTGACCAGCTTGGCCATTCCTTCCGTATAGATTGTTATATCTATTACCTCTTGTCTTCTGGAGTCCATAAAGGTTGGTTCTGAGCCTCTGTTAAAAAATATCCGTTAATCGTGTGTTAAAAATTTTACCTTAATTATTTCATTATTTGTCAGTATTAAAAACTCATTAATTTGCTTTCGTATTAAAACCTTAGGCTTCTTTATATAGTTTGCAACTGACATATTTGTCAAATATTGGACCAATTTGGTAAACTTTCTAATATTTACGTTTTCCTTTACATCAAAGTGGAATGTATGAAATATACTGACCATAATGAAGAAAATTTAACCAATTATCTGACACTATATACCAAACAATTGTCATAAGACACAAATTTAGAACTAACAGTGTGTATCAGTTATTTTACATTAAACCACATATGCACGAGGAGAATCCCTTGAAAAGCGCTGCCTGAGCTTAAGTGTCAACCACTCTATCGGCTTCAAAGCTGCTGTGTCAGCTTTCGATGGAGTATTAGGTATGCATACTTAGAAGTCGTTGTATCCTACCATCGTGTTCCTTAACTACTTGAATAAGTGCCAGTAAATTATGTTTTCCTTTTTGTCAATCCTAGCCGGACTGACGAGCAGTGATACGGCGAAAACGCGTCACGGGATTAATTTGACGAATAAGAGAACAGTGGGTAAAACTGTTGAAATATGCGCCTTGTCCTTTTTCAGTTATTTTACATTAAACCACTGGGGTCTATCTCAATGAGAAAATTTAACGTTATTGAACTTTTCCGCGAAATATGCCAATAATTATTTTTATTCAGATAGTTTTCTTACTTTATTTATATAACACCATTCTTTTAATTTATTACATCCGCTATAATTTGTGGCGTATAGCTAAAACTCACAGTTAATTTCAACAATTTAAAACTATTTTACAATAAATAAAATGTCGCTCTAAATTCAAAACCGCAGCACATATTACTTTAGAACTTTGTTGTCAAACTTTGTGATCAAACTTATTGTTGTCGTAGTTGCGATTATAAATAAACTAATTTGATTTGATTAACTTTTCCTTACAATATTTATATCAAGGTACAACCGTTGTAGAAAAAATAGTGTTTGCAATTCGTGGACAAAATTTCTTTGATGTTGATGATTTTTTTGACTTGGTTTCATCTTACCAAAAATTTCATTCTTGACCATCAAAGTAGTATTTCCGATTACTAGACACAACAATGGAGCGGTGACTATTTTCAAAAATATAAGAAAGAAAACGATGTATTCGAAGCCCGGTAGTATCTGACACAAAATCCAAATATTGATGAAAAATCGATATATTTCTTATTCTTATTCTAGACGCTTCACCCAGAAGTAAACAAAACTTTTTAGAAAATTTGTGTAAGTTGTTTTGAGATATTTAATTTATTAACTGTCTAGTTATAGTGGTAGGAGTAGCAATGTATTTTGACGAAATGACTGGAAAATCGGTTTCAAACAAATTTGGTTACTTAAATGCATAAAAAGTTTGCAAAATGCGTATGCTGATACTTACTTGAGTGTAGGCGTGGTTTAAGCGATATCGCTCCTGATCTTGAAGACAAGTTTACATTTAAATAGTACGTGTTTGAAGACAGAAAAACCCGAAATCGCCGGTAAGATTAATTAAATATGAATTGAGTTTCTTAATTCAACTACTACATAAGGTGAAAACTCCCGAGACTTTCCGAGAGATGGCAGCACAATCAAAAAAACATGATTTTCAGTTAGTATCAACTCTTAGAAGATTCATGTAAAAATTTTTATCATATTTTGTCTATTAATTTGCGAGTTACAGCTGTTCGAGTGACGCTACTTTTTTGCAAAACGACGACGTGTGTTGATGAAACATTGCTTTTTGATTGGAAAAAATAGAACCAGCACCCAAAAGTGGCTTGAGAAGCATTACGTACATATGCTACGTCGACAGCACTTGTATGCCAATGGATTAGTGACTTGAATGCGGTCGTAAAAGCACGAATGATGCACGATGTTTCGGACATGCAAATTAGGCAGTCACTCCAAAAAAGACAAAAAATCCACCATATTGTTCTGGATGACCGAAAAGAGGCAGTGAGAGAGATAGCAGACATTGTGAAGATATCTATGGAATGCGTAAGACATATTTTGCATAAATATATGCATAAGAGAAAGTTATGTGCTCGATGGGTGCCGCGAACTATTAGGAATTATCAAAAACAGCAACGTGTCGAAGATTGAGAACGCTGTTTGGCACAGTTTCGGCGTAATATAAAGAAATTTTTGCATCGATTCGTAACAATGAACGAAACGTGGAGCCACCATTACACGCCCAAGTTCAACAGGCAGCCCGCAAAGTGGCTGGAACTGTATGAAAGCCGACCAAACGTCCAAAAACACAAATATCAGCTGGAAACGTTTTGGCCAGTATTTTTTAATAATAATAATAATAATAATCATATTTCCCAAACGTGTCACACAGGGGGCAAACAAGATCAAATCTAAGTCTCCCAACAGAACACTGCCAGAAATCCTCGATACCTTGAAACAAAAACTATCTGTATATGCCGCAAGACTCCGTAGATACAAAGAATCAAATGAGAGGAAAGACACCAACAACCTCTTCCGAAGAAGCGAAAAACAGTTCTACCGGAAAACTATGTACAACAAACAGATAGCAGTGACTGAACCACCAAACAAACAAGAACTCACAGATTATTGGAAAAGTATCTGGTCAGAACCCAAACTACACAATAATAACACCCCCTGGATCAAAGCCGATGAAGACAAACATAAACATGTGACAGAACAAGAAAATACCACATTAAATACACAAGAAATTACAGAAACTATCAAACACACACACAACTGGAAATGTCCTGGAATAGACAATATACAAAACTTCTGGTACAAACAGTTTACCACCACATACGAAGCACTCACACACCAAATCAACAAAGCCATTCTACAACCAAACACATTTCCCACTTTCCTCACACAAGGAATAACATACGTTAAACCCAAAAGCTCAGACACCACAAACCCGTCAAACTACCGACCTATCACCTGTCTTCCAACCCTATACAAGATCATCACAGCCACAATTTCGAAGAAAATAGAACAACACCTAACAGACAACAATATTCTCACAGAAGAGCAGAAGGGATGCAGGAAAAAATAGTCGAGGATGCAAAGAGCAGCTAATTATAGATAGCGTGATTATGGGACAAACCAGAAAAGAACACAGAAACCTTCACATCGGTTACATAGACTATAAAAAAGCCTTCGACTCCATACCCCACAACTGGTTAATCAGGGCCCTAGAAATCTATAAAATCAACCAACACCTCAGGCAGTTTCTCGCGCAAATTATGAAAACATGGAAAACCAAAATACGCCTAGAAACACAAACCGAACGGATCCAAACAGAAGAGCTGTACATCAGACGGGGTATATTTCAGGGAGACTCGCTCAGTGCTCTATGGTTTTGCCTCTGTCTCAATCCACTCTCAAATATACTAAAGAGAACAGAGCATGGCTTCAATATCAGACACCAAAAAGTGAATCAACATAAAATAAACCACCTCCTATATATGGACGACATAAAACTCTACGCTGCCACACAAACACAGCTGAAAGAACTCCTCAAAATCACAGAAATATTCACCTTAGATGTCAATATGGAATTTGGTATAAGTAAATGCAAAGTGCTCCACATCAACAAAGGCCAATGGAAGTGCCACCATGAGACCGAAATCATCAACAATGAAACACTCGATAACATGTTCGACAAAGAAACATACAAATATCTAGGCTTCCAACAAAGCACCAAACTCAACCACACTCACATCAAAACAGAGCTCAGAACCGAATTCAAAAACAGACTGACGAAACTTTTGCAAACAAAACTCAACTCTAAGAATCTCACTAAAGCCATCAACACGTTCTCTATACCTATACTCACATATTCATTTGGTATCATCAAATGGTCACAAACAGACATAGAAAATATTCACATCCTTATACGATCTCAATTCACCAAATACAGGAAATTACACCCCAACGCATGCAAAGAAAGACTTACCATCGAGAGGAAGGCAGGAGGAAGAGGAATTATAGACATCAGATCATTACACACAAAACAAATACAAACACTTAGGAAATTCTTTCACAGCAAGCAAACCAGCCTCCACACAGCGACAGTGAAAGCAGACAAAAACTACACACCTCTCGACTTAGCCCGAGCAGACCACTCAGCAGACATACACAGTCACACCCAATTACAACAGGAAAAGATAAAAACGTGGTCAGAGAAAACACTCCACGGAAAACACAGATACCACATAGACCACGTAAATAAAAAACAATCATACACCTGGTTACAGGATGGGCAGCTATTCCCTGAGACTGAAGGCTTCTTACTTGCCATCCAGGTAAAGTCATATTAACCAGAAACTACCAAAAGCATATCATCAAAGACCCGACTATTCCAGAGGCCAGATGTAGGAAATGCCACCAGCAGAAAGAAACGATCGAACACATAACGAGCGGATGTAAAATATTGGCCGGAACAGAGTACACAGCCAGGCATGATTCAGCTGCCAAAGTAGTTCACCAAGCACTCGCCACAACATACAAACTCATAGAAAATACAGATCCCTACTACAAATACACGCCAACATCCATACTTGAAAATGAAGATTACAAGCTCTACTGGGACATCGGTATCCATACAGATAAAACAGTCTCCGCCAATAGACCCGATATTACTTTTCAGTGCAAAAAAGGAAAAGTCACCTATCTAATTGACATAGCTCTCCCTCCCCCTCTCCCTGTCCCCAACGACACAAACATCCAAACGAAATACACAGAAAAAATTTCCAAATACACAAACCTTGCAACGAAAATAAAAAAGCTATGGAGACAAGAAAAAGTCATAATTGCCCCCCTCATTATATCAGCCACAGGCCTTACACCAATAACATTCACAGCACATTTACTGCAATTAGGACTCAACACAGACATACACAGAAACATTCAGAAGTCAGTGATTTTGAAAATATGTAACATTGTCAGGTCATTCCTTAGTACGGAATGGTAATAGCGTTTGTGCTGACTTGGTTTTGGCCCGTCAGCCAAACATGGAACCACATTGATCAAATGTGAGAAAGAAGAACTTTTTGTAATAATAATAATAATAATAACGCACGCAAAGAAAGACTTACCATCGAGAGGAAGGCAGGAGGAAGAGGAATTATAGACATCAGATCATTGCACACAAAACAAATACAAACACTTAGGAAATTCTTTCACAGCAAGCAAACCAGCCTCCACACAGCGACAGTGAAAGCAGACAAAAACTACACACCTCTCGACTTAGCCCGGGCAGACCACTCAGCAGACACACACAGTCACACCCAATTACAACAGGAAAAGATGAAAAACGTGGTCAGAGAAAACACTCCACGGAAAACACAGATACCACATAGAACAAGACCACATAAATAAAAAACAATCATACACCTGGTTACAGGATGGGCAGCTATTCCCTGAGACTGAAGGCTTCTTACTTGCCATCCAGGATAAAGTCATATTAACCAGAAACTACCAAAAGCATATCATCAAAGACCCGACTATTGCAGAGGACAGATGTAGGAAATGCCACCAGCAGAAAGAAACGATCGAACACATAACGAGCGGATGTAAAATATTGACCGGAACAGAGTACACAGCCAGGCATGATTCAGCTGCCAAAGTAGTTCACCAAGCACTCGCCACAACATACAAACTCATAGAAAATACAGATCCCTACTACAAATACACGCCAACATCCATACTTGAAAATGAAGATTACAAGCTCTACTGGGACATCGGTATCCATACAGATAAAACAGTCTCCGCCAATAGACCCGATATTACTTTTCAGTGCAAAAAAGGAAAAGTCACCTATCTAATTGACATAGCTGTCCCCAACGACACAAACATCCAAACGAAATACACAGAAAAAATTTCCAAATACACAAACCTTGCAACGAAAATAAAAAAGCTATGGAGACAAGAAAAAGTCATAATTGCCCCCCCTCATTATATCAGCCACAGGCCTTACACCAATAACATTCACAGCACATTTACTGCAATTAGGACTCAACACAGACATACACAGAAACATTCAGAAGTCAGTGATTTTGAAAACATGTAACATTGTCAGGTCATTCCTTAGTACGGAATGGTAATAGCGTTTGTGCTGACTTGGTTCTGGCCCGTCAGCCAAACATGGAACCACATTGATCAAATGTGAGAAAGAAGAACTTTTTGTAATAATAATTATAATAATAACGCACGCAAAGAAAGACTTACCATCGAGAGGAAGGCAGGAGGAAGAGGAATTATAGACATCAGATCATTGCACACAAAACAAATACAAACACTTAGGAAATTCTTTCACAGCAAGCAAACCAGCCTCCACACAGCGACAGTGAAAGCAGACAAAAACTACACACCTCTCGACTTAGCCCGGGCAGACCACTCAGCAGACACACACAGTCACACCCAATTACAACAGGAAAAGATGAAAACGTGGTCAGAGAAAACACTCCACGGAAAACACAGATACCACATAGAACAAGACCACGTAAATAAAAAACAATCATATACCTGGTTACAGGATGGGCAGCTATTCCCTGAGACTGAAGGCTTCTTACTTGCCATCCAGGATAAAGTCATATTAACCAGAAACTACCAAAAGCATATCATCAAAGACCCGACTATTGCAGAGGACAGATGTAGGAAATGCCACCAGCAGAAAGAAACGATCGAACACATAACGAGCGGATGTCTCCCCCCCCCCCCCCCAAATATTGACCGGAACAGAGTACACAGCCAGGCATGATTCAGCTGCCAAAGTAGTTCACCAAGCACTGGCCACTACATACAAAGTCATAGAAAACACAGATCCCTACTACAAATACACGCCAACATCCATACTTAAAAATGAAGATTACAAGCTCTACTGGGACATCGGTATCCATACAGATAAAACAGTCTCCGCCAATAGACCCGATGTTACTTTTCAGTGCAAAAAAGGAAAAGTCACCTATCTAATTGACATAGCTGTCCCCAACGACACAAACATCCAAACGAAATACCCAGAAAAAATTTCCAAATACACAGACCTTGCAACGGAAATAAAAAGGCTATGGAGACAAGAAAAAGTCATCATTGTCCCCCTTATTATATCAGCCACAGGCCTTACACCAATAACATTCACACCACATTTAGTGCAATTAGGACTCAACACAGACATACACAGAAACATTCAGAAGTCAGTGATTTTGAAAACATGTAACATTGGCAGGTCATTCCTTAATACGGAATGGTAATAGCGTTTGTGCTGACTTGGTTTTGGCCCGTCAGCCAAACATGGAACCACATTGATCAAATGTGAGAAAGAAGAACTTTTTGTAATAATAATAATAATAATAAACAAAATCAACAACATCAGAAGAGATCTGGGACACCTTACCCAGTTTATGAACGGGAACGCATCCAAACGTGTCACACAGGGTGTAGACAAGATCAAATCTAAATCTCTCAACCGAACACTGCCAGAAATCGCTGATACTTTGAAACAAAAACTATCCGTATATGCTGCAAGACTCCGTAGATACAAAGAATCAAACGAGAGGAAAGACACCAACAACCTCTTCCGAAGAAGCGAAAAACAGTTCTACCGAAAAGCTATGTACAACGAGCAGACAGTAGTAACTGAACCACCAAACAAACAAGAACTCGCAGATTATTGGAAAACTGTCTGGTCGGAACCCAAACTACATAATAATAACACCTCCTGGATCAAAGCCGAAGAAGATAAATACAAACGTGTGACAGAACAAGAAAATTCCACACTAACTACAGAAGAAATTACAGAAACAATCAATCACACACACAACTGGAAATGCCCTGGGATAGACAATATACAAAACTTCTGGTACAAACAGTTTACCACCACACACGAAGCACTCACACACCAAATCAACAAAGCCATTCTACAACCACACACATTCCCCACTTTTCTTACACAAGGAATAACATACATCAAACCCAAAAGTTCAGACACCACAAACCCGTCAAATTACCGACCTATCACCTGTCTTCCAACCCTATACAAGATCATCACAGCCGCAATTTCCAAGAAAATAGAACAACACCTAACAGACGACAATATTCTCACAGAAGAGCAGAAGGGATGCAGGAAAAATAGTCGAGGATGCAAAGAGCAGCTGATCATAGATAGCGTGATTATGGAACAAACCAGAAAAGAACACAGAAACCTTCACATCGGTTACATAGACTATAAAAAAAGCCTTCGACTCCATTCCCCACAGCTGGTTAATCAGAGCCCTAGAAATCTATAAAATCAACCAACACCTCGGGCAATTTCTCGCGCAAATTATGAAAACATGGAAAACCAAAATCCGCCTAGAAACACAAACCGAACGCATCCAAACAGAAGAGCTGTACATCAGACGAGGTATATTTCAAGGAGACTCGCTATTCCCTGAAACAGAAGGCTTCTTACTTGCCATCCAGGATAAAGTCATATTAACCAGAAACTACCAAAAGCATATCATCAAAGACCCGACTATTGCAGAGGACGGATGTCGGAAATGCCACCAGCAGAAAGAAACGATCGAACACATAACGAGCGGATGTAAAATATTAGCCGGAACAGAGTACACAGCCAGGCATGATTCAGCTGCCAAAGTAGTTCACCAAACACTAGCCACAATATACAAACTCATAGAAAACACAAATCCCTACTACAAATACACACCAACATCCATACTTGAAAATAAAGATCACAAGCTCTACTGGGACATCAGTATCCATACAGATATAACAGTCTCCGCCAATAGACCCGATATTACTTTTCACTGCAAAAAAGGAAAAGTCACCTATCTAATTGACATAGCTGTCCCCCAACGACACAAATATCCAAACGAAATACACAGAAAAAGTCATAATTGCCCCCCTCATTATATCAGCCACAGGCCTTACACCAATAACATTCACACCACATTTAGTACAATTAGGACTCAACACAAACATACACAAAAACATTCAGAAGTCAGTGATTTTGAAAACATGTAACATTGTAAGGTCATTCTTTAATACATAATGGTAATAGCGTTTGTGCTGACTTGGTTTTGGCCCGTCAGCCAAACATGGAACCACATTGATCAAATGTGAGAAAGAAGAACTTTTTGTAGTAATTATAATAATAATAAAAATCTTTATTGTCTAACAGATATACCATTTACAAGACAATTAAGCATAAATAACATAATACAAAGGAGATAGAGATAAAAAAGGAATGTAAAGTATTAGTATAGATCAAAAGAGACAGATAACATAAAAATCACATAGAAATTAAATAAAACTGGAAAATTAAAATTAAAATGATACACTTGGAATAAATACCTATACATGCAACAATTTATTTTTTAAGCATTTGGCAGATTGCGCAAATGACAGTTTGTTCACGTCAATGTCGTTACAAGTACTGTTGAAAACGCTCATAGCTTGAAACAGTGGTGTTTTGATGAGACAATTCGTTGATGCAGTAGGTAAATAGAAAACAGGAGAGGTTCTGACGAATCTATTAGGAACGTGAATGTTTACTTGAAATAATAAGTCAGGAGAGTCAATAAGAGATTTACATAATTTTATAAGAAAAACAGACCAGATGATAATTTCTTCGATTCGTCAATAAAGGTAGCTGAAAACGTTCAGTTATAATGACCTCATCGACATCCCTATCAGGGTACACACCATCATATTTTAATATACGAAATTTGGCAAACTTTCTTTGAACATTCTCTACCTGTTTAATATACTTAGAGTGTATTGGATTCGAAACAATTGCACCCTATTCAAGCCGTGAAAGCACATAGCTCGAATATAAGTAATATAATATAAGTTTTTAATGTTTTACTATTATGAAAACCACTCGAATTACGTATTATGAAACCCAACGTCCTCATCGCAGTGGTGCAGATCCAATTATATGATGGGCAAATGAAAGTTTAGGATCAAAAATAATTCCAAGGTATTCAATGGCAGCCTATTCAACTCACACCATAGCTGTAACGACTCCATATCATGTTGCAATAAAAGGTAATCACTAGAGTCTCTTATGGTGCGGAAAAGCTTTAGGTCGTCAGCAGACAAAAGAAAATTACTAGTTATGTTATCACCAATGTCGTTAATTAAGAGTGAAAAAATTAGCGGTTACGCAAATAGGACTCGAAAAAAGTAATTAGGTTATTGCTGAAACTCAGTCTACCCAGCTTAGGTAGAAATATGGAATAGTCAACCCTATCAAAGGCCTTCGAGAAATCATTGTTTACAGCATCAACTTGCATTTGTTTGTTCAAAGCATTGCCTGTAAATTGAGTAAAACAAGTCAAATTACTTATTGTACTACGTTTGCTAAAAAAACTATGTTGATTTACAGAAATCAGGCTTTTAGCCTGTGCAAAAATACATTGATATACTGACATCTCAAAGACTTTAGCGAATATCGGTAATAAAGATACAGGTCTATAATTAAATAAATCATTTGCGTCACTCTTTTTAAATACGGGAATGATTTTAGCCTTCTTCCATACGTCAGGAAATCTGTTCGTTTCTAGAGACAAATTGACTATATAAAATAAAGGTAACAACAAAGCATGAGCACAATCCTTCACAATAAAGCTGGAAATATTATCAGGGCCACAAGTAGTTTATCTTTTAATCCTTTCAATGTCGTAAGTATAGTTTGCTCTGGCAAATAATCAAGAGCGATACATAAATTGGAGGTGAAGACATCGTTTTTGGGGACGCGATCTTACGGCGCACTATATACACTCCCAAAGAAGCCGGTAAATGCATCAGCAATTTTATTCGGCTCGGAGATTACCCAATTTAAGCACATCAGGCAAATAATTTGCCGATTTTTTAGCCTTAATAAACGACCAAAACGTAGTTGGAATCCTCTACTTTAGAGATATAGTTTTTATACGCCAAATCGATCAATAATTTAACATTAAGTCGTAATTCATTAAACTCTCTACGGTGACAATCTGGGGATGGGGATGAATGGAATTTTGGGATGAGTATGCAATATCTTGAAAAGGGGCGAAAAATCACCGGAGAATATTGCATTGGTTTATTAGACTGTTTAAATGGTAGAATCAAAAAAAAGACCTTATTTAGCGAAGAAAAAGTGTTGTTTCACAAAGCTATTCTCCCGGCTTACAAATCTATAAATTCGATAGTTAAATTGGACCAAATGGGCTATGAATTGCTTCCTCATCTTGGATCAATGAACACGTCAAATGATAAACTGAGGCATTTCTTGAGAGCTCAATAAATCTTACTCTATGAAAGGTATCCAAATGTTGGAAGATCGCTCCACGTAGTATGCATAATATATTGACTCAGGGTTTGGCAGAGAGTGAAAAATAACAAGAGGGAATATGACGAGTTGGCCGTGGTAATGTTACTCTTAACTGGCTATATGTAGTGAGAGTGTTAAACTAAGGTAATAAGTTTCGTAAAAAGAATTTTATCTTATTTTGTCTGTCTTTTATACCTAAATACTTTAGTTTATATATTTTATACATTATTTATTAAATAAAGAAGAGATATGCCATGCCAGGATTAAAGCATTTGAACATATTAAAATGTAATATTACTTTTACTTTCTTTATCAGGTAATGAAATGTAAGAACCGCCCTCCAAGATATTTGCATCTCTTTACATTTGATGGTCCCTAGATTATGAAAAAAAGTTTTAAATTTCGCTCGGTCTGTATGTTGGTACGATGCACTGACAGACAGACAAAAATAGATAGATATCGTTTCATTTTATATATAATATATTCTTTGCTACATGATATTGTTCTATATGTAACGGTTTAGGCAGCGTAAAACACGTAACTCAGATAAGTGGTTCTCGAGTGATAAGCTCACTAAAGGACAGACAGACAGACAAAGAGACGTTGCATTTTATATACATATTATAGTTATAGATATGTTTTTTTTAGTGTTCCATACGGAACACTTATAAGATCACTTCGGTGTCTGTCTGTCTGTCTGTCTGTCTGTCTGTCTGTCACACCCGATTTTCTCCGAAACTATTTGACATAGAAAGGTGAAATTTGGTAATAATATAGGAATTGATGGCCTCATCAGAGTCATGTAGTTTTGAGAATTAAATTTTGACTTAAGGGGTTAGTTTCGGGGGGTGAAGTGGGAAGTGAAAAAAAAATTTTTTGACTAGGTCATTGAGTGTGGTGTCAAATGAAAGCTTGTGAAAACACGAGTAAAAAATATATATATATAATATTATACTTGCGCACACTTTTCTTTGTATTATTTTTAAAAATTCGCGAAAAATCGCTGTCCCGAGCCTTATCTCGAAAAGTAATTATCAAAAAATTTCGAAAAAATTCTGAAATATTCTGGGGGTGTAGATTGAACGAAAATTATCACGAGTGCATTACCTTTAATAATTTATATGGTATATAAAAAAAACAAAAATTTCAAGGTCATCAGATTTCAGTAAAGATTGGAAACAAACTTTGTTGAAAACTCATTTGGGGTGTGTTTTGTGAAGTCACTAATCATTTTATACCACCGTAACATAAATTTTGACTTAAGGGGTTCGTTTTGAGGGGTGAAATCGGAAGTGAAAAAAATTTTTTTTTTACTAGGTCATCGAGTCAAATGAAAGCTTGTGAAAACACGAGTAAAAAATATATATATAATGTAATACTTGCGCACACTATTACTTTTAAAAAATCGCTGTCCCTTACCTTATCTCGAAAAATACTGATCAAAAAATTTTGAAAAAATTCTGGAATAGTCTCCACGGGGTATAGATTGAACGAAAATTATCACTAGTGCATTACCTTTAATAATTTATTTGGTATATCAAAAAAAAAAAACAAAATTTCAAGGTCACCAGTTTTCAGTAAAGATTGGAAACAAACTTTGTTGAAAACTCATTTTGTGAAGTCACTGATCATTTTATACCACCCTAACAAAAATTTTTATTTTAAAAACAATCAATGTACGGAACACTAATTGTGCAAGTTCAACTTGCACTTGACAGGTTTTTTTCTTTTCAATTTGCAGTTATATTAAATATTCATAAAACATACAATATTTTAATAATTTAAACTGTATCGCTTTTATGTAATTTTTCACGTAGGGTCATGTAGGGAACAGTGACTCCGTCGGTACAGTGACTGAGGCATGCTTTGAGAGAACAAGAAATTGCTATCTATCTGTCACTTCACTCATCAGAAGTGCTCGGTGGTAATACTGTGCATAACGTATTTGGATACCGGGAAAGTTAGTTTAAAATGTGAATTTAACCTACTATTACTGCATTATTTTTAACAGTTTATAATTTATATTGCTTCAGTCGCAAAGTTTTATTCTAGCTAATATTGATGAGTCTTTTATAACCTCTTGACTAAAGTTTAGACCAATGATCCAAGACAAATCACAGTGACGACAAAGTCCATACTGACTCAGAGTGAAAAGGCATACAGTGACTCATGATCACTGTATACGTCTATGGTGTATACAATCATTTACTTTATTTGCGAAAGTGTAAATAATTTTAGATTATTTCCATGTCTTCTTTTTGTTAACAGTATATTACGCCGCAAACAGTTGGTCAGAAAAATAGGGAGCTACACACGAGAAGACGTAAAAAATGGATTACAATTGATTAGAAGTGGCATGTCGATAAGAAAAGCGACGAATTCGGCTGGAATTCCATTTGCCACCCTAAAAACTACGCAAAAACAAAGTATTGTTTATCACTGGAAAATGAACGATTTTTTTATAAATAAAATATTTACAACTGAAAAAGAAGATGTACTCAAAGAGTACTATAATCTTTTATTTTACGGTTTTACCAGCCAAAGATTGCAGGCAGATTGCGTATCAATGCGCTTTACTCAAAAATGTTAAAATGCCTCAATCCTGAATAGAAAATAAGATGGCCGGTAAAGACTGGCTGATATCGTTCAGGCGTAGACATAGTTTGTCTTTGAGGCAACCAGAGCCTTGCAGTCTCGAAAGGGCCACAACCTTTAACCGGAACAATGTGGACAAGTTTTGTGACAATCTCGGAGATTTGAACAATCGCAACTCTGCATTTGCGGATGGAATTCGGATAATCAATTTGGATGAGACCTCCACTATAACGGTACATAAACCTCGAAAAGCCATTGCTTCCAAGAAAAGTATAAGGAAAATCACAAGCGGATAAAGGGGAATTCTGGTAACAACGTGTTGCATTATAAGCGAAAGTGGCATTGCTTTACCCCCTGTAATGGTCTTTCCTCGAAAACATTTTTAAGAGCACATGATTAAAAATACACCACCAGGGACACTTGGATTGGCATCACCGTCCGGCTGGTTGAACTCCCCCATATTCCCAGAAGTAATAAAACACTTCATAAACACTCTAATGCATCTAAAGAAAATTCATGTATTTTAATAATGGACAATCATGAGTCCCACTCAGCATTAAATTTGGCAAAGAATGCAGGTGTTTATATCCTCACTACCCTTATACATCAGCTACATTCGAACCACTTGATGTGGGAATATACAGTCCCTTCAAATAGCATTTTGTATCTGAAGAATAAGCCAGAGAGTTCCTAGTCGTTACCTTCCTATTAATTTGTTATTTTGCCTTAGTTTATTATAATATTATTGATCTCTGTCTAAAGACACTTGATTTAAAACAGTAAGGAGACTGATGTTGAGAAGAAGAGAGATGTTTTGTTTTCAGAAGTTATTTGAATGTTGATTGTCCTGGTTATTGATATTAATGACGTAATGTCACTTACCTTTGTAAGAATTTAATATAATATAAAAGATTTTGGCAATATATTAGGTTTGGGTTATTATGTACTCTTAGAGCCACTGTCTACTGAAGGGGTGAACCACTGTGCCCACGTACCGGTATACAGGGACTCAATTACCATTTTTTTTTAAATATGACTAGTTTGTTTCTGGTGGTGGCTACTGAAAATGCATCAATGCCAAAAGATAGCCCAATAAATGGACTTTGTTGTGTGACTGTGCCAAATGAGCTGTTAATTATTATCTAGGTGCTGGAGACTGCCGAAAAATAATTAGCCCATTGTTCCCGTTATGACCCTACATATATAAAAAAATAGTTAATAAAATAGTTTTTTTATCAATGTAGGATATTTGCTACGTTTAAAAAATAGTTCTTGGAAAATTTAGAAGAAACATATACTATTATTCGATTAAGTGTACGATATGCCTTAAACTGAGAAAAATAAACGAAAATTTAGATTTCCTTTCGATAAAGCATATTTGCATAATCATTTAAAAATGTCCCATTTATTACAAAAACGAAATATATCAAACTCAATGAGCTAAACAATATTATACGTCCTAACGTCTTTCTTTTTTATATTCTAAATATGCATGTTTAAATAAAGTAAATTGTTTTCTTGTCCGAATTGTTTTTTATTTCTTAGCTAGTTCTGAAAAATAACTTGACACTTGTTTTAGTTCCAGAATAGTACTCGTATATATGTTAAAAGTGTAATTGTTTTGTTTATTTTAATGACTTTAATTATAATTTAAAATAATATCTCTTCCGTATCTATGCTGTTTTCATAATACGACTCTGTCGAGCAAATATGCTATTTTAATAAGGTGGATTACCTTCATATACCCGAAAATTTTTGTGTTTGTTCTTAACGAATCAATCTACCATTTCATTATTTGGTCATTATAAAACAACTTCGTGTATTGAATAACTGAATATATTCTGTTCATAAAAATGTATTTGCTGATGCAGGAAAAGTGATGTAATACTAATAAAAAAATAGCAGTGAACATAACCATGAACAGTATCCGAAAAATCTATTTGAAAAACTCTTTTGGTGATTTAAATAATCTTGTTAAATGCTAAAATAAATGATTCCAATAATTATAATTCGTTTATAAAATAAATTCAGCTTCATTTCGGAACGACTATATAGAATATAGAAACGCCAAATTTTATAAGCTAGAAATATTTTTTTGAAAAATGAAATTTACCCTTTATAAATAAATACAAGCAATTTCTTTAACCGGCCCAAAACTGTCCGGTAGAATCGGACACAAATAAATCAGAAACATTTGCCGCTTTTGTAGAAAAATCTCTTTTTTTTTGTAGACAGGATAACAGCACGCCTTCTTAAAAACTGTGCTGTGTAAGCTTGACAAGAAGGGGCGTATTTATTGGCAACCATTCCTACGTGCTCATAATTTAAGGAAATATACTCACACTGTCATATATTTAACTTCTTGTCGTTGATCGCATCCATATAATAAAGTGTATTCTTGAGTTGTACAGTTGGCTGAACATTTATTATTTGTCAACAAAAACAAATATTAAGGAAAAAAGAGCATAGCTTAAAAAAATATTGTTCTATGTAACTACCGTCTACACTAGAGTGACCGGATCTCATAGAGTGGGAAAAAAAATGTCGGAATCTTGTTCGTCTGGACCCCACAAAACGATTCCCCTTTCCAGATATTGAGATAGCCGAAATTTGAGCTCGATTAAAACGACTTTAACCCGTGCCGCTCGTCGCTCAAAGTTTGAAAAAATCCAAATTTTTGGCCAAAAACTGACATATGGAGCCATAACTCCAGAACGGTAAATAGTAGAAACACGCTTAATATCTCAAAAGAAAGCTAATGTTGTTCTTCAAAATTTATATTCTATACATAATTGTTGTTATTTTAAGTCAAACCGAGTTACAGCAGCCTTTAGCCACAAAAACGTGACCTGGTACCACTAGGAGCATACTTCGTATATTTTGTTATTAAGTGATAAATTTTGCTTTTTTTTGGTATATTTTTGAGTTTAAAGTAGAAATATAATAAAGAAACAAGTAATACTGATAAGTCTAATGACATTTTTTATTTTAAAATATAAAAATTAGGTATAAAATACATACAAAACAGACACAGAAAAGATACAGACGTAGTACCTACATGAGTTGATAATTTTACATAGTTTTCTAATCTATTCTAGAGCTTTTGTTAAAGTAGTTTTTGAAAAGTCAGGATATAATGCTCGGCATTTACTTAGAACTTGCAGGACATATTGCTTTTGGTCTTCATCTTTTGTCAGAAGGTCGTTAAAGTCGGTTATTAATTTAACACCACACTCAGCCATATCATTAACTACTTTTAATGTTTTGACAATTTTCAATCCTTCTTGGAAGTCATTATTTTGAGGCCAGGTGTTTGGATGTTGTCTTAGGAAATCTGTTTTTTATATTAAATTGGTCAAAGAATGTAAACGTTTCTTTGGTAAGTAAATTTACCAATCCTCCATCAACTACCTCTTTTAAGTTTTCTTTCCTAACTTTTGGATTTACAACCCTAGCGTGCTGTGATGGTTCATCTGTGCTACTGAGCAATTTATTAGCCATTAACAACTTTTCATCGTCTGTAATGGTGGGATCAAAAAACGATAATCCCACCAACTTTGCATTCAAATACCACAAATGGTTCGAAAATTTGGTCAGGGCTATTTCTGCAATGTCGTTGTCACATTCTTTATAGTCTAACAGGCTATGCAAAATACCTAAATCTTGCTTTGGTGCAAGATGAGCTTTTGGAGCATTGAACTAAGCTTTACAATAAATTTTAACTAGGAAAACAGAAATGGCACGCACAGAACTTTCTTCTTCTTTAGACATCTTAAATTGACGACGAAAAATGAATATTTTTAAGCAGCAAATAGCCTTTGCCATCCACCTAGCGTGATGAATGGCTCCTGAAGTTCTAAAACCCACAACATTGCCGTCTAGTGATCCAACAAATAGGAGAACCAACTGCAATAGCTCCTTGTAGTCATCTCTGGGGTGGCTCTCAGTTAATTTGGTCTCGAATTCAGCAGTAACATTTGCAATTACTTCTGGAGTTAGCTGCTTTTGTATTAGATTGTCACTGATACCTGTGTCGTATTTTCCTTTGTCTATCTTGGGCCACGCAATGAGGAATCCCTTGAAAATGTCTGGATGAAGTCCAGTGGTTGATCCCATTTTTGTGTCGAATACGCCTCTTAACAGAATTTCCAAGATATGGTGACGGCAAGCTAGGTATAACAATTCTCTTCCTAACATTTGCTCCAATATGACACATGCTCCTTTGAGTCTTCCCGTGTTGAATGCTGTAGTGTCGAAGCACATCGCCTTGACGGTGTTGAGAAGACCCCATTCATGTAGGCATTCATATACGGCTACGGCTTGCTCCTCTCCAGAGCTGTTTGCTGTTACAGGAACTCCCAGCAGCTGTTCCTTTTCTCCATATGAAATAGCTATAGCTATTCGCTCACATTGTTCATTTTTTAAAACACCCGGTAAAAGTTTACCGTCCCAATGGACAACCAGGGCTCTTTTTCAGGAATGTTTATTTTATCAAAATTTTTTTTATTATATTGTTCTCTGAACATTTGCCTTCTATCATGTAATAAAGTTTTCGAGACTTTGTACTCAAGAGGGTCAAGGTTTAGTGCTTCTAGAGTAGCTATTAAAATTCTCGTGGCATTTCTGTCGGATACCTTACATCGATCTAATAAAATGGACAATTTCATGTTTAAAATCTCTTTAATGCCCCTTGCAAATGAAACTTTCATCCTCTTGCTCTCAGATGGTCCTGGATCTTCTGCAGCTTCTTCAGGGATGTCCATTTCCTCCAAGCTCTCAAGTTCCTGGTAGATGCTGTCCTCTTCAGTGTCTTCTTCTCCTTCTTCGAACTTGTCTTCATTATCCGTCTCTAAGAAGCAACAAAAGAAAAAGAAAAAAAAAGACTATAAAAAGTTGTCATTTTAGCAGAATAGTAATAATACATAGGTACTAAATTACCAACTTCTAATTATCAAAAGGTATTATTTAAAAAATATAATCTCAATCATTTGCTTCTTGGATTTGTCGGTTCATTTTTGCAAGTTCCTTTTGCACCTTGATTTCTTCAGCTCGAGACAACTTGAGATCCACTCCAGTCATGGAACCGGCCCTTCTGCCTCTGTTTTACGAGAAACGCCTTATCTTCTTCCGATTTCATCAGAGCCAAGGCATCTTGTTGAGCAATATCAAAGAGATCATCCAACTTTTCAACAAACTGTTTAAATTTGTTCTTGGCCGTTTTCGATGTTTTCTTCTGGTCTTTTTGAAGAGTTCTCCACTCGGCGTGAAGTTTTTCCAGCTTAGTAATTGCATCTTGCTCATGTTTAGTTGGGATTCGAGCTTTCTCCCAAAAAATGAACACTTCTCGTTTTGTAAGTTTTGCTGATTCTCTTACAGTTAATTTCACAGTACGTAAATTATAAAATAAAGCACACAAAACTTGACGATTTGAGGGTAGTTTACAACCGGTGATCTGGTGAATGGGATAGCCCACAAGAAATATTTTATCCTTGGTCCGGCTTTGTACACCTGATCTGGATGCCATTTCAGAGGCCAATAGGTAAATAACAGTTAACTTGGAAAATGAAACAAAATATATTGCAAACTTTAATTTCAATAAAATGTTTTCAAATGTCTCAAAATAATACTATAATAGTTGTAAAAACAATAACATACACACTTGGAAAATTAAAAAAAAAAAAAAAAAAAAAACGTTAAAATATCTTCACTAGATAATTGTTCGATCTAACCAGCTCAAAGGCACTTTAGAAACTAAACTGAATAAATAAAAGGTCGGTTGTACGCTGAAGTAAAATCACCATCCCTAAAATATAAATTAGATTCACCCTCCTTTTTACCTGTCAAACGGGTCTTTCTTTGGTAAACTAGTCAGGTAACCCCATATAATAAAAGATTAAATTTGAACAAAAGACTCTTTATGTTTGAAAATTGAGTTCCAAAATACTTTTTAACAAAAAAATGTTAATTCCGAGACACATTATGTAAAAACCCGTAAAATTCTTAGAATACTCCCAAACTGGCTCCTACTGGTACCAGGTCACGTTTTTGGGGCTAAAGGCTGTTGTAACTCGGTTTGACTTAAAATAACAATAATTATGTATAGAATATAAATTTTGAAGAACAACATTAGCTTTCTTTTGAGATATTAAGCGCGTTTCTATTATTTACCGTTCTGGAGTTATGGCTCCATATGTCAGCTTTTTGGCCAAAAATTTGGATTTTTTCAAACTTTGAGCGATGAGCGGCACGGGTTAACGTCGTTTAATCGAGCTCAAATTTCGGCTATCTCAATATCTGGAAAGGGGAATCGTTTTGTGGGGTCCAGACGAACAAAACTCCGACATCGATTTTTTGCGGTCACCCTAGTCTACACTGATACACTTAGTATAGTGCTTCGCTAAATATTTCATTTCATCGAAACAAAATTTTGTTGATACTTCAAGAAACGAGATAAGAGCGGCTTTCAAGTGCTCATGTGTACAAAGTTTTCGGCCCATATGTTTTTTCTATTATGAACTCAAACAGTTATTCTAATCGCCTCCTTCAGGTTTTGGATTAGTCTTCTGGCCTTAGGCTAGTGTAATTTTTTGAAAAAATCATTTTTTAGTGTTCCGTACGGAACACTTATAAGATCACTTCGGTGTCTGTCTGTCTGTCTGTCTGTCTGTCACACCCGATTTTCTCCGAAACTATTTGACATAGAAAGGTGAAATTTGGTAATAACATAGGAATTGATGGCCTCATCAGAGCCATGTAGTTTTGAGAATTAAATTTTGACTTAAAGGGTTAGTTTTGGGGGGTGAAGTCGGAAGTGAAAAAAAAACAAATTTTTTTACTAGGTCATCGAGTGTAGTGTCAAATGAAAGCTTGTGAAAACACGAGTAAAAAATATATATATAATATTATACTTGCGCGCACTTTTCTTTGTATTATTTTTAAAAACTCGCGAAAAATCGCTGTCCCGGGCCTTATCTCGTACTTATCAAAAAATTTCGAAAAAATTCTGGAATATTCTCCACGGGGTGTAGATTGAACGAAAATTATCACGAGTGCATTACCTTTAATAATTTATATGGTATATAAAAAAAAACAAAAATTTCAAGGTCATCAGATTTCAGTAAAGATTGGAAACAAACTTTGTTGAAAACTCATTTGGGGTGTATTTTGTGAAGCCACTGATCATTTTATACCACCGTAACATAAATTTTGACTTAAGGGGTTCGTTTTGAGGGGTGAAATCGGAAGTGAAAAAAATTTTTTTTACTAGGTCATCGAGTGTAGTGTCAAATGAAAGCTTGTGAAAACACGAGTAAAAAATATATATGTAATGTAATACTTGCGCACATTTTTCTTCGTATTACTTTTAAAAAATCGCTGTCCTCTACCTTATCTCGAAAAGTACTGATCAAACAATTTTGAAAAAATTCTGGAATATTCTCCACGGGGTATAGATTGAACGAAAATTATCACGAGTGCCTTACCTTTAATAATTTATCTGGTATATAAAAAAAAACAAAATTTCAAGGTCACCAGTTTTCAGTAAAGATGGGAAACAAACTTTGTTGAAAACTCATTTGGGGTGTGTTTTGTGAAGTCACACACTAACAAAAGTTTTTATTTTAAAAACAATCAACGTACGGAACACTAATTGTGCAAGTTCAACTTGCACTTGACCGGGTTTTTTTATTTGTTTAATCGATGCTTTAGCATCTCAAAAATATAATATAAATCGTTTTATACTGAAAATATTTTTTTAAAAATGCGTTTAAACACTCTAAGTCAAGAAAGTCATGCCGTATCGGAACGTATGAAATTACGCATTTCGCGCGCTTTGGACTTTTCACTGTCATAGTAAAAATGAGATCTATATTTACTATGTCCTTTGGAACGTAATAATAGAAGTTGTGTTGATATAACCGTTGAACGCGGTTTACAGTACGTTCGACGCATGCGCTTCACGTACGAGTACACGATGTAAACAAGAGATTTTGCATTTTCTTTAAATTCAGTTTTGTTATAATAGTCAAGTGAATGATGAGTGAAAATAAAGTTTATCGTGGTAAAAAAGGCACAAAAAGCTCCACATGGTCCGCAAGAAGGAGCAACGTTTCAAAGAGGCGGCCGCTGAATAGGGACTCAGCATATCTGCGAAAAATTAAAATCATCCGACAAATTCCTCTAAATCCTCTAGAAGGCCACTGATATGGTGTCGGGATTGCAGAAATTTTTTATTAAAGCAATTTTCAATTTTAAAAGCTAGAAATCAGTAGTTGAAACTTTGAGCGCGTTTATCTCAAAACTATGTTTTCCAAATCGGCTTTGCAGCATAACTCAAAATTTTTTTTCCGAGTTACTTCAAATTTTAATCGTAGCTTCTGTATTAGATTCTGAAGAGAAGTACGTAGGATTTTTACAAAATATTAAAAATTGAAAAAGTTATTAACAAATTTCTCTCAATTTTTTTCTGCAAAAAATCGAGATTTTTTCTCAAGAGATTTCCATTTTTTGAAATTATCCTACGTACTTCTCTAGCGTGTAGATTAAGCAGAATTTTTTTTGTTTCAGGATCAAATTTACTCAACATATGTTGCGAGCCCCGGAGCCGTTTTTTAAAAAGATGACTTTTAGAAAGCTGCACTATGTCGCCATTTTGTAAAACATATTATCTCAAAAAATATATTTTTGTACCTCAATACATATGTAAGTAATTCATTTTTTGAATAAAAATTTTGTTCTACCCGAAAAAAAAATGTTAATAGGTTGATCCATTTTAATGTCTTTACAATGGCCTAAGGCCTTCTGTAGATGTCTCCGTTAATTGCGTACCTTTTTTTCACTTATTCAATGAGAGAAACTCCTTCATAGTCTTAAAATATTCGCCATCAACTTCAACCAGAATTCGATTGAGTTTTCGCTTTCTTTGGAGATGGAAATCCCCCCAATGAACTCATTGCATCAACTTCTGCCCGTCGTCGCCTGAGACGATTTGCAAAAAATTTCCTTATCATTTTTTCAAACGGGTAAATGTTATTGAGAAATCTCTTTTCTCGCCAGTTCCTTCTATGGTCTAAGGAGTTTAAGGATTCATCCTGCAGAAATTCCTTTCATCTTTAAGTTGTCCCACTCAGTCATGAGAACTGTAGTTTTCGATACTCTAGTTTCTTTCGCCTAGTGGTTTCCTCAGTTCCTACCTACCTCAATTAGTTTTTCCTGATCTAGAACATTCTGAATCCAGTCTCGGCCCCATCGCAACAGTTTGGACTAAAATTTAACTTGAAAATAATATAACCGCATATATGGAACATTCGTCCATGAAAAATTTTTGCTCTATTTCCCTCTTTTATACATAGTTAGTGTAACAAATTTGAAAATTCTCCTTTTTTCCAAAATTAAAGCGTTTCTGTGTATGCTATACATATAAACATTCAAACAATTTGTTGTATTTATATTGGATTATTGTAAAATGTTTTTAAAAAATAAAAAAAGAAAGCTTACATTATCTATTATTTCCATCAAGTGATGAGTGTATGAAATACTTCTTAGTGTGTTTTTATTACTATGACATAAATGACTGATGGGTGCCCGTTCGTCTCAACTCCAAAGAATTTGATCTGGAATGACGGCACAACTATTAGTAGTTGTTCAGAGTCATTTCATAACTTTTCTAAAGCTCTTCTTCTATCTGCAAAATAACGCATATAATACTCCTCCATTTTCTCATGTAGAGTACCTGAACTAACCTATAGTATGCTCAATAAATTCTTATTTAGTATGATGCGTCTAAACCAGGACGGTGTTTTACTAAATATCTGCCAGCTATTTAATCCTCTGTATCAGTAGCTATAGAATGCTCTTTTCCTTGGCACAATCTTCTGTGTTATTTTTTTAGTTTCGGCGAGAGGTAAGGGGCCGAAATCAATCTATAGTGACCCTTATCACCATCTTAACGTAAATATTTCATTATTTATATATATATATATATATATATATATATATATATATATATATATATATATATATATATATATATGTATATATATACATAGCCATACACCACCCCAACACCACAGTCAGGAACATTTACAACCCCCATCCACGCCAAGCCCATCACCATCTTTCAAGACCCTGGAACCCTCTACTCCTAGATTAGCTTAAGTTAGCCTTAATCAATTTCAAATTTAACTTTAAATTTTTATTCAGGAAATATCTTTAATTCAAATATCTTAAGTCTCTTAACATATTTGTATAAAATCCTTACCTAGGCTAAGTTAGTTAGGTCCCTGACATGCATATATCTTAAGACCTAATACGTATATTCACGTTTTTCTTAGTCAATTATGTATATTAGTAACAGCAATTTTGATAAAAAATTTGCCTCTAATTAGTTCATTTAACTGATATAGACGTTTTGGGGTTTTAGGTTTAGTTAGGTTCCATGAAAAGCTGAATCAACGTTAACTGTAAAATTTAAAAAAATAACAAATTGACGGTTAAAAAAAACAAATTTGAAAATACTTTATATTCCATTTTGGTATATATATATATATATATATATATATATATATATATATATATATATATATATATATATATATATATATATGTATATGTATTTATATATATATATATGGTTTGAAAAGTCCGTGCAAAGTCCGAGAGATGGCACCACCGGCGCGTAACGAGGTCATGTTTAGTTAGTAGCATCTCTTGAATGAACGCACACCAAGTTTCAGCCCTATTGGTCTATTTCTTTGTGTTTGGCATTCGTGTGAATCAAGGAAGTCGAGTGATTTTCAAGAAATGGACGAAAAAGAATTTCGTGTGGTGATTAAACATTACTTTATGAAAGGCAAAACGCCTCAGGAGACTAAAGAGAAGCTTAATAAACATTGTGGTGACTCTGCACCTTCGATTAGAATAGTTTATAAGTGGTTTCAAAATTTTCGGACTGGCCATATGGGCACAAGTGACGCTGAACGTTCTGGACGGACTGTGGAGGTTACGACTCCAGAAATCATTGATCAAATCCATGATATGGTGATGGATGACAGAAGAGTTAAGGTGCGTGAGATTGCTAGTGCTGTGGGCATCTCGACTGAACGGGTACATAATATTTTGCATAAACATTTGGACATGAGAAAGCTATCCGCAAGATGGGTGCCGCGATTGCTCACGCTTGACGTTGGACGAAGTGTATAAGCCTAAAAGGAGACTATGTCGAAAAATAAAAAAGGTTTACCCCAAACACATAAGTAGTTTTTATTTTTGCACGGACTTTTCAAACCAGCCTCGTATATATTTATATATATATATATATATATATATATATATATATATATATATATATATCACACATTGGAAGTTATCCACGAATACAACTATCTGGGACATAATATCAAGCTTGGGAAAGAAAATCAGACGATAGAGATTATGCTGCTAATTGACCTCACCTGGATAGCGTTCGGAAGACCCTATGATCCATATGAACCACAAAAAGAAAGTCTACGACACATGTATCTTACCAGTGGCGTCATACGAGCTTGAGACGATGACACTCTTCGCAAATTGAGCCAATCAGTTTGTCAGAAGGCAATGGCCGGGACGAAGCTCGGGGTAAGCCTAAGAGACAGAATCTGGAATGATGTGATAACAAGAAGAACGAGAGTCTGCGACGTCATCGAGCGTGTGGCCAGATTGAAATGGCGTTGGGCGGGACTGGTGGCCAGCAGTGATTCTAAATGGACCAAAGCCCTAATGCAGTGGAGATCAAAGGAGACAAATAGAAGGGTTGGACGGCCGCGATGGTGGGGCCACATCCAGCAACATACGGAGAAAAAAACTGGATTCAGTCCGCTCAGCAAAGATGGGCACGGAAATCTCTAGAAGAAGCCTATTTCCAGGAGTGGACTTCTATGGGCTAAAAAGAAGAAGATTATCTACTTGAATATTGAGAGTTAATTACAATACAGAAATTATTCAAAAAATGAAACGATAAGTCCATCATTACAGCAACCATTAAAAGACTTAAAAGGGAAAATTTATGGTTAGTTTTGTTTTTTTTTGCAAATTTATACTGAATTTTCGATGCAGTCATGAAGCACTGGGAAGATTACAGTATAATATATACAGATCATCGTTGCTTTGAAGTGGAGATGTTAATATTTTGCTTACAATTAAAAATATTTTTACCTGTATGTCTCAGTGAAATAATGCTAGTACCATCATATAATAATAAACACTTTCTTTGACAAATCTCCTTTTGTAAAATAGAAAGTTTTCAGTATAATATTTTTTTAAAATATCAATAATATTAATCCATTTCTTACACATAATCCAAGGTTATGTCATTTACTGGTTGCCAGACGCATCAATAAATAGTGAAATGTAAATATAGCTTTCTGTAATTACTCATTAACTTTCTATTAGTTTGAAATATTACTTGCTAAGCCAAGAAGAGTTGTGATAAAGGCAGGTGATAATTAACAAGACTTAAGGCGTTCTGTGTGATTCTGTTCAATTTATTGGGGTAAAACACATAGGGTAGGGTTCAAAATATTGAAATGTTTAATATCTCTAGACTATAAATATCAAAGCCCCGTAATTGCTAACAGGAATTTCATATATTTTTCATATATTTAAAAATTCATTGTTTTATGAGATATTTCTGGTTAAATTAAAGGGTACTTTTTTTAATTCACAACAGTACAACAATTAGCGTAATAACGTTGTTAAAATTTAGGTTTTCGACAGAAAATTAGAAATTTCTCCCTTGTATCCCGATCCATAAAGTCAAAGCTTCATCTTAGTAAAGAATTGGCTAAATTTTTATAATATAGATGTTATTTTATAGTTAAAGCTTCTGATGGTTGGTAGATAAAGAAAAGGGCATTACTACTCCAGCAGACTAGGAGACCATTAAAATTGCATTGCTTGTAACCATGGTCTAGTCTAAAATAAGGCCTACAGTCGAAGTACGGTTCTACTAAGTTATTTTTAATTTTTTTAGGAAACTGTAAAAAATGTGATTACAATTTATTTTTTGTTATTTTCATCTATTACAGACTTGGACAGAACTGAATATTTCTGGAAGGGTTAACATGGAAAGAAAAATAACAAAATAAATTTGGTCTGTATAAAGTTTGTACCTAATCTCACGTCGGATAAGGCTGGACTAACTCACCGTAGTATATATATATATATATATATATATATATATATATATATATATATATATATATATATATATACATATATATATATATATATATATATATATATATATATATATATATATATATATATATATATTTATATATATATATATATATATATATATATAAAAATATATATATATATATATATATATATATATATATATATATATATATATATATATATATTATATATGTCCGACTAAAAAGGTAATGGCCATCTTCTAAATTCACCTTCTGAAATATCCTCCTGGGCGTGGATAACGTCATTAGATTTATTGTTACATTTGGCAGTGGTCGTAGATTCATGTATACATATACCAAATAAAGAAGGAAAATGGGTGAGATTGAAATGCTTGAATCACGTTAGAATATTATCCTACAATGTGATTATGTTCTCAGCGATGATCGGCATTGCGACATTCAACACAATATTGGTGCGTTGAGTCGGAAAATGTGAAACAAAAACCAATAAATTGCGACTAACCTCATTCTAATATATTGTTAGTAAGGATAGGGTCAAACAGACACTCGCAGCTCAAGGTAAGTCTGGATATAATATAAGTTAAATTTCTTCTAATTTATTGCAATTTCTTGTTACAAAATCCCACACAATTTAGAACTCCTAAAGCACATGTGAATAAACGGGAAAAAAAAGTAATATCAGGTGAGTCGACATTAGCATAGCAACGCTTTTAATATCAACCTGAATTATCATATAAACTTTTATTCTCTTAAGTTCTAAAAATATACAAGTTTTTTGTGCACGTTAGCAATTTCTCCCAGAGTTCTTGACCCAATCAGGAACAAATTTAAAAAAGACGAAAGCCTAAATTAGGTATTAAAAGAGAAACTAAAGCATTAATTCCATCTTAATTCCAATGAAATGAAATCGGGAAGGGTTGAAATAAATGGAGCTGACAATTATTAATTAAATTTATTTCTGTTTCTTCCCGTTTAAACGACAGATTGATAAAGTTATTGACAGATGAAGATCAAGTTTAACCATCTTAAATGATTTAAAGGTGCAGAAATAAATACAATAAAATAAGCTGAGAGAAGGTATATAGAGCATGTCTTTTGTTTAATTATAATTATAATAAATAAGTTAAAATATACGTAAACAATAATTAATAACGAATTAAATACTCTTTTTAGTGTTCCGTACGGAACACTTATAAGATCACTTCGGTGTCTGTCTGTCTGTCTGTCTATCACACCCGATTTTCTCCGAAACTATTTGACATAGAAAGTTGAAATTTGGTAATAATATAGGAATTGATGGCCTCATCAGAGCCATGTAGTTTTGAGTGTTAAATTTTGACTTAAGGGGTTAGTTTTGAGGGGTGAAATCGGAAGTGAAAAAAAAAATTTTACTAGGTCATCGAGTGTGTCAAATGAAAGCTTGTGAAAACACGAGTAAAAAATGTATATATAATGTAATACTTGCGCGCACTTTTCTTTGTATTATTTTTAAAAAATCGCGAAAAATCGCTGTCCCCCGCCTTATCTCGGAAAGTACTTATCAAAGAATTTTGAAAAAATTCCGAAATATTCTCCATGGGGTGTAGATTGAACGAAAATTATCACGAGTGCATTACCTTTAATAATTTTTCTGGTATTTAAAAAAAAAACAAAAATTTCAAGGTCATCAGATTTCAGTAAAGATTGGAAACAAACTTTGTTGAAAACTCATTTGGGGTGTGTTTTGTGAAGTCACTGATCATTTTATGCGTCTGTAACAAAATTTTTTATTTTAAAAGCAATCAACGTACGGAACAATAATTGCGCAAATTCAAATTGCACTTGACCGGTTATTTACTTTAGAGCATAAATATATTTCGAAATTTTGGTTTGCATAGAGCCGACAAATATTTATTCATAATATAGCCAGGTTCAAATGGTGGGAGGCATTTCTTTGAGGAAAAAAATAGCAGTAAAGGCTATTTATAGAGGGGAGCAATATAGCAATCACGGACTAAAACTTCTTGATGAAAAATAAGGACCCTGTTGCACTGGAACTCTAAAATCTTAGACTTCTCTCAACCACATCGGTAACCGGAGAGATTTTTCCCAACAAACTCCTACTTACAGTGAAACTTTAAAAACTTGATGACTCTGGGTGAATATGAAACTCTCATAAAAAAAATTGTTTCTTAGCTTTGCGGCTGGGTTGGCATGAGATCCCCCTCCCTCTTTAGCTATATTAAAGATAGATAAAAGGTCAATTTTTTTATTATCAATTAAGGTCAAATTTTTGTGGGACGGATTCTTAGCCTATTAAATCTATCAAAAGGCCTTAACAATTTGGTATTATATCAAGTCGACTGTTTTATCAAAAGAAAAACTGTTTAGAACAGCTTAAATTCAAAAAATGACAAAGATATAACAAAAGAAGGGGGATAATATTGAAAATCACTTAAGATCAAAATTCATCATTAATTCGGAGTAAACATTTTTTTTTTTTAAATTTAAGGTTTTGCTTATTATATTATTAGCTGTACTTTATATAGTTATGTCTGCAGTTCAAAGAGCATATTTCTAAAATTATCTCTCAGATTGTACGTAACCTGAGAACATAGCCATCGCTACAGAAAGATGCTATCGCCGGTACCTTAAGATACGAGTATGCTTCGTTGAGTTTTTCAGAGATCCCGCGAAAGTAGAAGAATCGTATGTAACGATAATAGGAAAACATATGCACGGCATCTCTGAGAAAAATCTACGAGACACATTTTAGCGCTCCGACTATAGCCAGATAGCTGTGTTTCACGACGACGTTTTGGTCTACGTGTTTGTTTTCTGTATCGCTAGCTATATTTTCTATGGTTATGTTCAGCTTAATCTGACACACAACTTTAGAAATATGTTCTTTCAAGTACAGTCTCACATGTGTATAGTAGACATAACTACGTAAAGTACAGCTAATAATTTCAACAAAAGATTAAAAATAGGATTTTAAATTTTTATTACTACTTACAGGTTATTTCACTGAATGAAGTCTACCTTACATACTTTATATGTAAAACTTTTCTGTAAATAACAGATTTTACGTAAATATGTGGGTTTCATAACAAATATCTATATAATGCTTGTATACTTACATGAGTAATCAGTGGTTTTATGTGGACTATCTATGTCAATATGTTTCTACAATGCAGAGAGATGGTTTGGGTTGTAGTTATACAGGGTATCTCAGTATTCCGTGTACATAGCGTTACTGCGGATTTCTCTGACGAAAATATGATCTCTCAACTCAACTTACCTTAGTCCAAAAATTCGTAATTTTTGAGATACAGGGTGTCAAAGTTATACTTTTTATTTTAGTTTTTCTTAAGTAGCTTTCTTAATAATTGTACTATTTGTACAAGATTTGGTGCTAAGGGGTGAGATGAGAAATCGAAATCAGCTCACAGATTTGTTGTAAATTGTAGGGAGCATTACTTATTGCACTGTGTATACTTTTAAATTGTCATAACTTTTCTATACCCCCCTGTATGATATTTCTAATTAAATATTCGTATTATCCACCTTCTCCTGTCTAAAAAAGTTTTCTTGGTAGATGTTGCTCCGAGCAACAGTTTCTGAGATAATAAGATGTTTGCTTCTATTATTTAATTCCATTATCAAATTCGCAAATGCGTTCTTTCACACTTCATTCAGGCTTAGGACAGGTCCAAAAGAATAGTTTTTGACATTTGGAGCATACTTAAATGCAAACAGGCTAACAACAATAATAAATTTAAAGACCAACGGATCAACAACAGTAAGAATGTAAAAACCAACTGGTTAAGGGCATAAAAGATTACCCACAAATTGATAAATTCTAAAAAAGTTTAATCGCTCAACTGAGAAGGTATTGGTTTCACAATAAATGTTCAATATGGCCGCCGTCTTCGTTAATGCATAAATTAATACATCGCAGGAAATTTAAATGTATTCTTCTTAAAATGTCTTCATCTTGTAAAGCGTTAGCAGCATTTTGGATCTTATTCCACAATTGCTCAGTGTTGTCGATTTGAAAACCATCAAGTCGATCTAGTTATCTAAACGGCTCGATCAAATAGTTCGCGACAAATCCTATCCAGACATTAATACTGAATTCGCGTTGAAACTGTCTTTGTTTGCACGGCATATGGGTTTTCTTCAGCGTAAACATGATTATTATGAACATTTGTTATACCACGTCGAGCGAAGCGTGCTTCGTCTGTAAACAGGATTTTAGTGTGAAAAGTTGGAACAGTTGCTATGCGTGCTCGAATAATTTGTGAAAAATGCAAACGGGATCCAAGATCTGGAGGTAAGAGTTCCGGGACGGACTGTATATGAATGGGGTGAATAATATGTTGTACGGTTGGTACTTTTTTATATTCCCGTTTGACGTTCAATTAAACGAGTACTTTAGCTTGTGTAGGCCGCCCAGCATTATTCCTGATTGGCTTAAATTGTCCAATTACTCGAAGTCGCCTCTCAATATTGGCAAAAGTTAGGAGCCCGACGATGCGGAAATCTTTCGTGATATACGTGAGCCCATTTATGATTATTGCCGTTACAAAAATCAAAGGTAAAAATCATATCAGTTCGCTCACCAAAAGTGTACTCCATAATAATCTAGATTTAAAACACTGTTGAGCTTGAGAAGGAATTAATCCTCGTAAATACTCGTAAAACTTGTTTGCTATCTGTCGAAAATTACTTTCTGTCAGTATTACTACAAGCCAGTTAAGTCATAGAACATATGAAATCTTACATCATTGCCAGAGTGATCTTTGAGCATTGTCAAGTAACTATACAATGTGAAGAAACGTGTGAAGGATCGCATTTGCAAATTTGACAATGGAATTAAAAAATGGAAACAAACATCCCACTATCTCAGAAACTGTTGCTCCGAGCAACATTTACCAAGAGAACTTAGAAAGTTAGTCTTGTTAAACTTGAGCTTTTTGCTATCACTGAATATCATTTGGCTTATATTTTCGCATGGTAAGTTAGTCCAGCCTTATCCGACGTGAAATTTGGTACAAACTTTCAACAGACCGAATTTATTTTGTTATTTTTCTTTCCATGTTAACCACTCTAGAAATATTCACTTTTGTCCAAGTCTGTAATGGATGAAATTAACAAAAAATAGAATGTAATCGCATTTTTTACAGTTTTCTATAAAAACTAAAATTAATTTAGTAGAACCGTACTTTTACTATAGGCCTTATTGTAGACTAGTCTATGGTTACAAGCAATGCAAATTTGATGATCTCCTAGTCCGCTAGAGTAGTAATGCCTTTTTTTATCTACGAACCATCAGAAGCTTTAACTATAAAATGACATCTATATTATAAAATTTAGCCAGTTCTTTACCGAAATGAAGCTTTAGCTTTATGAATCTGGGATACATAGGAGAAATCTACACTTTTCTGTTAAAAACCTAAGATTTCAATAACCGTTATTACGCTAATTGTTGTACCGTCATGAATTAAAAAAAAGTACCCATTAATTTAACCAGAAATATCTCAAAACAATGGATTTTTAAATATATGAACTTCCTGTTAGCACTCACTGGGCTTTGATATATATAGTCTAGAGATATTATACATTTCAATATTTTGAACCCTACTAACCCTATGTGTTTTACCCCAATAAATTGAACAGAATCAGACAGAACGCCTTAAGTCTTGTTAGTTATCACCTGCTTTTATCACAACCCTTCTTGGTTTAGCAAGTAATACTTCAAATTAATAGAAAGTTAATGAGAAATTACAGAAAGCTATATTTACATTTCATTATTTATTGACGCGTCTGGCAACCAGTAAATGATATAACCTTGGATTATATGTAAGAAATGGATTAATATTATGAAAATTTTATTAAAATATTATACTGAAAACTTTCTATTTTGTAAAAGGAGATTTGTCACAAAAAGTGTTTGAAAAATATTTATCGAATTGTAATTATTATATGATGGTACTAGCAGTAACGACTTGAAATGGGAGATGATTTTATTCGCTGAGACATACAGGTAAAAATAGTTTTAATTGTAAGCAAAATATCAACATCTCCTCTTCGAAGCAACGACGTTCTGTATATATTATACTCTAGTCTTCTCAATGCTTTATGTTTTAATCGAAAATTCAGTATAAATTCGTAAAACAAACTAAAAAAGTAACTTTAAATTAAATTTTCCCTCTTAAGTCTTTTAAAGGTTGCTGTATGGATGGAGTTATCGTTTCATTTTATGAGTAATTTCTGGATTATAATTAGCTCTCAATATTCATGCAGATAATCTTCTTCTTCTTCAGCCCTTAGAAATCTACTCCTGGACATAGGCTTATTATAACAGCCTATAAATTTTAATATAAAGGGTGATTCATTTAGAGGTACTTTTTTTTAAATAAAAAAAAAATGAATAAAAACAATTTTATTTTATAATCTTTATTATCATATAAAAGAACCATTCTTTACAATTATTTCTTAAAGATAATTTCTTTCAAATGTTGTCCGCGACTACGGTTAACAACGTCCATTCTGAAGTTCCAATTTTCAATGACGCGTGTGAGTATTTCGAGTGGTATTTGGCCAATGACTCGAGTAATATTGGCCTCCAATGCCTCAATTGTAGCTGGCTTATCCATGTAGACTTTGGACTTTACATAGCCCAAAAGGAAAAAGTCAAGAGGTGTGATGTCACATGATCTAGCCGGCCAATTCACTGGTCCAAAGCGTGAAATGATCTGTTCGCCGAATTGCTCTCGCAGTAAAGCCATGGTTTCACGGGCTGTATGGCAAGTGGCGCCATCTTGTTGGAACCAAATTTCGTCGAGACCACGGGCTTCAATTTCTGGCATCAAATAGTCTGTTATCATGGCGCGCGATAACGGTCACCATTCACAGTAACATTCTGGCCGGCCTCTGTTTTGAAGAAATATTGACCGATTATTCCACCGGCCCATAAACCACACCAAACAGTTTGTTTTTTTCTGGATTTAATGGCAGCTCTTGAACCTCTTCAGGTTGTTCATCACCCCAAATACGGGCATTTTGTTTATTCACGAACCCATTAAGCCAAAAATGGGCCTCATCGGTGAACAAAATTTTTCTCGAAAAACAGTGGATCTTCTGCAAGCTTGTCAAGAGCCCAACGACTAAAACGGAAACGATTCGGAAGGTCGGTCGGCTTCAGTTGTTGCACTAGTTGAATTTTGTATGCTTTTAAAGAAAGATCCTTACGTAAAATACGCCAAGTTGTTAAATATGACAGGCCAAGCTGTTGAGAACGGCGACGAATCGACACTTCACGGTCTTCGCGTACACTCTCCGCTACCGCCCCTATATTTTCTTCACTACGTGCTGGATGTGGTCTATTCGGTCGAGCATTATCCAATAATGAAAATTGGGTCTCAAACTTATTGATGGTAGAGCGAATTGTTGATTGCGAATTGAAAGGCGTAAATTTTTCTTCGAGCCACAACATTTATCTTCGTTTCCGAGGCGTAGGTATCTATGAGGAATATTAGTGCATAAATAAGTAATTTTTAATGATCATAGGTATAGAAATTGAACTACTCTAAAACCCGCTATTTCCTGATATTCATTGGAGTTCGATCTATTACCATAACTTTATTTTTTTTTTATAAAGTATTAGTCGGTAATCACCGCTTTCCATATTTAGTATATTCATTATATGTATCAATTCGATGCCTTCAGATACTATAATAAGTGTATCATCAACATGTTTTTTCACTTTTCGACTTTCCACAGAAATGCTTCCATCCCAGTCCTTCAGAACTCGTTTCATAATATATTCAGAGTGTGCATTAAAAAGTAAAGGAGATAAGATGAATCCCTGTCTAACACCAGCTTCTGTTTTAAATGAGTCTTATAGAGTTTGATCAACTTTTACTCTGGTATTACTATTTTCATATAATGATCTTATAAGCTGGATAAGCTGTAAAGGAACTCCGATAATTTTAAATATTGGTCATAACTTCTGTTATACACAAACAAATGCTTTAGTGTATTCTACGAAGCACAAACAAGTTTTGATTTTAAATTCATATGTATTTTTTATATGATCTGTCGTACATTAAGAATGCTTTCTCTTTTGCTCTTTCTTGGAAGGAAACCTGTCTGGTAGTATAAATGATTTTAGCCGGTTGTTGATTTTCTGCGGTAATACTTTACTGGCATGGCTAATTAGAGAACTTGTCCTGTAACTGCTGCATTCTATAGGCTATCCTTTTTTTAACAAGTGGGATTAAATCTGATTCGGGTCCAGTCAATAGGCATTTGCCAGACTCCCATATTAAGATAAAAATTCCTTGACATCTGCACTCCTAGATTCTCCCGGGGCTTTTAATAGTTCCGATGTTATATTATATATTCCTTGGACTATGTGATTATTAGTGTTCTGTAAGGAGCACTTATAAGATCACTTCAGTGTCTGTCCGTCTGTCACACCCGATTTTCCTCCGAAACTATTTGACATAGAAAGTTGAAATTTGGTACTAAGTAAGAATTGATGGCCTCATCAGAGCCGTGCAGTTTTGAAAGTTAAATTTTCACTTAGGGGTGAGATCGGAAGTAAAAAAAAAATTTTTTACTGGGTTATCGAGTGGGGTGTCAAATGAAAACTTGTAAAAAACGAGTTCAAAACTATATATGATGTAATACTTGCACATATTTTCCTTGTATTATTTTTTAAAAAAATCGCGAAAAAATCGCTGTCCCCTCTCTTTATCTCGAAAAGTACTGATCAAAAAATTTTTTTAAAAAATTCTAAAATTTTCTCCCACGTGTTGTAGATTGAACGAAAATTATCACGAGTGCGTTACCTTTAATAATTTATCTGGTATATCAAAAAAAACAAAAATTTCAAGGTCATCAGTTTTCAGTAAAGGTCGGAAACAAACTTTATTGAAAACTCATTTGGGGTTTGTTTTTTTGTGTCTGATCATTTTATACCTCCTTAACAAAATTTTTTTATTTAAATGCAATCAATGTACGGAACACTAATTGCGCAGGTTCAACTTTCACTTGAACGGTTATTTAATATGTTAAGGGCTTTTCCTACCTCCGATTTCCTTACTTGGGGTTCTTTTAGGGGAAGTTAAGTTTTTTAGATCGTTTAGCTCTTCCCTGCTCTTCATTTTATACAGATTGATACAGTATTTCCTCCAGACTTCGGCTATTCCTTCTTTGACTGCAACGATTTCATTTTGGTCATTTCTTATTAGCTATGTTCGTAGCCAAGTATTTAAGTTTTTTGTAGAGTTCGTGAGTTCGGCCTTTATTTGCATGGTATTTTATCTCTTGGCAAATTTTACTAGTGTGTTTGTTTTTTGTCTCACTTACATGCTTTTTTATCTCTTTGTCTAGTTTTTTGATTTCTTGCATTTTTGTGGGCAAATTCCATAACTTTGCTCGCTGCACTCCTTTGTCTCCTCCACTATCCGGGTTTTTGTATTTTGCCACATATGCTCTGAAGTTTGGGCTTGTATGCCTAGGTTTTACAGTCTTTCATGAAAGATATGGTTATCGGGAATTTCTATTCTTCGGTTATTTGTTTGTTTAATTGTTGATATATATATATATATATATATATATATATATATATATATATATATATATATATATATATATATATATATATATATTTCATGGAAAGTGTTTCAAAGGATGTAGCCCGCTTAATTCCTCCCAAAGCGGTGCATGTTAGAAATACACGTCGCGCTGGTGCTTCGCATCCGTATGAGGTTCAGCTTGTTACTCCACGTATAACGCTTTTCAAGCAGTCTTTTATATGGAGAACAATCATCCCTTTGGAATAATTTGCCCAGCGCTGTGTTTCCCACCGAGTACTCTTTACAACGATTCAAGAACAACGTGAATCGCTTTTCCCGCACACATGCCGCGGCTGGAGCGCTTTAAGGACTTTCCTGCAGCACGTGTTCTAGACCCGTAAAAAAATATGTATATATATATATATATATATATATATATATATATATATATATATACATATATATATATATTATATATATATATATATATATATATATATATATATATATATAATATAAAAGATAATGACAGCTGTAACATCATAACCAGAAAAAGATTGTCGGGATATTGGCGCTACAAAACCAAGTTTCTCATGATGCAACTAAGATATACTAAAAATTAGCTGTATGATATTTTGTAGAATAGAATCATCCCAAACCTCTTTTGGAAATTTAAAAAAAAAAAAAAATCATTTTCAAGCGACATACACTTTTTGGAAAACAAGCAATTTCAAAATTAAATGTACTATGGGCAAAGAATAAAGTAATACTTTCTTATCTAGCTTAGGCGACAATAATAGTGACACTAATGAACACTAAGTATTAGTTAATGTAGTGTCAGTAGTTTCTCCAGTTCTTGTTGTAGATAAAGTATAACAACTTCTTATATTGAGAGCTAAAATATTACTAAGCAAAGTTATTTATTTTATCTAGGGTAGTTGGCATCCAAGTTAGACGAAAATGAATACAGATTTGTTGTTCACAAAATTTATTGAATATTTATAACAGGGCGTTTATTCCAAAAGATTTCTAGAGCAACTGCACCAGAGGCATCTATAGTAAAAAATAATGAGTTTATCAGCTGTGAGTTTGTTTTACGTTTCACCATTATTTAGACATACACCGAATAAACCATGACGACGAGTTCACACAGGCAGAGTTAACCGGAATAATTAATTGTACTTATTGAATAATTCATTTTAAATCCTTTTTTGAAGTGGCCAAAAATTTTCATTACCAGAGATTCATTTCTTTATTATTTACTTCAAAGAAAAATAACCGGTCAAGTGCAAGTGAACTTGTGCAATTAGTGTTCCATACGTTGATTGCTTCTGAAATAAAAAGTACTTTTCGAGATAGAGGGGGCGGCAGCGATTTTTCGCGATTTTTTAGCGATTTTTTCAAAATAATACAAAAAAAAGTGTTGTACATGTAAGATATTATATATATTTTTAAATTCGTGTTTTTACAAACTTTCATTTGACACCCTGTAAAAAAATTTTTTTTCACTTTCAATTTCACTCCCCAAAACTAACCCCAAAATTTAACTTTCAAACTACACGGTTTTGAGGAGGCCATCAATTTCTATATTAGTACCAAATTTTAACTTTCTAGGTCAAATAGTTTCGGAGAAAATCGGGTGTGACAGACGGACAGACAGACAGACACTGAAGTGATCTTATAAGTGTTCCATACGGAACAATAATTACGTAGGTATTTTAAAAAGTAATTGCAAATTCCGTTCCTTCATCTGTAGAATTCCTCTACTTGAATTTTTGTTTATGTTTTTAACCAAGAATGTCAATTATTTTAAGCTCGTCATCTGTTTTAAAAAAAAAACCTCATGCCCTGTAACCATACGTCCCAAGAAATTGTTAGAAAGACTGTGAAAGTCTTTATATGCTTGAAAACTTAAAAAATATTGTAATAATGGTATAAGCAGATCCTATGCTAATACTCAATCAATATCCAAAATAGTGACGAAAACTTTTAAAGAAATACGCCGATTTTTATGGATCAACGCATCCAACGTTTTAATCAGTAATGCCTGAATGGGACGATAAATATGGCTGACCTAAGATTGACTGGAGTCCGTATTTAAATGGATCTCCCCATTCATATATCCTTCTTTCGATAATATAGCTATCTCTATACTTTTTGAACATTCTTGCATTTTTAAGGGCAAATTCCATAACTTTATCGTTGATCTATTATTACTAAGGTCATATTGTGCTCGCTGCACTCCTTTGTCTCCTCCACTATCCGGGTTTTTGTATTTTGCCACATATGTTCTGAAAGTTTGGGCTTGGTATACCTAGGTTTTACAGTCTTCATGAAAGATATGGTTATCGGGAATTTCTATTCTTCGGAGTTATTTGTTTGTTTATATATATATATATATATATATATATATATATATATATATATATATATATATATATATGAATCCTGTAAACTTTCACGGCTTCTAACCATTGCTGCTCTTTTACGAACTACACAAGTAATGGTGCCATCATCTTGTTTTAAAGTGTTCTTCCCAATCATCGGGGCCGTGTCATTTATTGGTATATGTCAACTC
>CM032446.1:79605077-79607577 GCA_019049505.1 Pachyrhynchus sulphureomaculatus
CAGTTCGTAATACACAGCTTCTATACTATCCCATCAAATACACAGTAAAACTTTCTTTCCCTGTATATTGTGCACTAGTTGTAATATTGAAAGCCGGCCTGGGTCTACCCAAGTTTTTTGGGTTGGAGCATGTTCATCATAAGCTTCAACCAACAATCGATAACTTTGAGCAGCCGTTTTCTTCAAATGAAAGAAGGTTATTAAACTTCCCCGCAAAACGTCTTTTTCTGGTTCGAAACACGATATATTCAAAGCTATGAAGAACTATATTTTTCGCACAATGACAATTAATAACGAACTGGCTTTTGATGGCGTATGTTTACTTTCCAAAACACCATAGATGTCACTAGTCTATACCAACAGGTGTATTAGTAAAGCCATATCTTAATAAAATGAACATTACTAATCGAAACACCTATTATTTCTTTATTTTCCTAAAGACCCCAGTTACTTTAATTTCGAGGTAAAATAGCTCTTACGCCGAACACAATTTGGCGGCCCTAACTCTATGGTATAGTTCTAGCTTCTATTCAGAGTCTTGGATCTATCCCTGGCAGGTCAATAAACTTAAGTAAATATATTTAGCTTGACCACATACTTATATGGTAGTTGACGTGAAAATACAGTGATGTCTGTAACAGCACTACCATGTTGTCTAGCAAGAGCCCTGAAAGACAAATGTACGTTTCGATACCCGCACAACATTGACGGTGACATGACGTCTTCTCTAATAGCACAATGATATAGAGAAAGTATATCCTATTTAATAAAAACAAAATTACCAGCTCTTCGACTATAACGAATATTTCTGTTAGACTTCACTTTGATAAACAAAAAGCGAAGTACTTTGTATGTCAATTTCAAATCTTTTGAATGGAACAAAACCCGTCAGAGCACTAATTAAGTAAAAATAAACAATTAAAATTCAATTAAATTAAAAATAACAATTCAAAAGACGACCACCAATAAATGACAAAATCAGATGATACACATTTCGATTTCTCATTAATTTCCTGAATGAGACTGGGACTAATTCATTTTAAGGTTGTGAAGGGTTGCCATAAAAGCCCAATGTAATTAAATGAATTTATTAAACTGAATTTATTTTCATACTTTATCTTTTGTTAAGAAGAGGGTATAACAAAGTGTTTCTGGTCTGAAAAGATATAGATTATATAATTATTAAGGTTAAGTGAAGGCTTCTTCTCTAACTAACAATAATTCCGAATTTTTGAAAGGCTCCAATTCAAAGAAAACAATATTTTTATTAAAATCGTTTCAAAATTTAACACGGAATGTTGCACACCGAAGTTTGGATCTCTGCGGATGTTTAATTAAAGGGATTTGACATGTAATTCGGCTATTTGTTCGCACATCCAAGTAGATTTACACGTCGACACAACTACGTCTATAAAGTAGAATCATTAAAATAACCGTAGAATGATTTATTATTATTTTTATTAATATCATGACGCTACTAAAAATATACACTTTTGGTCACTCGGAATTATTATTTTTATTTACTCTGTAACGCCATGCCCAATGTTAACAAATCATGGTAAATTATTCCACCTAGACCTACTCTCTTAATTTTTAATTATATACGAATTTTAATAGGAAACTTCCACAGGTTACAGAGCTTATAGGTGTAATTTTTTTGGATATTTCCTGTGTGGATTGACAAAGTGATGCCGATGTTTCTCCGATCAGTCTGCCGGATTAAATACGCCTTTTTGGATTAAAGGTGGACAGGCGGGGCTTCATGGATGACCTGTTCCCAGATTAGGGAGAAGCAAAAACCAGTGTCCCGATTAAGGTCATCCAGTCAACCTCAACCTCTATGTTTATATTTTATGTTTTAATATTTTTTATGTAAACCTACACAACCTGTGCTTTTTTCATATAAGCGCATGTATTTAATAAATAAAGAAGTTGCAAATAAATTACAAACATCTGTGGATTAGATTGGACCAAAAAATAACGAATCAAATTAAACAAAACTAAATCGGCACATCTCAATTTCGTTAACAAATTTGATCAGCATATATCTAATCATAAATAATACTCAGATATTATTTGTAAATTCAGCAAAATACTTGAGTATCATCCTCGGTGCAAAGCTACGCTCAAAATAAAGTGCTGAGGAACTTAGTCGATGCTTCTTGGTAATTTAGAAACAGTGCCCACTGCCAAGCTCTTGGACACCGTTGTTGATCAAACCATCACTAAGTACGCAAAAAGTTGTGAGCAACGACTTCTTCAATATGTAAACAGCAAAATTACTCAGCTGCTCGATAATACACACTTAGAAAGAAGACTCATGAGGAGCAAGCCCTTTGCGTTAGAGAGATGATGCAAAACAAAGCATGGTGCGTGGTATTACACGTTTAGTTGTTGTGTAAATAAATTATTAGTTTGTAGGCAATGCTGGGAATATATTCCTAGTTTTAATATACAACGGTAGTAATTTTAGACATTATAGGTATAAAATTACTTGCGA
>CM032446.1:79612577-79637746 GCA_019049505.1 Pachyrhynchus sulphureomaculatus
TTGGTATCACTCCTTTAATTAGACATTTATTGAAGAGTTTTGTAAACTTTTTAGATAATGGCGGTCCTTCCACTTTTAGCATTTTAGGCAGGATGTCGTCTTCTCCTGCTGCTTTTCCATTTTTAATTTGGTTAATGGCTTTTTCGATTTCTTCAACTTCGATGTTTGGTAGATCTTCGGATCTACTAACGAATATTTCTTTTAGACTTCACTTTGATAAACAAAAAGCGAAGTACTTTGTATGTCAGTTCCAAATCTTTCGAATGGAACAAAACCCGCCGGAGTACTAATTAATTAAAAATAAACAATTAAAATTCAATTAAATTAAAAATAACAATTCAAAAGACGACCACCAATAAATGCAAAATCAGATGATACTCATTCCGATTTCTCATTAATTTCCTGAATAAGACTGGGACTAATTCATTTTAAGGTTGTGAAGAGTTGCCATAAAAGCCGAATGTAATTAAATGAATTTATTAAACTGAATTTATTTTCATACTTTATCTTTTGTTAAGAAGAGGGTATAACAAAATGTTTCTGGCGTGAAAAGATATAGATTATGTAATTATTAAGGTTAACTGAAGGTCCAACTAACAATAATTCCGAAGTTTTGACAGGTTTCAGTTTAAAAAACCAATATTTTTAATAAAATCTTTCCAAAATTTAACATGGAATGTTGCAAACCGAAGTTTGCATCTCTGCGGATGTTTAATTAAAGGGATTTGATATGTAATTCGGCTATTTGTTCGCTCATTCACAGTTAGTTATCCTTCGACTATAAAGTAGATTTACGTTGAATCATTAAAATAACCGTAGAATGATTTATTATTATTTTTATTAATATTGTAACGCTACTAAAAATACATACTTTTAGCCACCCGGAATTATTATTTTTATTTACTCTGTAACGCAATGCCCAATGTTAACAAATCATGGTAAATTATTCGACCTAGACTTGACCTAAATATACATAAGTTTCATAGAGTCAATCAGTCGGAAATAGAAAAAAGTTTCACATTTATAGTTTATATGAATATAGTATAATTAGTAGTGTAGAGGATACTGCGTGCGTTAAATATCCTGTAATATTAATGCTTCATAACTGCTAAAATATTCCATTCATCATATTATAGCAGACCATGATGATGGTGTTCAAAATCACTACAAAGTAGAACTAAATTTATTTAAAAAAGCTGAGAGCTACACTTAAAGTCATTTCAGTCTTTTGATTCTGAACTGAAACTTTGCAGGTTATAGAGCTTATCCCTGTAATTTTTTTGATATTTCCTGTGATTAAATAAGCCTATTTGAATTAAAAGTGGGCGGCCAGGCTTCATGGATGACCTGTTGCCAGATTAGTGAGAGGCAAAAACCAGTGTCCCGATTAAGGTCATCCAGTCAACCTTAACTTATATGTATATATTTGACCTTTTAATATTTTTTATATAAACTTACACAACTTGTACTATTTTTATACAGGTACATGTATTTAATAAATATATTTTTATTGTTATATGTAGTATACCAGTGATATACCTAAACTAGAATATAATACAATATACTTGTGCTGATGACAATGTTATTCTGGCTGTAGGCAGAAAACCATGAAGAAATTGCAAATAAATTATCAACATCTGTGGATCAGATTGGGCCAAAAAATGGCGAATCAAACGAAACTAAATCGGCACATCTCAGTTTCACCAACAAATTTGATCAACATACATCTAAAAGAATAAATACTCAGATACCATTTGCAAATTCAGCAAAATATCTGGGTATCACTCTCGGCGCAAAGCTACCCTTCAAGGAATAAATCTCAAAAATGGCGTTAAAAATATAACATTTTATTGACTGCTTGGAAGATATTTCACCTTGATAATATACATATCATAAAGTTATTATATAAATAAATACTATAACCGGTATGGACATATGTCATGCCAAAAAGAGTAATACCCTTATCCATAGATTTCAAAATAAAGTGCTAAGAAACATAGTCTATGCTTCTTGGTATTTTAGAAACAGTGCCCACTGCCGAAATCTTGTACACCGTTGGTCAGACCCTCACTAAATACCCAAAAAATTATGAGCAACGACTTCAACATGTAAACAGCAAGGTCACTCAGCTGCTCGACAACACACACCTAGAAAGAAGACTCAAGACAACCAAGCCCCTTGCGTTAGTTCCATTGTATAGAAAAACTAGGTGTGCCCACGGCTTCACTCACGTGGAGTCGATTCACTATTATCATCACTGCTTATTCCTTGTGTTACCTAACGTAATAAAATATATCCTTTAAGCTGAATTTAAACAAAAAAAAAAACGTAAACCGGATAAGTGGTTCTCAAGTGATAACACTATCGGACAGACAGACAAAGAGACGTTGCGTTTTATATATAGATTATTATTATATAACCTGGTCAGAGAACATATGTATGAATTCAAAAAACATACGTAAATCGGATAAGTGATTCTCGAGCGATAAGCGCACTAACGGAGAGACATACAGATAGACGTAGAATTTGTTATATATTATATCCTTTACTACATGATATGGTTCCATATTTAACGGTTTAGGTAGCGTATTGCAAGAGAGTGCACTAGTGGCAAACTTTTTTCCGACTTGATTCACTATTATCGTCACTGGTTATTCCTTATGTTATCCAACGTAATAAAATATACCCTATAACCTGGCTAGAGAACATATGTAAGAATTAAAGATTTCATGGAATATTTTCGAACTTTCCCTTGGATAGACACATGTTTTCGATCTGATAACCCATCTGACTGCGCCAGGGAGGTCTTCGATGTTATTTTGGCTGGTATGGAAGCTTACATCACTTTTAGAAAGAAATGCCCCACCAATGGCAAGTCTTGGTTTGACCGAAAATACAGAGAAGCTGTTGCTTCTAAACATCTTGCCTACCGACAATGGCGAGAAAATCCTAACACCATAAATCGTAACACTTTTGCTCTTGCCCGGAACAGATGCAAAGGTATTATCGACGAAACCAAGGAGGCACACAATCAACGAATTAGAAACAAACTTCTCGCTTGTCCCAACAATTCCAGGTCCTTTTGGGCAGTCGCAAAATTTCACCATAACTACCATACCGCCAGATAATTCTATTGCAACGACACCTGCCGAGAAAGCGAACTTGTTGGCTGAACTCATGTTTCACATTCTACTATCGATTTCCAACGAAAAAGACTACATACTATTCCCATATTGCAGTCAAGGATGCCAGATGTTGTCTTCAGAGAGCGTATCATAAAGCGTATTTCAATGAAGCGAGACACCAAAAAGGCTTCTGGCGCCAACGGAATACCTGCCATAGTTCTCAAAAACGGTGCGAGAGAACTAACACTAATTTTCCGTAGACTTTTCAACCTATCCTACAGAAAGGGAATATATCCTTCCTGCTGGAAATGTGCCACAGTTCAGCCAATGCCTAAAAAAGGCAAGAAAACCTTGCCAAATAACTACCGACCAGTCGCACCACTTTCAATAATATCGGAAGTCATGGAAAATCAGCATCTTCTAAAATATCTTGAAGGACTCAACATTACTAGCGATCACCAATATGGCTTTCGTAAACATAGATCAACAGGAGATCTTCTGACTTATGTAACACATGTTTGGAACAACTCAATTGAACACTTTGGAGAATCTCGAGCGGTTGCTCTTGACATATCCAAGGTATTCGACCGTGTTTGGCACGATGGACTGCTGGCTAAGCTGCGCTCTTATAGTATGTCTGAAAAGTTTTGTTTGTGGCTCTTATGTTTCCTCATAGAGCGTTCTTTACAAGTGGCGGTCGACGGATTTCTTTCTAACACCTTCACTATCAACGCCGGTGTGCCCCAAGGCTCCATACTCTCATTTACATTAACGATCTGCTGGAAAAGACTGGAAATCCAATCTACACTGACTGACACTTTCGAACCTTTATTTTCTTTTTGTTGCTGTTGTATAGAAAAATTAATCAAATATGACATTAAAAGAATCTGTTATATATTTTTGTGGATTGAAATAGCGATGTCAACGTTTTGCCGATCATTCTACCGGCTTCTTCAGAACTTATTCCGAGAACTGACTTGTTTGGAACGGAGTACGAGACTGATTTAATTCCGCTTGCACATGTCTTTGAATTAATGGTCCGGGGTGGAAGAGTGGGGCTTCATGGTTGTTCTGTTGCCAGATTGGTGGGAGATAAAGACCAGTGTTACGTTTGACGTAATTTTCTTAGGATAGAAAAAGAAATTTCTTATAAGGAAGGTTGTTGATGTTTTATGTTGGTATTCTGCAAGTACCGAAATGGTGTTACGGACTCGAACTACATTTTGATGTTCCTTAATTCTAGTACATATTTTTTTGCTCGTTTAGCCGATATAGATTTTACCAAGAGTCTACAGTATCATATGTAGCTGTGGTCAAATCTATATTGGCGAAACAAGCAGAAAAATATGTACTAGAATTAAAGAACATCAAAGGGCAGTATGGCTTCGTTACATTTCTACTTGTAATTACAGAACACTGAAACAGAAGACAAGATTCTCTTTGAACAGTCAATAATTCTTCCAACAAAGTCCTTGTCTATCCTCAAAAAATTCAGAAGTCCATCCACATATCTAAACATACCAACAAACTTAATGGTGACACTGGTCTTTAACTCTCATCAATCTGAGAACAGTTCAGGATGCAGCCCCTCCCTTACTTCGGATTACTAAGATAAAAGGAATGAGCAAGCGGAATTAAATCAGTTTCCTCTTAGCTTCAAGAAGTCAGTTCTCGAAACAAACTCTGAAAAAGCTGACAGGATAATAGGTGAAACGCTAGTATTCCTTTTTCAATCGACACTGAAGAAATAAAAAAGAATTATAGCTATGAACATCATCCAATTACTTTTTATTCTTTTGTTTTCTTATATATTGTATATATTAGGTGACTATGTTTTGTTAGAAAAAAGAAGGTAATTGCCTGGCAAACAGGCAGTTCTTAAATAAATGTTGAATTTTACTTTATCTCATTAAAAATAACTTTCCTAAGCATTACAACTTGATATTTTAAATGATAGGTACTTTATTGTGAGATATTAAATATAAAAAACTAAAAGTAAGCAAAGGAAATAATGAAACATAACATAATTTTCTGATCCATCTACTATAATACTATTGCAACCATTCAAAATCGATCGACCTCTTCACATTTACGCCTCCCAGCATTATAAGCAAACAAAGTTTAAATTTGATATTTCAATTCGTTCTAGTTATCGTGAAAATAGGCAAACAAACGGACCGACAGACCTACGGAAATTAAAACCTTTGATTTTGGTTAACTGGGAAACCTCAAACCTAAAATAGTGCGAACATTTTGAAAGGAGATTTTTTCATGCAAACAATATTTCCCTTAGCGAGTCAAGTAAAAAATTTTAATTATCCTCCAGAAGAAAAGTATATTTTATATACTTTCTGTGCCTGTTAAATGACATACCTTTTAATTTATTAACCCATAGTGATAAAGAATATGGAGCTATAAATGTGAATTCCTCATAATCCCTAATCTAACTCTTAATACTACTACCGCTATTTCCTCTTTTTAGTTTCTGTCAATCCAAGTGACTTGTAGCTGTTTTTCTAAAGAACCATCCTGTCGTTCCCTCTCGATGCCTAGGGTTGCTTTATGAAATCATTATTTAATCTAGAGCCACTGAATAAATATTTATTGGATTGAAATGTTCGTAGGGTGTGCTGCTTCCATGTAACATACTTACAGACCCAGTAAATTCCATAAAGCGAGACACGTAAAAAATTTTAATTATTCTCCAGAAGAAAAGTATATTTTATATACTTTCTGTGCCTGTTAAATGACATATGGAACTATAAATGTGAATTCCTCGTGATCCCTAATCTAACTCTTAATACTACTACGGCTATTGTCTCTTTTTAGCTTCTATCGATCCAAGTAACTTGTAGCTGTTTTTCTAAGGAGCCATCCTGTCATTCCCTCTCGAAGTCTAGGGTTGCTTTATGAAATCATTATTTAATCTAGAGCCACTAAATAAAGATTTATTGGATTGAAATGTTCGTAGGGTGTGCTTCCGTGTAACATACTTACAGACCCAGTAAATTCCATAAAGCTCTCTTAAAGCTTCCAGATCTCTCGCTAATGTAAAAACATTTGTACATGTGAGTTTCTAGTCAACAAACAGCAAAACAATTTTTATTTAAATTTCAGAATCATACACAAATTGATCACACAAATTTTTATTTAGTAGCTCCAAAACTACATATTGCCGATAGATGTTTTAAAACTTATACTTAGTTATGACTTTTAGTTGGTCTTGTCATCGTTGTCGATAGTTAGGACGTTCAAGTATCACTGATTGCTCTGAATAAAGAGCTCTTGCTATGCTTTTTACGACCACACCTGCTAGAACTATTCGAAAAAGAGCTCTTTATTATTTTTCATAACCCATCACATTTCACATTTTCTGATTTTACATTATTTAAGTCAAGCATTAGCTCATTTATTTTATTCATAATCGTTGTTTATAACTTCTTTTAATACTTCTATCTAATAAAAACTTGAATAAGAACACTGAAATTTTCGAATCTTTTACACCTGGTGAGAACTCACTATTTTTTTCCACCGACCTTTTTATTCATTAACGCTGTATTTTATAGAAAAATTATCATATTCATTAAAATTTTGGAATATTTGCTTATCTATTTATAGGAATTTCGTCGCAGTTTTCAATAAATTGATGGATGATTTCCTTTATCGTTTACATCCCCGTTTTAGTAGAGTTTTGAAAATTTTCCTATATCTTCTAGAAATCAGATATCTGTGAATGTTTTTCAGGTGACTATAAACCTTTGTATACCACAGAAATTTAAAAATAATGAGGTAGAGCTACTACGGGCGCTAAAGTATTATTACACTGACTTGTACACACACAAAAACACACTCCCACATACACACAAATAACATCAGCCGCTGGCCAAAATCTAACCGGCGACTTACATTATACAACCGCAGTCCTTGCGGCTTCATTTATGAATTTTTATCGAGGACTGATATTCATTAGTTTTTATAATCTTGATACCGATAGTAAATTATCCCAATTATAGGATTAAAACTGATATTTTGAATACAGCGAAATAAAATATTTAGAAATTAGAACTATTGAAAAATCTGTAAGAAGTATCCCATCCTTGTCCCAAAAATGGAATTCCTGCTAATTTTTGTAGGCGGACCTACTTAGGGAGAGTTGAACCAGCATACTTCCTACACTCGTTCGACCGTTCCTTTGTCTTTGAATTATAATGATGAACCCAAGTTTCATCTTAGGTTACATTCGATCCAAAAAATTAGATAAATTCTTTTCAAAACGGCTACAAATCCACTTGGATGCAACGACTCTTGGTCGTCGCACAATGGGCCAGGAATTTGCCTTTTCGTTCAAAATTGTCTAGAACTCTCAATTATTAACGAAATAAGACATTTTTTTTTTAAATACTTATAAGTGAATTCTGAATAAACGTAAGGAAGACGATTTGCAAAATATAACCTCAAATTTTTTAAAATTGAAAAAAGCACTACGGAATTGAGAGGTCAAATTTCGAAGTTCATGTGATTTCAAGTTTCTGATTCCTAGGGTCACTGAATCTGTTTTCGGGGTAATTTGTAGGTGGGACGTGGAGAAATTACGATATTCACCTAAATCATTTTTTTATTCATCTATAATATATATAAAATGCAACGTCTCTCTGTCTGTCTGTCTGTCTATCCGTTAGTGCGCTTATCACTGGAAAACCACTTATCCGATTTACTTACTTTTTTTTTAAAACATAAATATGTTCTCTGGCCAGGTTATAGGCTATATTTTATTACGATAGGTAGCATAAGGAATGAGCAGTGACGATAATAGTGAATGAAGTCGGAAAAAAATTTGCCACTAGTGCGTTCCCTTGCAAAACACAGTCTAAACCATTAAATATAGAACAATATTATGTAGCAGAGAATATCTACAACCTATAATCTATAATATATATAAAATGCAATGTCTCTCTGTCTGTCTGTCTGTCTGTCCATTAGTGCGTTTATCAGGCGAGAACCACTTATCCGATTTACGTGTCTTTTTTTAAATTCATACATATATTCTTTGGCCAGGTGATATAATAATAATAATCTATATCTACAAATAAACATATACATAAAATGTAACGTCTCTCTGTCTGTCTGTCTGTCTGTCCGTTAGTGCGCTTATTCCTCGAGAACCACTTATCCGATTTACATGATTTTTTAAATTCATACATATGTTCTCTGACCAGGTTATAGATATATATTTTTATTACATCTATAATATATATAAAATGCAACGTATCGCTGTCTGTCTGTCCGTTAGTGCGCTTATCCCTCGAGAGCCACTTATCCGATTTACGTGTTTTTTTTTTTTTAATTCATATATTTGTTCTCTGGCCAGGTTATCTATAATCTTCTATCTATAATATATATAAAATGCAACGTCTCTCTGCCTGTCTGTCTGTCTCTCTGCCTGTCTGTCTGTCTCTCTGCCTGTCTGTCTGTCTCTCTGCCTGTCTGTCTGTCCGTCCGTTAGTGCGCTTATCACTGGAGAACCACTTATCCGATTTACGTGCTTTTTTTTAAAAATATAAATATTTTCTCTGGCCCGGTTATAGGATATATTTTATTGCGTTAGGTAACATAAAGAATAAGCAGTGACAATAATAGTGAATCAAGTCGGAAAAAAGTTACCGTTAGCGCGTTGCAATACACTGCCTTAACCTTTAAATATGAAACAATATCATGCTGCAAAGAATATAAATATATATAAAATGCAACGTCTCTCTGTCTGTCTGTTAGTGCGTTTATCACTTGAGAACCGCTTATCCGATTTACGTGTTGTTATAAATTTATATATATGTTTTATATAATTTGATATAAGCCTAGATAATGGGAGATAAGGTGAGATAGTAGGAGATAAGTATAAATAATGGGAGATAAAGAGAACTAATGGGAGATAAGCAGAGATAAGATATTGGGAGTTATGGTGAGATAATGGGAGATAAGGAGAAATAATGGGAGATAAGTAGAAATATTGCGAGATACGTCGAGATGAACCTAGATAATGGGAGATAAGGAGAAATAATGGGAGATAAGGAGAAATAATTGGAGATAAGGATAAATAATGGGAGATGAGCAGAAATAAGCCTAGATAATCGAAATTATGTAGAGATAATGGGAGATAAGAAGAAATAATGGGAGATAAGGGGAAATAATGGCAGATATTTTATTACGTTAGGTAACATAAGAAATAAGCAGTGACGATATTAGTGAATCAAGTCCACGCGAGCGGAGCCGCGGGCACGGCTAGTTAAAAATATAATTGGAAAATCAATCAGAATAGATTTTCTGCACAATAGCAATTTATCCCTTTAATGATTAGGCACAAAATATCGGAATACGTTTTTTTTTACACTGAATACATACAAAAAAAAAACACTATCAGTGCGTATAATAAAGAATTCAGGGACGAGAGTACTTTGTTATAAATTGTGCCTAGTTCACCCATTTTTAAATTTTTGGTTTACATTCTGGACTAAATGTGTTATAATATAAGTAGTCATTCTATTTTCCATTTAAAAATATTACTGATAATAAATATAGGATTACCTTGTCAATTGTGATTCCATTACAAATTAATCTTCATAAATAAATAAAATTTCACTTCATAATAAATAAAGTTACACTTCTTAAATATATTTGGATTGGCTGCAATAAAAATATTTCATTGAACTTATCATTAAAATACTGAACATTTTCTGACGGGTATCAGTACATAAAAGACCCCGCCATAATCTTATAGAAAATTGAGTTCGTTGAATTTGTCTGGATTTTTGATATTTTGTAGTCTTTCGCATCCTGAACAAAAGACTCCCTAGCAAAGTTATTCATATTGAGTATTTAGACTGTTGTAGCTCACCAAACTTCCATAAAAAAATCACGAAAATCGAGATTTTAATACTGAAAAACTTATAGTTTGCTATAGTAAGTCATTTGCCGTCTTCAAATTAATTTTTTCCTAGCTATATAAATGGCTTAAAAGGGATAAAAGCTATTTAGAATACAAGTCTATGGCATAGATTTGAAAAATAAATTTATCGTGAGGTTTTCATATTTAAAAGAGTAAATTTTGCTATAGTAAATTTTCTTTGCAGACTCCAATTTACTTTTTTTCCATATATATGAAGGGTTAAGAAGTTATCAAAGCTATTTAGAATCCCAATTCTATGGATTATATTTGAAAGAAAAAGTTATTGTTAGAAGAAAGATATAAAAATACACAATAATCGAGATTTTAGTATTGAAAAAGTTAGGTTTTGCTTTAATAAAGGTCAGTATTCAAATTAATTTTTTTCTAGCTATATGAAGGACTAGAAAAGTACAAAAGCTATTTAGATTACAATTCTATGACAATTCTGTATTTTTGTAAATTTGTTGTTATTTAATTAATAAACAAAATAAAAAAAAACGGGTAAACTTTTTTTTGGCATCAGCAAGCTGGTGTTGGGACTTAATTTTGAAAAAAAAAATATCTATTTTGGACCAAATGGCATAAAATGGCGGGTAATTAAAATTTTAAATAATAAATTCAATTGTGCCCACTGCGTTCAATATTTTGGAATCAAATTTAAAGGAAATTCTTGTTATAACAAAAGGTATATTTTCTGGAAGTGTCTAGCCGATCGGTCCACTTAGTCGACCCGAACAATAAAATGAAAAAAAAAAAAAAACAATTTTTTGCCTGTTTTTTCAATTTTGTAGGTTATGTACGCACTTCGGCGACTTAAAAGTTTTATTGAAAATTTTATTACGAAGAACTTGGTTTTTTTTTCTCTCGATCCGACTTATATAAACGGAGTCATTCATATTTTAAGCTAAAAAAACACGTTTTGAAAACCTAAATTGTTTATAAACAAAAGATCACAAGTTTTTTGAGGTCCAAAACTCAGGATGGTGATACCTCGGAGAGGATAAAATTATGATATTGCTGTATCTAGACTTTCAAATGTTTTCTTACTGCACTATAAGGTAATTAGTTATCAATACTCGTGGTATATTATTTCTCAAAAAAGTTCGTTACTTAAGCAATATCACGTAGAGTTTAGCCTAAATTGGTTATTTCAAAATTGTATAGAGAATCATTACTGATCCTTCATTGTTAGTAATTCTTAACAAATTACCAAATATATATCAAACAAAATTGAACACTGGGCAATAAATTAAATTAATTTTCACCAGCCTTTATGGCAACCCTTCCTGACCTAATGACGAGTTTCATCCGTCCACATTCGGAGAATTATTGCTTAATTGAAGCGAGTCTCGTCTGGTTTCCCTTTTATGGACACTTTAATTGGACTGCTGTTTTTAATTAAATATAATCTTTACTTAAACTTGCATAACTAACAATAAAGTATGTGCCTAGCTTTTATAATCAGATTCATAGAAGGTTTAAAATCTGCAGTTTATGTAACTGGTGAATACTTAGTTAGTCCAGTGTACTGTAAAAATGGCCACAAGTAGACTAATAATAATAAGACTAATGGTACAGCGTGCACTGCATTAGGTTGCATTAATATAAATACGCTGTACTTTACTAGAGTGAAAACAAGTAGTAAGAGTGGATTTGACGGACAATATTTGCATCATTTAGAATTGATGTTGGTATTAGTTGGTTATTCTTGTAATCCATATTGTAAAAAGTAAGTTCTTTTTGGTATTGTAATCCATATTGTAAAAATGAATAATCAGAAATTATGTTTAAGGAAATCGAGGATGCCTTATATTGGAAAAGCTCCAGGGATTGATTTGATCACGGTGGAGGTGAATGAATCCCGAGGTGCTGAAAACAATTAATATGCTGTGCAGTAAAATTTGGCAAACTTGTGGATGCCCCAAGAATGAATTCCCTTGATAACTATTCCACTATATAAAAAAGGCTCAACTGATATCTGAGCTAACTACAGAATGATAGCCTTGATCACCTATGTCAGCAAAGTCCCGATCTACCTAGTTTAGTCCTGCCTATCTAACTTCATTAATCGAGAAATATCCCAGAACCAGCGGGTTTTGTCAAAAATAGGGGCTGCGGAGAAAAAATTCCTAATGTCCGCAACATAGTTGAAAAGTTGAGAGAGGCCTACATCCCTATAATATTTTCTTTTGTAGATTTTGAAATAGCCTTTGAAACCATTTTTGGGTTATATTACAAAATACTAGAGTTCCAAACCAGCTGATTAAACTAATTCCCAGCTTATATAACAACAGCACAGGTATAATTAAGGTGATAAACATGTACTCTGAAGAATATAGAATCAAAAAAGATATTAGACAGGGATGTATATTATCTCCGCCATTATATAACATCTGCAGTGAATATATACTGCGGATAGTTCTGGATGACTGACATGGTGGAATATTTATAGGTAGCAAGAAATTCTCCAAACTGCAATCTGCGGATGATACAGTATTATTAATATCGAATCTACAGAAAAGAATATTGCAAAAATTAGAACTGGATGGACAGAAATACGGACTTAAAATTAACTAAAAAAGGTAAAAAATAATGATTATAGATCGCTGCCACTTTTTAAAAAGCCAAAAACTCGCCATTGTCTCTCAATGTGATGCGGTTGAATCGTTTCTGTATTTAGGAGCAGTAATAGATGAAAACGGCGGTACAGAATATGAGATTAGATGCCACATTCCACTTGATGGAACTACAATATTGCAATTGACAAACATCTGGGGGACAGAAATATTACGAGAACAACCAAAATTAAACTTGTAAACACACTGGTATACTCAGTCTCCAGATATGCTTCTGAGCCATGGGTCATTTGCCAAGCAGACCGAAGGCGAATTAAAGCATTCGAAAAGTGGTACTCGCGTAAAATGCTTCGAATACTTTGGGTGGCTGAAAGAATTAATGGCTCTATTTTTCTAGAAATCCAAAGACTATCCAGTATGACATAATCAAAGAATATTAAGATTCTTCGGTCACATCATGCGTACCGACAACATAGAAAGACTTTTGGTTCAGGGAAAGATATAAGGTAAAAGAAGAAGGAGAAGTTTACCCACTAGATGTACAGATGTTTACCCACTAGATGATGATGAAACTGTGGAACACAAACTTGGAAAACGCCCGCAAAATAATCCAAGATATATCTCGATGAAAAAATGTAATTAAAAGAGCAATTAATCAACAATCAATTCAGTAGCATTGAAATCACTCCCCGTTGAATAAGATGTTAGCTGAAGAAGAAGAAGAAGTAAATAGAATTAGAGGCAGTACTTTTATCCGCCTCGACTGCTATGGCTTGCCAACTGACTGTTATTGTCCTGTAAATTTTATGTGTTTTTTTAGAGTGCATATTTTTGAATTTAAGATTTGAGACAGAGGTATGGGAAGCGCTCTTCTTACAGATTATAATAATGTCGGCGCTATTGTGAGTGATCATTAGATCGATTATAATTGTTCATTTTCATTATTTTCAGCAACTGTTGTTTCTTGTCATTAACTGTCATCAGTCTTTTCAGCCAAGTCATGTACACAACAGTGATTACTTTTTTGTATCATTTTAAGTATTTACTGTTCGCCAATCCTGGGCAAGACGTTAAGATATGATCAACAGTTTTCGGAAATTGTCTACATTTTTAAGAATTATTTATCACGTTGTTGATTTACGGGAAATACTTTTCAGAATTTCAGATAATGTGAATATTATACATGTATATATATATATATATATATATATATATATATATATATATATATATATATATATATATATATATATATGTATATATATATATATATATATATATATATATATATATGTATATATATATATATATATATATATATATATATATATATATATATATATATATATATATATATATATATATATATATAAATTTAACCCTGAAGATGTACAGTTTTCAACATGCAGTAAAAAGACACGTCAAAAATAATTGATCTTGGTTTGAGCAGTTACAGTGTTGTTTAATTTAAAATTATAACCTTATTATATTGTATTGTAACAAATTAAAAAATTTTACTCTTTTCAACTTACAAAAGAGGACCTGTTGCTGCAGAAGCAAATATCATTTGAATTTTGGTGTTTCAAGAAATAATTATTCATTTACGAAAGTAGCACGAACAAACACTTTTTTTAATTCAATTTAAAATCTTATTACATTTTGTGTGAAAACGAATATTTAAGCATTATTAGTATTTCATCAGCGACACAGTGTAAAAACACTCATTAGAATTTTTATACCTGAAATTTACCTACTAACTCCGAACTTGGGAGCATTGGTGAGGTAAAAATAGGCTGCCTAGTGGGCTGGAAAATGCACCTAGTACAAAAATTTACCAAAAAAAAATAGTAATTGTGTCTATACTCAATCCAATTTCATATAATTAACAATTCTAGAAATATCCTTTATATATTGTCTAAAGCCACATAAATATTCTTACAGGTCCTGCTGTAGATGGACACTTATAAGTTTTCCACCAGCTTACCGACATTGGACATTACTATGAAATATCTTAGGGATTAACACATCTGTAAGATAGGTTATTCATATTGCGAATGATACGGAAGATACGCCCGTTTGTTTATATCTAGTAATGTATTATTACTCTTGGAGTATTTTTCAAGAGGGCACTGTTACTATTTGCGATTTTTACGTATACGCTAAGTGCACCAAAGATCCCATTCATTGCTGTAGTAAAATCGTACATAGGAAGGTGTCTTTATTATTCTTGAAATGTTTACGGGTGTGCAGAGGCAAGAAAGTTGCAGCAACTAGTTTCTTAGAAATAATCGAGTCGAATTGCATTGATATCGTAAACTTAGAAATATACCGTATCGCTTAGCATACTACACGTTTAAGGAGATGCAACTAATAAAGGATATTTCGCGAACTCGAACTCTGCCTCATTTTGTAACCTCTCAACTAATAATATTTACTATACGCCCTATGTGCTGTAATCTAATATACACGGTCGACAAGGTCCTTTCAAAGTAAATATGTTTAGCACTCTCCTAAAGCTTAATATATGAAACTAAATTAAGCACAAGGCTTAAAGTTTAATTAGTAATCATTGACCTGATACGAATATAGCACATTCAAAGCTGAATTCGTAATTATTTACAAGAAATAATATAGGTTAATTTATTGACCTTTAGTTATCGAACTATATTCTCTACTCTATTCTCTAATAGATAACGCGCAGGATTACTAAATAGGAAATAAATTTTATTGGATACTGATTGATAGAGTTAAATTTATAATATAACTTTATATACCATCAGTCACAAATTTAAGAACAAAGGCCTAGGCGATATAACTCTTTATTCTGGAACAATTTTATACTAAATTAACTAAAGAAGTAAAAGATTAAGAAGAAAATATTCAGAATATGTTTAGATTAGTGATGACAACGACATGATAAATATTTCGTGCATATGTGCAATACATAATAAATTTTTTATACCCTTTTAAATATCGTATTGCAAAAACTTCAAGTTGATCTGATTAGAAATATTTTACAAAACAAAGAAAAATACTAAAATCATTCATCCATGATCCATGATCTGATTTTTTTAGTGAGTACATTCTCTTGTAGCATTTAATGTTTTGACTGGAAGTACTAAAGGGGTACAAAGAAGTTGCAGTACGACGAAAACCTGTCCATTTCTTCCTTGTGAACAATACACTCTAACTGTTGAATAACTTCTTTTACTGCTCCCACTGCTTTCTTAAGGGTAGACCACAATATTATATCCAATTCCTTCATATGAGATCATGGTTTTTTCTGCTCTTTAACATTCTGTGTCTTCATTGATGCTATTATTTTTACCTTCCTGAAATAGGTTTTTGATAGTGGTATGTTTTAAAATGAATATTGTAAGGTTTTTTTCTGAAGATGGCATGAGTGAGTCAGTACGGGATGGACTAAAATTTAGCAAGTTGATTAAAATTAGATTCAAGTTAGATTACACCGGTGGAAAATAATTCTGTTGGTTGTTGAGCTTTGTCACTTATAGGAAGTAGGTTACAAATATTTAATACTAAGTCTTAAACTAGATTATTTAGAAAAAACGATTTTTGAATATCGGATGGCTTATTACCACGTATATTTGAAATATACAGTCAGTCCAAAAAGTCTCCATACACCACCTGCTTTCTATACTATTTTTCTGTTATATTTAACTATGAGAAAACATGTTTAAATTAATATTTGAAACTTCTATTAGTATTAAAAACAACTACGGAACATTTTATTTAGAAGTTACATCATTGTTATAAAAATGTAAACAAAATTAATGTAACAAGTCTCCATACACTTAACAACTACCAATAATAGTTTGACAGAGTTTAACAGAAAATAACAACTTCGTTTAAACTAATATTTGGTGGGACCGCCGTTGGCCTTGATAATCTCCTGTAACCTTTTTACCATGCTTGCAACCAGCCTTATACTAACTGCTGCTGGCACGTTCTCCCATTCGTTCAATATTCTGTTTTTTAATTCTTCCCTATTTGAAACATTATGTTTACGAACGCGCCGTTTAAGATCCTTCCATAAATGCTCGATGGGGTTAACATCGGGTAAGTGTGGAGGTGTATTAAGCTGCTGTCACACATTATGTGTCCTCCATTCTCGTACCAAGTTTGCGGTATGTTTTGGATCATTGTCCTGTTGGAAAATGTATCTTTTTTCGAGTGTACTAATTTTTGAATACTTTCTCTTAAATTATCGCACAAAATGTTCAGATAAACATGTTGATCCATAGTACCAATAATAAAATGTAAATTTTCAATCCCTCCAGCGGACATGCATCCCCAAAACACAACACTGCCATCCCCTTATCTCACTGTGGAGCAAACGTTTTTAGTATCGAATGCGGTATCCTTCTTTCTCCAAACTTTAGTTCTGCCATCAGACCCAAAAAGGCTAATTTTAGTTTCATCACTAAAGATTACGGATTTCCAAAATTCAGGAGGTTTAGTAACGTATTCGCTAGCAAAAACTAACAGCTTTTTGCGATTAGCTTCCGAAATTAACGGCTTCTTCCTAGCTGCACACCTCTTATAGCCTGCCCTGTCTAAACAATTTATCACTGTTTGTGAACAAACACACACAATAGTTCCCGTACTTTTTCTATTAATTTTGGTGCACTTTTCTTGGGATCTATAATTATTTATCTAGCAATACTGGCCTCTTGACGTGAAGTCAGTTTCTTGGGACAACTGAAGCGTGGTCGAATGTTATAGGAATCCGTTGACTTATACTTTGTAACAATGTACTGAACAGTAGCATGCGACTTTTTAACAATTTTTCCTATATTTCTGTACGATATTCCATCTTTCCATAAATCAATTTTGATCTTTCGAACTTGAAATGGAATTTTCAATTTCTTTCGCTCATTTTTAATACTACTTTGAAAACCCACTGCAAAATTACTAGTAACAAGTGACAGATTATAAAGTATGGCTGAATATTATTCATTTGTTTTCAGTTAAGCGAGCAATAGATAGATAGCTTGACAAAATACGGCTGCTTATAACGTGTTTTTGATGCATGCGTTGATTTCTTGAGTGTATGGAGACTTTTTTGACATTAAGTTTGTTTACATTTTTATAACAATAATGTAACTTCTAAATAAAATGTTCCGTAGTTGTTTTTAATACCAATCCTGGTTGGTTTAGTTTCAAATATTAATTTAAACATGTTTTCTCATAGTTCCAATTAATTAGTTGAACATAACAGAAATATGGAAAGTATAGAAAGCAGGTGGTGTATGGAGAATTTTTGGACTGACTGTATATCTAAATAAATATGAGACATTAGCTTAGACATAATAAATATTCCTCTGTCGAAACGGTCACGGTAGCCTAGTGGGATAAAAGGTAGTAACCGAATGGTGGTCGGTTCGATTACGCCCAGACACTGGATGTTCTGTATATTTTCAGGTAGTTGGTAATGTTTAGTAGAAATTGTTGCAAATAATTTTTTTCTTGTTGTCTACTTTTCTTAAATTTTAAAAAAAAAAAACGTGCTCCAAAGTTGTGTTAGGAATTTTACTGATAAATTGTGTTCCATTATGACTTACAAGAATTTCACGTTGATAAACACATGCAAAAACTTCTTGTGGATAGGTTTTCCAAAAATATCAGCAGATTACATGAAATGAACATAAAAATAAACCATTTAAAACTCTTGTGAAGGGAAGACGCATGCTTTGAGAACGAGTTGACATATACCAATAAATGACACGGCCTGATGATTGGGAAGAACACTTTAAACAAGATGATGGCACCATTACTTGTGTAGTTCGTAAAAGAGCAGCAATGGTTAGAAGCCGTGAAAGTTTACAGGATTCATATATATATATATATATATATATATATATATATATATATATATATAATATATATATGTATATGTATTATATATATATATATACACATATATATATATATATATATATATATATATATATATATATATATATATATATATATATATACATATATATATATATATATATATATATATATATATATATATATATATATATATATATATATATATATATATATATAAACAAACAAATAACCGAAGAATAGAAATTCCCGATAACCATATCTTTCATGAAAGACTGTAAAACCTAGGTATACCAAGCCCAAACTTCAGAGCATATGTGGCAAAATACAAAAACCCGGATAGTGGAGGAGACAAAGGAGTGCAGCGAGCACAATATGACCTTAGTAATAATAGATCAACGATAAAGTTATGGAATTTGCCCTTAAAAATGCAAGAATGTTCAAAAAGTATAGAGATAGCTAAATTATCGAAAGAAGGATATATGAATGGGGAGATCCATTTAAATACGGACTCTAGTCAATCTTAGGTCAGCCATATTTATCGTCCCATTCAGGCATTACTGATTAAAACGTTGGATGCGTTGATCCATAAAAATCAGCGTATTTCTTTAAAAGTTTTCGTCACTATTTTGGATATTGATTGAGTATTAGCATAGGATCTGCTTATACCATTATTACAATATTTTTAAGTTTTTAAGCATATAAAGACTTTTACAGTCTTTCTAACAATTTCTTGGGACGTATGGTTACAGGGCATGAGGTTTAAAACAGACGACGAGCTTAAAATAATTGACATTCTTGGTTAAAAACATAAACAAAAATTCAAGTAGAGGAATTCTACAGATGAAGGAACGGAATTTGCAATTACTTTTTAAAATACCTACGTAATTATTGTTCCGTACGGAACACTTATAAGATCAATTCAGTGTCTGTCTGTCTGTCCGTCTGTCACACCCGATTTTCTCCGAAACTATTTGACCTAGAAAGTTAAAATTTGGTACTAATATAGAAATTGATGGCCTCCTCAAAACCGTGTAGTTTTGAAAGTTAAATTTTGGGGTTAGTTTTGGGGAGTGAAATTGAAAGTGAAAAAAAATTTTTTTACTAGGTCGGGGTGTCAAATGAAAGTTTGTAAAAACACGAGTTTAAAAATATATATAATATCTTACATGTACACACTTTTCTTTGTATTATTTTGAAAAAATCGCGAAAAAATCGCTGCCCACCCTCTATCTCGAAAAGTACTTTTTATTTCAGAAGCAATCAACGTATGGAACACTAATTGCACAAGTTCAACTTGCACTTGACCGGTTATTTTTCTTTGAAGTAAATAATGAAGATATGAATCTCTGGTAATGAAAATTTTTGGCCACTTCAAAAAAGGATTTAAAATGAATATTCAATAAGTACAATTAATTATTCCGGTTAAGTCTGCCTGTGTGAACTCGTCGTCATGGTTTATTCGGTGTATGTCTAAATAATGGTGAAACGTAAACATAACTCACAGCTGATAAACTCATTATTTTTACTATAGATGCCTCTGGTGCAGTTGCTCTAGAAATCTTTTGGAATAAACGCCCTGTTATAAATATTCAATAAATTTTGTGAACAACAAAACTGTATTCATTTTCCTCTAACTTGGATGCCAACTACCCTAGATAAAATAACTAACTTTGCTTAGTAATATTTTAGCTCTCAATATAAGAAGTTGTTATACTTTATCTACAACAAGAACTGGAGAAACTACTGACACTACATTAACTAATACTTAGTGTTCATTAGTGTCACTATTATTGTCGCATAAGCTAGATAAGAAAGTATTACCTTATTCTTTGCCCATAGTACATTTAATTTTGAAATTGCTTGTTTTCCAAAAAGTGTATGTCGCTTGAAAATGATTTTTTTTATTAAAAAATTTCCAAAAGAGGTTTGTGATGATTCTATTCTACAAAATATCATACAGCTAATTTTTAGTATATTTTAGTTGCATCATGAGAAACTTGGTTTTGTAACGCCAACATCCCGACAATCTTTTTCTGGTTATGATGTTACAGCTGTCATTATCTTTTATATATATATATATATATATATATATATACATATTTTTTTATGGGTCTAGCACACGTGCTGCAGGAAAGTCCCTAAAGCGCTCCAGCAGCGGCATGTGTGCGGGAAAAGCGATTCACGTTGTTCTTGAATCGCTGTAAAGAGTACTCGATGGGAAACACAGCGCTGGGCAAATTATTCCAAAGGGATGATGTTCTCCATATAAAAGACTGCTTGAAAAGCGTTGTCCGTGGAGTAACAAGCTGAACCTCATACGGATGCGAAGCACCAGCGCGACGTGTATTTCTAACATGCACCGCTTTGGGAGGAATTAAGCGGGCTACATCCTTCTAACACTTTCCATGAAATATAAATATATATATATATATATATATATATATATATATATATATATATATATATATATATATATATATCAACAATTAAACAAACAAATAACCGAAGAATAGAAATTCCCGATAACCATATTTTTCATGAAAGACTGTAAAACCTAGGCATACCAAGCCCAAACTTCAGAGCGTATGTGGCAAAATACAAAAACCCGGATAGTGGAGGAGACAAAGGAGTGCAGCGAGCACAATATGACCTTAGTAATAATAGATCAACGATAAAGTTATGGAATTTGCCCACAAAAATGCAAGAAATCAAAAAACTAGACAAAGAGATAAAAAGCATGTAAGTGAGACAAGAAACAAACACACTAGTAAAATTTGCCAAGAGATAAAATACCATGCAAATAAAGGCCGAACTCACGAACGCTACAAAAAACTTAAATACTTGGCTACGAACATAGCTAATAAGAAATGACCAAAATGAAATCGTTGCAGTCAAAGAAGGAATAGCCGAAGTCTGGAGGAAATACTGTATCAATCTGTATAAAATGGAGAGCAGGGAAGAGCTAAACGATCTAAAAAACTTAACTTCCCCTAAAAGAACTCAAGTAAGGAAATCGGAGGTAGAAAAAGCCCTTAATATATTAAATAACCGTTCAAGTGAAAGTTGAACTTGCGCATTTAGTGTTCCGTACATTGATTGCATTTAAAATAAAAATTTTTGTTACGGAGGTATAAAATGGTCAGACACAAAACAAACCCCAAATGAGTTTTCAATAAAGTTTGTTTCCGACCTTTACTGAAAACTGATGACCTTGAAATTTTTGTTTTTTTGATATACCAGATAAATTATTAAAGGTAATGCACTCGTGATAATTTTCGTTCAATCTACAACACGTGGAGAATATTTCAGAATTTTTAAAAAATTTTTTGATCAGTACTTTTCGAGATAAAGTAGCGATTTTTCGCGATTTTTTAAAAATAATACAAGGAAAAGTATGTGCAAGTATTACATTATATATAGTTTTGAACTCGTGTTTTTACAAGTTTTCATTTGACACCCCACTCGATAACCTAGTAAAAAATTTTTTTTTACTTCCGATTTCACCCCTAAGTCAAAATTTAACTTTCAAAACTGCACGGCTCTGATGAGGCCATCAATTCTTACTTAGTACCAAATTTCAACTTTCTATGTCAAATAGTTTCGGAGAAAATCGGGTGTGACAGACGGACAGACACCGAAGTGATCTTATAAGTGCTCCTTACAAAACACTAATAATCACATAGCCCAAGGAATATATAATATAACATCGGAACTATTAAAAGCCCCGGGAGATCTAGGAGTGCAGATGTCAAGGAATTTATATCTTAATATGGGAGTCTGGCAAATGCCTATTGACTGGACCGAATCAGATTTCACCCCACTTGTTAAAAAAAGGATAGCCTATAGAATGCAGCAGTTACAGGACAAGTTCTCTAATTAGCCATGCCAGTAAAGTATTACCGCAGAAAATCAACAACCGGCTAAAATCATTTATACTACCAGACAGGTTTCCTTCCAAGAAAAAGCAAAAGAGAAAGCATTCTTAATGTACGACAGATCATAAAAATACATATGAATTTAAAATCAAAACTTGTTTGTGCTTCGTAGATTACACTAAAGCATTTGTTTGTGTATAACAGAAGTTATGACCAATATTTAAAATTATCGGAGTTCCTTTACAGCTTATCCAGCTTATAAGATCATTATATGAAAATAGTAATACCAGAGTAAAAGTTGATCAAACTCTATAAGACTCATTTAAAACAGAAGCTGGTGTTAGACAGGGATTCATCTTATCTCCTTTACTTTTTAATGCACACTCTGAATATATTATGAAACGAGTTCTGAAGGACTGGGATGGAAGCATTTCTGTGGAAAGTCGAAAAGTGAAAAAACATGTTGATGATACACTTATTATAGTATCTGACGGCATCGAATTGGAACATATAATGAATATACTAAATGTGGAAAGCGGTGAGTACCGACTAATACTTTATAAGAAAAAAAATAAAGTTATGGTGATAGATCGAACTCCAATAAAATATCAGGGAAATAGCGGGTTTTAGAGTAGTTCAATTTCTATACCTATGATCATTAAAAATTACTTATTTATGCACTAATATTCCTCATAGATACCTACGCCTCGGAAACGAAGATAAATGTTGTGGCTCGAAGAAAAATTTACGCCTTGGAAACATTGGTATATATAAGAATATTGAAAATACTCTGGACGTAGCACCGAACCAGTACCTCCATTCTAAGTCAACTAAATATAAACAATCATTTATCCACCAAAATAAACCAATTGTACTCGCGATATTTTGGGCATATCTTCAGAAGGAACGATCTAGAGAAAAGTATGGTGGAGGGAAAAGTATATGGGAAACGGTCAAAAGGAAGATCTTTTAATCGACTGGCAAACCTATTCACTCCGCATAGGACCGTGATTTATGCAAGGGTACGATCCCTGCAATCGACACACGACACCGTTAAACTCTTGCTGGAGTAAAAGGGAGGATATATATATATATATATATATATATATATATATATATATATATATATATACATATATATGTATATATATATATATATATATATATATATATATAAATATATATATATATATATATATATATATATATATACATATATATGTATATATATATATATATATATATATATATATATATATATGTATATATATATATATATATATATATATATATATATATATATGTATATATATATATATATATATATATATATATATATATATATATATATATATATATATATATATATATATATATACATATATATATATAAATATATATATATATATATATATATATATATATATATATATATATATATATACATATATATGTATATATATATATATATATATATATATATATATATATATATATATATATATATATATATATATATATATATATATATATATATATATATATATATATATATATATATATATATATATATATATATATATATATATATATATATATATATATATATATATATACATATAAATATATATATATATATATATATATATATATATATATATATAAATATATATATATATATATATATATATATATATATATATATATACATATATATATATATATATATATATATATATATATATATATATTATATATATATATTTACCGTCAGAAAGTACTTGCCCGCCTAGTTATTTCAGTCCCAAGAAAACAAAAACCCAGATAATATTTGCTTTAATTTTAATGAATTATGATTTATTTTCACATTATTTACAGTCTAGAAAATCAGAAAAAATATTCCTGATTTTCCAGGATTTTTCTCATTTATGTGACCTCCTCTGTTTTTAATTACCGCTTTACAAAGTTTCGGCCTTCTGTTCACTAGTTTCTTTAGAGTTTCTTCGATTATTTTAACCCATTCTCCTCGTAAAAGTCCCACAAGTGATTTTCTGATGTTGGATTGAGTTTTCGAATACACTTGTTCAAATGCTCCCACAGCATTTCGATGGGGTTCAAGTCGGGTGATTGTGGAGGCCAAGTCTTCACTTCCAGGAAGTCATCGGATTTCCATTGGTCCAAAAGTTCTCTAATTTGTTTAGCAGATTGTTTAGTGTCGTTGTCATGATGAAAAATAAATTTCCCCTGAAAAATATCTCTTCCAGAAGGAAGCATTTGACTTATATATAAATTTCTTGATACTATTCTTTTCGCATGATTCCTTCTATCCTAAAGATTTTTCCAACTTTACCGTTGCCAAAACAACCTCAAAACATTACTGAACCTGCACCATGTTTTATTGTAGGCAACTGACAGGCTTCCAACATCCTCTCTTCAACTGACCGCCGCACGTAAAACTTGTCGATTTGAACCGAAAATTTCGAATTTAGATTCGTCTCTCAAAGGACGGAATTCCATTGTTCTGATGTCCAGTTTCCATGTTATCGGGCCCATTCTAATCGTTTACGTTTATTCATTTGCCTAAGAAGTGATTTCCTCACTGCAATTCTCCCTTGTAGTCCACCTTCTGCTAACCTGTTCTTTACGGTTGTAACGCTGATGGTGATGGGCCGCTCCAGGTTTACTTGCGTCGTGATTTCTGGGACGGTTAGGCGGCGATTACGTCTGCTGGACATTGTTATAGCTCTGTCTTCAGCGGAAGTCGTTTTTCGAGGCCTTCCTGAACGTTTTT
>CM032446.1:79637846-79685702 GCA_019049505.1 Pachyrhynchus sulphureomaculatus
TCGCAATAATTTCTACTTATCTCCCATTATTTCTCCTTATCTCCCCTTATCTCACCATAACTCCCAATATCTTATCTCTGCTTATCTCCCATTAATTCTCTTTATCTCCCATTATTTTATACTTATCTCCTACTATCTCACCTTATCTCCCATTATCTAGGCTTATATCAAATTATATAAAACATATATATAAAATTTATAACAACACGTAAATCGGATAAGCGGTTCTCAAGTGATAAACGCACTAACAGACAGACAGAGAGACGTTTGCATTTTATATAATTATATTCTTTGCAGCATGATATTGTTTCATATTAAAGGTTAAGGCAGTGTATTGCAACGCGCTAACGGTAACTTTTTCCGACTTGATTCACTATTATTGTCACTGCTTATTCTTTATGTTACCTAACGCAATAAATATATCCTATAATCGGGCCAGAGAATATATTTATATTTTTAAAAAAAGCACGTAAATCGGATAAGTGGTTCTCCAGTGATAAGCGCACTAACGGACGGACAGACAGACAGGCAGAGAGACAGACAGACAGGCAGAGAGACGTTTGCATTTTATATATATTATAGATAGAAGATTATAGATAACCTGGCCAGAGAACAAATGTATGAATTAAAAAAAAAAACACGTAAATCGGATAAGTGGCTCTCGAGTGATAAGCGCACTAACGGACAGACAGACAGAGATACGTTTGCATTTTATATATATTATAGATGTAATAAAATATATATCTATAACCTGGTCAGAGAACATATGTATGAATTTAAAAAATCATGTAAATCGGATAAGTGGTTCTCGAGGAATAAGCGCACTAACGGACAGACAGAGAGACGTTACATTTTTATGTATATATTTATTGTAGATATAGATTATTATTATTATATAACCTGGCCCAAAGAAAATATATGTATGAATTTAAAAAAAGACACGTAAATCGGATAAGTGGTTCTCGCCTGATAAACGCACTAATGGACAGACAGACAGACAGACAGAGAGACATTGCATTTATATATATTATAGATTATAGGTTGTAGATATTCTCTGCTACATAATATTGTTCTATATTTAATGGTTTAGACTGATGTGTTTTGCAAGGGAACGCGCTAGTGGCAAATTTTTTTCCGACTTCATTCACTATTATCGTCACTGCTCATTCCTTATGCTACCTATCGTAATAAAATATAGCCTATAACCTGGCCAGAGAACATATGTATGTTTTAAAAAAAAAAAGTAAGTAAATCGGATAAGTGGTTTTCCAGTGATAAGCGCACTAACGGATAGACAGACAGACAGAGAGACGTTGCATTTTATATATATTATAGATGAATAAAAAAAATGATTTAGGTGAATATCGAAATTTCTCCACGTCCCACCTACAAATTACCCCGAAAACAGATTCAGTGACCCTAGAATCAGAAACTTGAAAATCACATGAACTTCGAAATTTGACCTCTCAATTCCGTAGTGCTTTTTTCAATTTTAAAAAATTTGAGGTTATATTTTGCAAATCGTCTTCCTTACGTTTATTCAGAATTCATTTATAAGTATTTAAAAAAAAAATGTCTTATTTCGTTAATAATTGAGAGTTCTAGACAATTTTGAACGAAAAGGCAAATTCCTGGCCCATTGTGCGACGACCAAGAGTCGTTGCATCAAGTGGATTTGTAGCCGTTTTGAAAAGAATTTATCTAATTTTTTGGATCGAATGTAACCTAAGATGAAACTTGGGTTCATCATTATAATTCAAAGACAAAGGAACGGTCGAACGAGTGTAGGAAGTATGCTGGTTCAAACTCTCCCTAAGTAGGTCCGCCTACAAAAAATTAGCAGGAATTCCATTTTTGGGACAAGGATGGGATACTTCTTACAGATTTTTCAATAGTTCTAATTTCTAAATATTTTATTTCGCTGTATTCAAAATATCAGTTTTAATCCTATAATTGGGATATTTTACTATCGGTATCAAGATTATAAAAACTAATGAATATCAGTCCTCGATAAAATTCATAAATGAAGCCGCAAGGACTGCGGTTGTATAATGTAAGTCGCCGGTTAGATTTTGGCCAGCGGCTGATGTTATTTGTGTGTATGTGGGAGTGTGTTTTTGTGTGTGTACAAGTCAGTGTAATAATACTTTAGCGCCCGTAGTAGCTCTACCTCATTATTTTTAAATTTCTGTGGTATACAAAGGTTTATAGTCACCTGAAAAACATTCACAGATATCTGATTCTTCTAAAGATATAGGAAAATTTTCAAAACTTTACTAAAACGGGGATGTAAACGATAAAGAAAATCATCCATCAATTTATTGAAAACTGCGACGAAATTCCTATAAATAGATAAGCAAATATTCCAAAATTTTAATGAATATGATAATTTTTCTATAAAATACAGCGTTAATGAATAAAAAAAGGTCGGTGGAAAAAAAATAGTGAGTTCTCACCAGGTGTAAAAGATTCGAAAATTTCAGTGTTCTTATTCAAGTTTTTATTAGATAGAAGTATTAAAAGAAGTTATAAACAACGATTATGAATAAAATAAATGAGCTAATGCTTGACTTAAATAATGTAAAATCAGAAAATGTGAAATGTAATGGGTTATGAAAAATAATAAAGAGCTCTTTTTCGAATAGTTCTAGCAGGTGTGGTCGTAAAAAGCATAGCAAGAGCTCTTTATTCAGAGCAATCAGTGATACTTGAACGTCCTAACTATCGACAACGATGACAAGACCAACTAAAAGTCATAACTAAGTATAAGTTTTAAAACATCTATCGGCAATATGTAGTTTTGGAGCTACTAAATAAAAATTTGTGTGATCAATTTGTGTATGATTCTGAAATTTAAATAAAAATTGTTTTGCTGTTTGTTGACTAGAAACTCACATGTACAAATGTTTTTACATTAGCGAGAGATCTGGAAGCTTTAAGAGAGCTTTATGGAATTTACTGGGTCTGTAAGTATGTTACACGGAAGCACACCCTACGAACATTTCAATCCAATAAATCTTTATTTAGTGGCTCTAGATTAAATAATGATTTCATAAAGCAACCCTAGACTTCGAGAGGGAATGACAGGATGGCTCCTTAGAAAAACAGCTACAAGTCACTTGGATCGATAGAAGCTAAAAAGAGACAATAGCCGTAGTAGTATTAAGAGTTAGATTAGGGATCATGAGGAATTCACATTTATAGTTCCATATGTCATTTAACAGGCACAGAAAGTATATAAAAAATATACTTTTCTTCTGGAGAATAATTAAAATTTTTTACGTGTCTCGCTTTATGGACTTTACTGGGTCTGTAAGTATGTTACATGGAAGCACACCCTACGAACATTTCAATCCAATAAATATTTATTCAGTGGCTCTAGATTAAATAATGATTTCATAAAGCAACCCTAGGCATCGAGAGGGAACGACAGGATGGTTCTTTAGAAAAACAGCTACAAGTCACTTGGATTTATAGAAACTAAAAAGAGGAAATAGCGGTAGTAGTATTAAGAGTTAGATTAGGGATTATGAGGAATTCACATTTATAGCTCCATATTCTTTATCACTATGGGTTAATAAATTAAAAGGTATGTCATTTAACAGGCACAAAAAGTATATAAAAAATATACTTTTCTTCTGGAGGATAATTAAAATTTTTTACTTGACTCGCTAAGGGAAATATTGTTTGCGTGAAAAAATCTCCTTTCAAAATGTTCGCACTATTTTAGGTTTGAGGTTGTTTCCCAGTTAACCAAAATCAAAGGTTTTAATTTCCGTAGGTCTGTCGGTCCGTTTGTTTGCCTATTTTCACGATAACTAGAACGAATTGAAATATCAAATTTAAACTTTGTTTGCTTATAATGTTGGGAGGCGTAAATGTGAAGAGGTCGATCGATTTTGAATGGTTGCAATAGAATTATAGTAGATGGATCAGAAAATTTTGTTATGTTTCATTATTTCCAAACCTCTGCCTTTACTTACTTTTAGTTTTTTTATATTTAATATCTCACAATAAAGTACCTATCATTTAAAATATCAAGTTGTAATGCTTAGGAGAGTTATTTTTAATGAGATAAAGTAAAATTCAACATTTATTTAAGAACTGCCTGTTTGCCAGGCTTCTTTTTTCTAACAAAACATAGTCACCTAATATATACAATATATAAGAAAACAAAGAATAAAATGTAATTGGATGATGTTCATAGCTATAATTCTTTTTTATTTCTTCAGTGTCGATTGAAAAAGGAATACTAGCGTTTCACCTATTATCCTGTCAGCTTTTTCAGAGTTTTGTTTTCGAGAACTGACTTCTTGAAGCTAAGTGGAAACTGATTTAATTCCGCTTGCTCATTCCTTTTATCTTAGTAATCCGAAGTAAGGGAGGGGGCTGCATCCTGAACTGTTCTCAGATTGATGAGAGTTAAAGACCAGTGTCACCATTAAGTTTGTTGGTATGTTTAGATATGTGGATGGACTTCTGAATTTTTTGAGGATAGACAAGGACTTTGTTGGAAGAATTATTGACTGTTCAAAGAGAATCTTGTCTTCTGTTTCAGTGTTCTGTAATTACAAGTAGAAATGTAACGAAGCCATACTGCCCTTTGATGTTCTTTAATTCTAGTACATATTTTTCTGCTTGTTTCGCCAACATAGATTTGACCACAGCTACATATGATACTGTAGACTCTTGGTAAAATCTATATCGGCTAAACGAGCAAAAAAATATGTACTAGAATTAAGGAACATCAAAATGTAGTTCGAGTCCGTAACACCATTTCGGTACTTGCAGAATACCAACATAAAACATCAACAACCTTCCTTATAAGAAATTTCTTTTTCTATCCTAAGAAAATTACGTCAAACGTAACCACTGGTCTTTATCTCCCACCAATCTGGCAACAGAACAACCATGAAGCCCCACTCTTCCACCCCGGACCATTAATTCAAAGACATGTGCAAGCGGAATTAAATCAGTCTCGTACTCCGTTCCAAACAAGTCAGTTCTCGGAATAAGTTCTGAAGAAGCCGGTAGAATGATTGGCAAAACGTTGACATCGCTATTTCAATCCACAAAAATATATAACAGATTCTTTTAATGTCATATTTGATTAATTTCCTATACAACAGCAACAAAGAGAAAATAAAGGTTCGAAAGTGTCAGTCAGTGTAGATTGGATTTCCAGTCTTTTCCAGCAGATCGTTAATGTAAATGAGAAAGAGAGTATGGAGCCTTGGGCACACCGGCGTTGATAGTGAAGGTGTTAGAAAGAAATCCGTCGCCCGCCACTTGTAAAGAACGCTCTCTGAGGAAACATAAGAGCCACAAACAGCCATATTGGTGATCGCTAGTAATGTTGAGTCCTTCAAGATATTTTAGAAGATGCTGATTTTCCATGACTTCCGATATTATTGAAAGTGGTGCGACTGGTCGGTAGTTATTTGGCAAGGTCTTCTTGCCTTTTTTAGGCATCGGCTGAACTGTGGCACATTTCCAGCAGGAAGGATATATTCCCTTTCTGTAGGATAGGTTGAAAAGTCTACGGAACATTAGTGTTAGTTCTCTCGCACCGTTTTTTGAGAACTATGGCAGGTATTCCGTTGGCGCCAGAAGCCTTTTTGGTGTCTCGCTTCATTAAAATACGCGTTATGATACGCTCTCTGAAGACAACACCTCAGGCATTCTTGACTGCAATATGGGAATCAGTTCAGCCAACAAGTTCGCTTTCTCGGCAGGTGTCGTTGCAATAGAATTATCTGGCGGTATAGTAGTTATGGTGAAATTTTGCGACTGCCCAAAAGGACCTGGAATTGTTGGGACAAGCGAGATGTTTGTTTCTAATTCGTTGATTGTGTGCCTCCTTGGTTTCGTCGATAATACCTTTGCATCTGTTCCGGGCAAGAGCAAAAGTGTTACGATTTATGGTGTTAGGATTTTCTCGCCATTGTCGGTAGGCAAGATGTTTAGAAGCAACAGCTTCTCTGCATTTTCGGTCAAACCAAGACTTGCCATTGGTGGGGCATTTCTTTGAAAAGTGATGTAAGCTTTCATACCAGCCAAAATAACATTGAAGACCTCCCTGGCGCAGTCAGATGGGGTTATCAGATCGAAAACATGTGTCTAGCCAAGGGGAAGTTCGAAAATGTTCCATGAAATCTTTAATTCTTACATAGGTTCTCTAGCCAGGTTATAGGGTATATTTTATTACGTTGGATAACATAAGGAATAACCAGTGACGATAATAGTGAGTCAAGTCGGAAAAAAGTTTGCCACTACATGATATGGAACCATATCATGTAGTAAAGGATATAATATATAACAAATTCTACGTCTATCTGTATGTCTCTCCGTTAGTGCGCTTATCGCTCGAGAATCACTTATCCGATTTACGTATGTTTTTGAATTCATACATATGTTCTCTGACCAGGTTATATAATAATAATCTATATATAAAACGCAACGTCTCTTTGCCTGTCTGTCCGATAGTGTTATCACTTGAGAACCACTTATCCGGTTTACTTTTTTTTTTTTTTTTTTTGTTTAAATTCATACCTATGTTCTCTGGCCAGCTTAAAGGATATATTTTATTACGTTAGGTAACACAAGGAATAAGCAGTGATGATAATAGTGAATCGACTCCACGTGAGTGAAGCCGTGGGCACATCTAATTTTTCTATACAATGGAACTAACGCAAGGGGCTTGGTTGTCTTTCTAGGTGTGTGTTGTCAAGCAGCTGAGTGACCTTGCTGTTTACATGTTGAAGTCGTTGCTCATAATTTTTTGGGTATTTAGTGAGGGTCTGACCAACGGTGTCCAAGATTTCGGCAGTGGGCACTGTTTCTAAAATACCAAGAAACATCGACTATGTTTCTTAGCACTTTATTTTGAAATCTATGGATAAGGGTATTACTCGTTTTGGCATGACATATGTCCATACCGGTTATAGTATTTATTTATATAATAACTTTATGATATGTATATTATCAAGGTGAAATATCTCCCAAGCAGTCAATAAAATGTTCTATTTTTTAACGCCATTTTGAGATTTATTCCTTGAAGGGTAGCTTTGCGCCGAGAGTGATACCCAGATATTTTGCTGAATTTGCAAATGGTATCTTTTAGATGTATGTTGATCAAATTTGTTGGTGAAACTGAGATGTGCCGATTTAGTTTCGTTTGATTCGCCATTTTTTGGCCCAATCTGATCCACAGATTTTGATAATTTATTTGCAATTTCTTCGTGTTTCTGCCTACAGCCAGAATAACATTGTCATCAGCACAAGTAGCAATTGTTTTATGTTCTAGTTTAGGTGTATCACTGGTATACTACATATAACAATAAAAATAAATTCATTAAATACATGTGCCTGTGTAAAAATATTACAGGTTGTGCAAGTTTATATAAAAAATATTAAAAAGGTTGACTGGATGACCTTAATCGGGACACTGGTTTTTGCCTCTCACTAATCTGGCAACAGGTCATCAATGAAGCCGGGCCGCCCACTTTTAATTCAAAAAGGCTTATTTAATCACAGGAAATATCAAAAAAATTACACCTATAAGTTCTGTAACCTGCGGAAGTTTCAGTTCAGAATCAAAAGACTGAAATGACTTTAAGTATAGCTCTCAGTTTTTTTAAATAAATTTAGTTTTACTTTGTAGTGATTTTGAACATCATTATCATGGTCTGCTATAATATGATGAATGGAATATTTTAGCAGTTATGAAGCGTTAATATTACAGGATATTTCATGCACACAGTATCCTCTACTCTACACTACTAATTATACTATATTCATATAAACTATAAATGTGAAACTTTTTTCTATTTCCGACTGATTGACTCTATGAAACTTATGTATATTTAGGTCAGGTCTAGGTCGAATAATTTACCATGTTTTGTTAACATTGAGCATGGCGTTACAGAGTAAATAAAAATAATAATTCCGGTGGCCAAAAGTATGTATTTTTTAGTAGCGTTACAATATTAATAAAAATAATAATAAATCATTCTACGGTTATTTTAATGATTCAACGTAAATCTACTTTATAGTCGAAGGATAACTAACCGTGGATGAGCGAACAAATAGCCGAATTACATATCAAATCCCCTTAATTAAACATCCGCAGAGATGCAAACTTCGGTTCGCAACATTCCATGTTAAATTTTGGAAAGATTTTATTAAAAATATTAGTTTTTTTTAAACTAAAGCCTGTCAATACTTCGGAATTATTGTTAGTTGGACCAGAAACCTTCAGTTCACCTTAATAATTACATAATCTATATCTTTTCACACCAGAAACATTTTGTTATACCCTCTTCTTAACAAAAGATAAGTATGAAAATAAATTCAGTTTAATAAATTCATTTAATTACATTCGGCTTTTATGGCAACCCTTCACAACCTTAAAATGAATTAGTCCCAGTCTCATTCAGGAAATTAATGAGAAATCGAAATGTATATCATCTGATTTTGCATTTATTGGTGGTCGTCTTTTGAATTGTTATTTTTAATTTAATTGAATTTTAATTGTTTATTTTTATTTAATTAGTGCTCCGACGGGTTTTGTTCCATTCAAAAGATTTGAAACTGACATACAAAGTACTTCGCTTTTTGTTTATCAAAGTAAAGTCTAACAGAAATATTCGTTAGTAGATCCGAAGATCTACCAAATATCGAAGTTGAAGAAATCTAAAAAGCCATTAACCAAATTAAAAATGGGAAAGCAGCAGGAGAAGATAACATCCTGCCGGAAATGCTAAAAGTGGAAGGACCGCCATTATCTAAAAAGTTTACAAAACTCTTCAATAAATGTCTAATCAAAGGAGTGATACCAAAAGATTGGGAAACTGCCATAGTTATACTGATACAAATAAATGAGATCCTAGCAATTTGGAGAACTATACGATAATAAATCTTCTATCGCAAATATACAAACCATCAATGAGAATAATCACAAATCGATTAGACAAGGAGTTTGAAACTTACCAACCCAAAGAACAAACAGGCTTACGAAAAAGATTTAGCACATTCGTATATCTACACACGGTAAGACAATTTATAGATAACTGAATAGAATATCACAGCCTGCATGGCACTTTTCGACTTCCGAAAAGCTTTTGACACAGTGGAATACTGGGCAATTGAGAAAGCGATGAAGAACGCAAGAGTCGATCAAAAGTATATTAACATACTCACAAAAATTAATGAACAATCAAAATTGAAAGTGAGATTATACGAGGGTACCAATTAAAGACAGGAGGTGTTAGACAAGGTGATATTATATCACACAAAATATTTACCCTGGTACTAGAAGATATCTTTAAGAGCCTGCACTGGGGAAACAGGGCACTTAACATATCCGCAGAGAGACTCAACAACTTAAGATTTACTGATGACATTGCATTTTTTGCCGAAAAACGAAATCGAATTGAAACAAATGCTCCAAGAAATACAAACTGAAGAAAAAAGGGTCGGTTCAGAAATGAACATCACAAAAACGAAACTCATGACGAATGAAAAACCAACCATTAATAACATAATATCCATACACGGGCAACAAGTGGAAAGGGTGGATTCATATGCATATTTGGGACAGGAACTTACAATCGGAACAGGAAAACAAGAATTGGAAGTCAATCGAACGATACGCATGGGATGGGCGGCTTATGGTAAAATGAAGTGGGTCTTTTGGTCCAAACCGCCTTTAAACCTTAAAAGTATATAACGAATACATTCTACCAGTAACAACATATGGTAGCGGGTTTTGACACGGAAAGTTATTAGAAAAATGCAAGTTCATCAAGAGCAATTGAAAAGAAAGTCCTAGGTATACCACTTAGGAACTGCCAACCAAACGACTGGATCAGGAAAAAAACAGGAGTCTATGACATGGTGCCAGAAATACTAATAACTGAAGCAGAAAAGTTACCACATGGGGAAAAAAGAGTATTGGCAGACCGCAACAACGTTGGTATGACGATATTAAAAAATCAGCGGTGCTTAATTGGTATCAAATTGATCAAAACAGGGACATATGAAGCACCTGGGAGAGGCCTGTATCCAAAAGATAGGGAATGGCTAGACGAATATATATATATATATATATATATATATATATATATATATATATATATATATATATAATATATATATATATATATATATATTTATATATATATATATATATATATATATATATATATATATATATATATAATATATATATATATAATATATATATATATATATATATATATATATATATATATATATATATATATATATATATCATATATATATAATATATATATATATATATATATATATATATATATATATATATTTATATATATATATCTATATATATCTATATATATATATATATATATATATATATATATATATATATATATATATATATATATATATATATATGTATATATATATATGTATATATAATAATATCTTTATTGTAATTTACAGGGTAATATTACAAAAGGCCAAACTGAAGCCAGGCTTCCTCATTTAACCTACACAGTTGATTCAGTGATAATAACTAAATTTATATATGAACTAAAAACTAATACATAAATTTAACTGTGACACACATGTTGTTTCGACGCAACGGTGACATAAGAGACCGGATCCAAACAGAAGGCAAATCATGCACGGGATGTCAATGTTATCAACATGTTGCGTGTCCTATGTTTAAACGCGGTGGGTTTTAATTGTCTCAAGTCTGCAGGCAACTTTTGTAAGACATTGATATCTGATAGCTAAATGATCGTTCAAATAAAGCTGTTCTATGATAAGAGGGAGTGATGGTAAATTTATGCCTCAAATCTAAAGCATGAGCATCATATCTAAATTTAATCTTCTGATACAAATAATTGGGAATTTTTTTGAAAATTATCTTATTAAATAGAACCAAACTATATAAATGCCTTATTTCCCTCATAATTAGCCACCCAATTTCTTTCATTCCAGCACTCAGTCCCCTCTCATACTTTCTTATGCCATCAATTAGACGCGCACAACAGTTCTGCATACGCTGTATATGCTTTCCTGATACAGCCGCTTATATGTTCTGAGAATCTCAATTTAACGTCCAGCAATAATCCGAAGTTCCTGGCAACATTGGAAACCTGTACTGTGTCATTATTTATACTGACATGTATCAGATCCTGATATTGATCCCTACATTGCTCTCGTCCAAATAAAAGTAACAGATTTTTTTAGGATTCAATTCAAAACAATGGTTTTAGCGAAACTTTCCGAAGATGCTCAAGCTCATTCGAAAGTTTATCATTCGCCTCCAGAATTTGTTCGGGTCGAAATGACATGTAAATCTGCGTGTCATCTACATATAGGTGCGTTGAGACGTTCTTCAGGTTCACAGTAGTTGAGAAGTGTACAATGTGAAAAGTAGAGGCCCAAGGATTGACCCCTGAGGCATACTTAGCGACTACTTGACTGGATTGTTTACGATTAAGTTTTACACACTGTGTTCTGTTCTCGAGATAGCTCTTAATAAGCCCACAAGCATCTTCCCCAAAATCAAAAAAACCAAGAATGGCCAAAAGCAAAGTATGATGTATTCGATCAAAAGCTTTCGAGTAGTCCAAGAGAACCAAGGCAGTGAGCTCACCACGTTCCGCCACCGATAGAATATCGTCCGTAACTTTGAGAAGTGCAGTAGTACAACTTTGATGCCTACGAAAACCAGATTGGAAATCTGGTAGGAGCCCGTACCGCTCAATATGCTCCCGCATTTGCCGTTCCATCACTCTCTCAATGACCTTCGACAGCGTTGGCAATATGCTTATGGGCCTAAGATCCTTGAGATCCTTAGGGGACGTCACCTTCGGAAACAGAATTATAAAGGAACTTTTCCAAATGTCGGGGAAACAGTTAGTTTCTATACATGAGTTAACTAAATGCACAATAAAAGGAATTATGCGTGGACAATAGTTCAACAACAAAGTTATACCAATTCCATCAGTACTCACCGCCCTAAAGCCAATAGAAAAAAATGCCTGCTCAATCTCACCAGTTGTTGCCACTCTAAAATGAAATGTACTTGTGGTCTGTTTTTTATTTTGTAAATAAAAGTTTAAGGTTTCTGGATCTGGAGCCGAAGAGCCAGCAGCAGTAACAAAAAATGTGTTAATATCTTCTACATTCCCCAAATATTCAGGAACACAACTAGACACTTTAGAAGAAATATCCAAGTCCCTCAACAGTTTCCAATTATTTTTTGGATTACTAGACCGAAAATTACTTTCTAAATACAACTTCTTTTCATTTTCCGTTGCTAGTGTAACATAATTCCTAAGTCGTCTATAACTTTCCCAATTCTCCAGTGATTTATTTTTCTTATATTTTGTTAAGGCTTTGTTACGAAGACACATGGCATGCTTTAAGCCCTGATTTAGCCACGGGGCTTTCTTCTTAGTGATACGTGCACTTCTCAAAGGAGCATGGACATTGAATAAGTTAAGTATATATGCATTAAATGTACATAGTTTTTCGTTTATAATTTGTATATAGAATATATTATCAAAAAGTATCTCCAAAAGATCGCCGTAGAATTTTCCTTCATCGAAACTTTTAAAGTCTCTATATGCTACCAAAAATGGCTCAAACTTTATCATCCGCAGTCTCAGCTCGCACCTAATAAGAAATTGATCAGATACGCCAAAGCATGTGTCAACATTACTGTTCAAAACAACGTCACTATTAGAACATATTATAAGGTCAATAAGTGATGCGTTGGTAAGTCCACGCCTGGTAGGTTCATCGATAACCTGCTTCAAACCATATGCATGCAGTAATGCAAGAAACTGCCGAGTGTACACACAGTCAAGATTAAGCACATTGATATTGAAATCGCCAATGCAAACCAAATTCTCGCATTGCAACAAAAATTTAGACATATTATGTTCGAATTCATCAAAAAAAACGTTAATTCCCTTACAACCAGGAGGTATATATATATATATATATATATATATATATATATATATATATATATATATATATATATATATATATATATACGTCTTTAGAGGCGTAGGTTAACATTTATTGATAATATAGTCTAATCAAAGATAAGAAATAAAATTACTTATTCATCACAAGTAATTTTATACCTATAATATGTAAAATTACTACCGTTGTATATTAAAACTAGGAATACACGTATATTCCCAGCATTGCCTAGAAACTAATAATTTATTTACACAACAAATAAACGTGTAATACCACGCACCATGCTTTGCTTTGCATCATCTCTCTAACGCAAAGGGCTTGCTCCTCATGAGTCTTCTTTCTAAATGTGTATTATCGAGCAGCTGAGTAATTTTGCTGTTTACATGTTGAAGAAGTCGTTGCTCACAACTTTTTGCGTACTTAGTGATGGTTTGATCAACGGTGTCCAAGAGCTTGGCAGTGGGCACTCTTTCTAAATTACCAAGAAGCATCGACTAAGTTCCTTAGCACTTTATTTTGAGCGTAGCTTTGCACCGAGGGTGATACTCAAATATTTTGCTGAATTTACAAATAATATCTGAGTATTATTTATGATTAGATATATGTTGATCAAATTTGTTAACGAAATTGAGATGTGCCGATTTAGTTTCGCTTAATTTGATTCGTTATTTTTTGGTCCAATCTAATCCACAGATGTTTGTAATTTATTTGCAACTTCTTTATTTATTAAATACATGCGCTTATATGAAAAAAGCACAGGTTGTGTAGGTTTACATAAAAAATATTAAAACGTAAAATATAAACATATAGGTTGAGGTTGACTGGATGACCTTAATCGGGACACTGGTTTTTGCTTCTCTCTAATCTGGGAACAGGTCATCCATGAAGCCCCGCCTGCCCACCTTTAATCCAAAAAGGCGTATTTAATCCGGCAGACTGATCGGGAGAAACGTCGGCATCACTTTGTCAATCCACATAGGAAATATCCAAAAAAATTACACCTATAAGCTCTGTAACCTGTGGAAGTTTCCTATTAAAATTCGTATATAATTAAAAATTAAGAGAGTAGGTCTAGGTGGAATAATTTACCATGATTTGTTAACATTGGGCATGGCGTTACAGAGTAAATAAAAATAATAATTCCGAGTGACCAAAAGTGTGTATTTTTAGTAGCGTCATGATATTAATAAAAATAATAATAAATCATTCTACGGTTATTTTAATGATTCTACTTTATAGACGTAGCTGTGTCGACGTGTAAATCTACTTGGATGTGCGAACAAATAGCCGAATTACATGTCAAATCCCTTTAATTAAACATCCGCAGAGATCCAAACTTCGGTGTGCAACATTCCGTGTTAAATTTTTGAAACGATTTTAATAAAAATATTGTTTTCTTTGAATTGGAGCCTTTCAAAAATTCGGAATTATTGTTAGTTAGAGAAGAAGCCTTCACTTAACCTTAATAATTATATAATCTATATCTTTTCAGACCAGAAACATTTTGTTATACCCTCTTCTTAACAAAAGATAAAGTATGAAAATAAATTCAGTTTAATAAATTCATTTAATTACATTGGGCTTTTATGGCAACCCTTCACAACCTTAAAATGAATTAGTCCCAGTCTCATTCAGGAAATTAATGAGAAATCGAAATGTGTATCATCTGATTTTGTCATTTATTGGTGGTCGTCTTTTGAATTGTTATTTTTAATTTAATTGAATTTTAATTGTTTATTTTTACTTAACTAGTGCTCTGACGGGTTTTGTTCCATTCAAAAGATTTGAAATTGACATACAAAGTACTTCGCTTTTTGTTTATCAAAGTGAAGTCTAACAGAAATATTCGTTATAGTCGAAGAGCTGGTAATTTTGTTTTTATTAAATAGGATATACTTTCTCTATATCATTGTGCTATTAGAGAAGACGTCATGTCACCGTCAATGTTGTGCGGGTATCGAAACGTACATTTGTCTTTCAGGGCTCTTGCTAGACAACATGGTAGTGCTGTTACAGACATCACTGTATTTTCACGTCAACTACCATATAAGTATGTGGTCAAGCTAAATATATTTACTTAAGTTTATTGACCTGCCAGGGATAGATCCAAGACTCTGAATAGAAGCTAGAACTATACCATAGGGTTAGGGCCGCCAAATTGTGTTCGACGTAAGAGCTATTTTACCTCGAAATTAAAGTAACTGGGGTCTTTAGGAAAATAAATAAATAATAGATGTTTCGATTAGTAATGTTCATTTTATTAAGAGATGGCTTTACTAATACACCTGTTGGTATAGACTAGTGACATCTATGGTGTTTTGGAAAGTAAACATACGCCATCAAAAGCCAGTTCGTTATTAATTGTCATTGTGCGAAAAATATAGTTCTTCATAGCTTTGAATATATCGTGTTTCGAACCAAAAAAGACGTTTTGCGGGGAAGTTTAATAACCTTCTTTCATTTGAAGAAAACGGCTGCTCAAAGTTATCGATTGTTGGTTGAAGCTTATGATGAACATGCTCCAACCCAAAAAACTTGGGTAGATCCAGGCCGGCTTTCAATATTACAACTAGTGCACAATATACAGGGAAAGAAAGTTTTACTGTGTATTTGATGGGATAGTATAGAAGCTGTGTATTACGAACTGCTGAAACCTGATGAAACGATTTCTGGCGATCGATACCGACAATTGATAAAGTTGAACCGAGCATTGAAGGAAAAATGATCAGAATATGCCCAAAGACACGATAAAGTCATTTTACAACATGACAATGCTCGGCCCTATATTGCCAAATGTGTTAAAAACTATTTGGAAAACATCAAATGGGACGTTCTGCCCCACCCGCTGTATTCACCGGACTTAGCCCCTTCAGACTACCACTTATTTCGATCGATGCAGCACGGATTTTCAGAACAACACTTACATTCTTATGAAGAAATGAAAAAAAGTTATAGCTAATGATGGCCAATACTTTGATTATTAAGGTAATTTATTTTGTGATGGAAATAAACGCTCAAATGTTGCGAAAAAATCGACATTATTAACCGAAACACCCATTAGTAACGTGGTTTACCCACTTGCAAATGAGAAAAACCAAAAAAAATTGAATTTAATTTTCCTCCACTAAAAAATATACGTTAAAACTGAATATTTTTAATATGACCAAATATTAATCACACAAAAAGTTAAGGACTCTCTATAGATTTTTATTATTAAAATGGAAATAAATAACAAATAATTTCTTAATCAGTTTTACTATTATTAAGCATTATACTTAAAATATAGTCTTTATCTCCTTAGGTTGGAACCGCACTGTTTTATTTCTTTCTTATATCTCGTTTATTTCTCAGGAAATATCTATATCTAATATCCAAGACCCGAAATTTTGACTTGTCGACTAACCATCTGCCTAGTTGTTCATTCTATTAGGCTCGAATAAAAGCCTTTAACGTTGATTTTGCGGCCCTCTTGTCCTGGAATACCCAAATAAGCCCCAAAATGGACTGTCATTTAAGCACTTGAATCCAGTACCATAACATTTGTTGACACTAAAAAAGTCGAGCACCCCAAAGGGCAGATGCCGCCAATACCGGAGGACAAAGCTGGACCTGCCTTTTCTAGCCAAAAACGGTTATTTTTTGAGTTTTTGAACTCGAAAAACGACCGTTTTTGGGCGGAAAAAACAGGTCCAGCTTCATCCTTCGGCACTGGCAGCGTCTGCCTTTTGCAGGTTCCCTCTTATTTTATCAAATTAAATTTATTGATTTTATATGGTTACGTGACCATCTTTGGAACGACCTTTTTGGACCCTAAAGGAATTTAATTTTTCGTTCAAAATTATCTACAGGTCTTAATTTCCATCCGATTTGAATATTTTTCAAAAAATCTCTCGAAGCCTCTTTTTGAATTATGGCCAGTTTTTGGTTATGTTTCTACCATTTTTGGATAATGTCAGTAATTTTTTCGAAATTTGCTATATTTAAAAATGAACAGACTAAAACAATTTATATTTCTCAATCCACATAATCTTAAATTTGTTATTTCAAAGCCTAAAGGTCGCAAGGTGAATTAACATTAACATTTTTCGACAATTATTTGAACATATTTTGACCATTTATCATCATTTTAGCCAAATTTACAATATTAATTAGAACAAACCAAAGCGATTTATGTTTGAAAAATGACTATGTTGATTCATCTTGCGACTTTTGTGTCTTGAAACAACAAATTTCAGATTACGTGGATCGAAAAACATAAGTTGCTTTGGTTTGTTCATTCAAGTAATTGCAATATTATATACTTCAAAAAAACTTGTAAAAATTATCCATAATGCCAATGCAATAAGAAAAAATTGGCCATAATTCAAAAATGGGCTTCTAGAGATTATTTGGAAAATTAGTTACGAGTATTTTAAAAAAGAAATTACCCAAATTGGTTGGAAATTAAGGCCCGTAGATAATTTTGAACCAAAAATTACATTCCTGGACCATAGTGCGGCGTCTGCCCTTTAGGGCACGTGATTTATTTAGTGTCAACGAATGTTAGGGTACTTGATTCAAGTGGTTAAGAGAGAGCCAATTTTTGGATATAGCATTTTGGGCATTCCATGGCACGGGGGCCGCAAAATCAATCTTAGAGTATTTTATTCGACTCACTCGATAGAATGAACAACTAGGCAGACGGTCAAACTTTCAAGTCGCCCTCTTGGTCTATAATTATAGGTAGATCATTGGTTTACCGTTTCTCTGCATGTCATCAGGTCAATTAGCTAGAGAAAATAGAGAACAAATAACTTCTTGATCAAGGCGTATAACATGATATATACAGAGTAACCCTTCAAACCCCCTTCTTCACCGTTTTAACCACTTATGTGTTAGACTACAAATATTTATCCCTAAAATTTGTTAACCAAAATCCAAAATAATTTCTCATGGTACGGTTAAGAGGATACAGAATTTATTGATTCTTGCCCCTTTTACAACCTTTCCCCAAAGCGGCATTCCTTAAAAACTATAAATATCTTTCCTGTTTCAAGAATTCCATGTGTACCAAATTTGAAATCGATATCTTAGGTCATTCAAAAGCTGTCCGACCAACAGATAGATAGAGTGCGATACTGTGTCTCGTGATTTAGGGACGAGATGAGAAGGAGAACTAAAACCCAGAAATTGGTTAGTTCACTAATAAGAGTTTCATATATTGATATCCTCTTAATGTCTTTTACTTTCCTTGCTAAAGGTCTGTAGGCACGATAACTTCCGAATGTGATATCAATTTCAAACGTGGTATGTATCTAATACCTAGTGAGAGGATGAAGTCTATAGTTTGTGAAAAGAGTGGAGGTCGTTATATTTCGTATGGTTTTAATAGTAATATACTAATTTTTCATGGTTTTTTCTTGGGATAATAAACAAATCTTGCATAAATATTTACAGTATAACAAAAAAAGGGTTGAGGAGGAGATTAGAGGATTGTTTCGTATATATACCGTTATATGTCCTTCTCGAGGTTTTTGGAGTTGAAATGGAAATCAAAAATTAGATTATTCTTTTCATCGTTTTTAATTTGAACCCAAGAAAAAGGTGGCGAGAGGGGTGGTGGTCGTCAAATATTTTATCGTTTCAATAGTATTTTGAGACTTTTTTCATGTTTTTTAATTCATGAAATTGGCAATTTTTAACCCTATAATGTATAGCAAAATATATAAGGAGTTAATGGGGTGTGATGGGGGCTATAGGGGTTTCCTCATATAGATCGTGGTGTTCTAGTACTGTGTAAATATGAAAATTCAGTTATTTTTTTATTACCGTCAGTTTTAATAAGAAAGGGAGTGAAAGATATGGGAGAATCTTGTACAGTTTCAATAGTATTATGGGAATTTTTCCAGGTTTTTTTGAATGAGAAAATGGTTAGTTTTTAACCATAATCATTTATAATAAATTATATAAGGTGTCAAATGAGGAGAGTATGTAGATGAATGACTTCGTATTTAATTGTTATAGGTCTCTTTTAGGGTTCTTTCAGTTAAGTAACCGAAATATTACTTTTTCTTCATTATTTTCATTGTTAACCTGAAAAAAGGGATTAAGGGGGCGGGTCATTGTCCCGTTTCTAAAGTATTACGAAAATTTTTTCTGGTTTTTGAGTAGGAGATTATATATTTAATTTAAAATAATTTTCCTCTAATAAAATATATACTTGGTGAAAGGGATGAGGTAGGGGGCTAAAAGAGTGATTGCTTGTGTATGGAATATACTTCTATTTCAGTGTTCTTATTTTTCCATTATTTTTCATTTTAGCAGAAATATTATATAAGAGAGATTAAGATCTAATTACAAAATAACCTAAAAAAATGTTGAGTTGAATATAGAACAACTCTTGAAAAATACAAACGGTTGAGTTGGAGGCATTCTAGTTAAAGCAAGGGAGTTAATGATTGTATTTACTTTCCTTGCTACGAGACGTATTGTATTCATGCCCACTATCCTCCGAAATTTTTATTTTCTTCAGGTCTTTTGACTTTTAGATCACAAAAAGTTTTATTTTTATTTACAAATCAAGTTGTTTTTTTAGCATGCCTAACTATATTTTTGTCTGTATCGTCCACTTTTTTTTCTTTTTATGTCCTGATGTGAAAACACTAGTTATTATTTCTATTCTTGTCGTATTAAAGTCTAAATAAATTATAGAACAATCTTTTCTTTATGCTTAAGTATTTGTTTTCGTTCTCCACGGAAGATATTTCCATAATTCGGAATAATTTAGCTTTTATGTTTTCTTCTTCTTCTTAAACTACCTATTCGGTTTCAATGTTGGCAAACATTCTGGCTGTTATTATTTTATTTGCTACAGCCGACCGATAGTATTTGTTGAGAACCAATGTAGCAGATTGTTAGTTGACTAGGACGTAGGACTACGTCTGCGTCCTGGTCCCCTTTTTCCAAAAACTTTTTTTTTGAGTATTTGCTGTAGTAATCTATATCTGCAGGAATTTCTCATTATGTACCCTAGATACTTTAGTTTTCCTATTTTAACAGTTTCTATAATTTCCAGTTTCTTGTTCATGCGATGTAAGATATCCTTGTTGGTAATATGGTCAGTATAAGAAATTTTCAAAATTCTGCGATTTAGCCATAATTCAAATGCTTCTAGTCTCTTAGAAGTAGCTTCAGACAGCGTCCAGGATTCCACACCGTAAAGAAGGACACTGAAGACATAACATTTTAGGAGTCTTATTTTTGTGCTTAATTTTATTGCCGAGCTTTTGAAAAGTGATGTCATCTTGAAGAATACTGCTCTAGCTTTTTCAATATGGCAACGAATTTCCTGCGAGTGATCCCACTGTTCGTTTATCACGATACCTAGATATGAACATTGTGCAGTTCTTGATATTTGTTGATTGTTAACCATCAACAAGGTAGCAGGAACCAGAGATTTGCTGATTACCATGTATCTTGTTTTGCTGATATTAAATTCAAAGCCGAATTAATTATTGATCGTTTATAAACGAAATCAACTCTGATGCTTAGTACAGCGAATGAAATAAAACACTTTTTTCAAGTATGACATGGGTGCTTGAAATACCTTCCCCTTGACCGGAATCTAGATCGACATCTTTCGTCTACAGAATCAGCACTGAAATATATTAGGCAATATGTTATTTAGAAATTCGTTAATCTCTTCATCAGTCCTCGTATATATTATCTATCAATTTCCTTATTTTCATAGAGCAAGACTACGTTTGGAAAAATAAAAACATAATAGTAAAAACCGAGCAAAAGATTTCGTGTTGGTAATACCTGTTTCGAAACAACCTAACTTAATGTTTCTTTTGTAATAAAACGCTGTACATAAATTTGAAGTAAACAGTTTTGCAGACATTTACTGGAGCAAGTAGCTAAAATTCGCATTTAATATCAGACAGCGAGCTGGATGTAGAGAGCTTTAATCCTCTGATGTACGCAGTACAGGCTGCAATGGGGATATAGCTAGGTATTATCTTGCACATTGGACTACGGCTAAGTGCACACACCTGTATTTCATTTCTAGTTAGGAGCTTATGTAAATCTTGCTTTTAACCAATGAACTGTTAAGATTTAACGTGGGCGCTTAACAGCTATGTAGTACGTTCTTGGTCTTAAAACTGGTATTTTACTTTGTGATACTTAGTTGACGGCGATTTTCTTAGAAATAAATTACAACAAAGTTCATGCTTTATATAAGTTACATTTGTAAGATTACCAGGATGTTAAATGTAAAGTAAAGTTATTTATATTTTTGAATTGGTTTGTTAAAGAATGAAACAGTCTATCTAATAAAAATATCCTTGATTTAATAAGATGTGGTCCACACTAGATGAGATCTATTTTTCTTGATTATTATAAAAAAAAACCCTTTAGAAAATTTAAAAAAATATGTATATATATATATATATATATATATATATATATATATATATATATATATATAGAAGACGGGTAGTCTTGACCGACTAGTTAAACAATAGTATTTTATTCTTGGGGTAAACGGTCTTTAGAAAAGAACTAAAAAGTTTTTGACACCTTTTTAGCTAAGTCGATCTTTCAAAAATATTTCATTTTCTTTATCAGGGCTACAATTATAGTAGATTATCAGTATTTTTGAGATTAAACGTAAAGAACAACCTTAATTCTATTCAAAACATTAAAGTACTTACTGCTATGTGGTGTGTTCACAATATACTCTTTGTGGGGGCACTTTATTACACTTATTCATCAGAAAAAAATATGAGGAAACCTCGACATAATTCTCTCTGGGAAATATAATATGCTTTTACTCCATTTTGTTAGGATGGTAGGAGGAATTGTGTGGTTATAAGGTGATTTTAATTTACCATATAAAGGATTTTTTTTTGTTGTTTTCTTGTCATTTTGCTAAGGGCAGTGTATTCCTGTTTTGTAGAAATAGCTGTATAGACTAAAGATACCCTAGACTCATAGCTTCACCAACGACGAAGTACTGAGACGTACTGAGAGCAAAGGGAAACTCCTAATAACCATCAAGAAAAACATCTTACATAGGACACAGCCTGCGCAAAGACAAGTACTTATTTTCACAAAACATTATGCAGGGAATAGTGGAGGAAAGGGAAATTATCAGCAGGAAGAAGAAGTCTTGGTTCCGAAACATAAGTGGACGAATCTTAGTGTTGAAAAACTGTTCCATGTGGCCAGAGATAGGGACACATTTAGAGATGTGGTCGCCAACCTTAAACAGAAGACGGTATGAGAAGAAGAGAATGTTTAGATTTGGTGGTCACGAACGTTTTGCCTAAGCCTCATTTGTCCTTACTGATTTTTACTGGTCGGTCGTTGCTTGTAAACTGAGAGATTCGCTGGGTTGTGTATACTGAGACCAGATTGCCCTGTCTGGTCTGACGTGGCAGATCTCGGCGTGGTTCAGTATGCCTTGGGTCATTATGTACTTCCATGCAGCTGAGAGGTTGACCGCATCATCTATTTTGTTAAAGGGGCCATTTTTTCTCAATTTCGATGGCTTCTAAGATAATGCTTGTTTTGTAGTGTTACACGTAGACTATTGCCCAAATATAATGCCGAGATTTGTAAAAATATGCAGTTGTCTAATGTGACAGTGTCGACAATATGGACACAAAGAGATTTAAATTCGGAAGCTGCATCAGGTAAAAGAAATATTAACTTAAAATGTGTATAACTTCGGTTAAATCAGTGGAATCGAGACAAACAAAAACTAAACTCTTCGTAGTTAATTTTCCAACAAATCCTCTTTGGTTTTAAATCGGTCAAATGTGTACATAATCTACAAAATTGAAAAAACAGGCAAAAATCTGTTTTTTTTTTTATTTTAATGTGTACGTCGACTAAGTGAAAAATATTCCTTTTGTTATAGCAAAAATATCCTCAAATTTTGGTACAGGAATATTGAATCCAGTGGGCACAATTCAATTTGTTATTTAAAATTTGAATCGCCTGTTATTTTATGCCATTTAGTCAAAAATTGATCTTTTTTTCAAAATTTAGGTCTCGACATCAGCTTTCCGAAGACACAAAAAAATTTTTTTTGGGTCATTTTAACCGTTTTTTTATATTTGTTTTTACATCAAATAACAAAGATTGATATTTTAAACAAAACAATGTTAAAGAAAATGATTTTTTTTTAAAATAAAGGTCTCGCGATTCTGTACCAGATGTGATAAAAAAATTTCAATTTTTTTTCAAAATGACCAAAAAAATGCATTTGTTTTTATTTGATTAATAAGCAAATGTAAAAAAAAATGGTTAAAATGACTCCACAATTTTTTTTCAATGGCTTCGGAAAGCTGACATCAAGACCTAAACTTTGAAAAGAAAAAGATCCATTTTGGACCAAATGGTATAAAATGGCGGGCAATTTTCTGAAGGTCTCAAGCCGATCGGTTCACTTAGTCAGCCTGTACAATTAAGTGAAAAAAAAAAAAACAGTTTTTTGTCGATTTTTTCAATTTTGTAGGTTATGTACACATTTGAGCGACTTAAAACTAACGAGGATTAGTTAGAAATTTTGTGTTATTTTGTCTCGATCCGACATATATAACCGGCATTTTAAACTCAAAAAACGCGTTTTGACAACTCTAGTTGTCTTTAAACAAAAGAGCATAAGTTTTTCGAGGTCTAAAACTCAGGACAATATTGCTGGTGATACCCCAGAGAGAATAAAATCATAATATTGCCGTATCTGACCTGTGCAATTCCAAATGCTTTCTTTACTGCACTATAAGTTTATTTTTGATAATAAACTTCTACAGGTTACAGAGCTTATATATTTATTTATATATATATATATATATATATATATATATATATATATATATATATATATATATATATATATATATATACATACATATATATATATATATATATATATATATATATATATATATATATATATATATATATATATATGTACATATATATATATATATATATATATATATATATATATACATATATATATATATATATATATATATATATATATATATATATATATATATATATATTAGGGTGACCGCAAAAAATCGATGTCGGAATTTTATTCGTCTGGACCCCTCAAAACGATTCCCCGATGTCTAAAGAAGAAGAAAGTTCTGTGCGTGCCATTTCTGTTTTCCTAGTTAAAATTTATTGTAAAGCTTGGTTCAATGCTCCAAAAGCTCATCTTGCACCAAAGCAAGATTTAGGTATTTTGCATAGTCTGTTAGACTATAAAGAATGTGACAACGACATTGCAGAAATAGCCCTGACCAAATTTTCGAACCATTTGTGGTATTTGAATGCAAAGTTGGTGGGATTATCGTTTTTTTGATCCCACCATTACAGACGATGAAAAGTTGTTAATGGCTAATAAATTGCTCAGTAGCACAGATGAACCATCACAGCACGCTAGGGTTGTAAATCCAAAAGTTAGGAAAGAAAACTTAAAAGAGGTAGTTGATGGAGGATTGGTAAATTTACTTACCAAAGAAACGTTTACATTCTTTGACCAATTTAATATAAAAACAGATTTCCTAAGACAACATCCAAACACCTGGCCTCAAAATAATGACTTCCAAGAAGGATTGAAAATTGTCAAAACATTAAAAGTAGTTAATGATATGGCTGAGCGTGGTGTTAAATTAATAACCGACTTTAATGACCTTCTGACAAAAGATGAAGACCAAAAGCAATATATCCTGCAAGTTGTAAGTAATTGCCGAGCATTATATCCTGACGTTTCAAAAACTACTTTAACAAAAGCTTGTAACATTCATTTTTTCCTAGATTTTAAGACCATGTAATGTTACTGATTTTTCCATTTCAAATTGTACTTATTTTCATTTTGGTATCGAACGGTATATTAAACAGGGATTCCCAGACGTTCGATATATACGGTTGTGCGGGTTCCTGACCGAACCTCTCGCTACGCCGCGATTGGTGAAATGTTTGATCGGCAGTTTTGATTGGAGCGTCGTGATATTACCGGCAAAAGTCGCACGATTATTTAAGGCTCCGCAGAAGCTTGAATCGAGGCTGTTTTCCATCTAGCCGCAGCCAGGCAGTACCGTCTAGCCGAGAGGCTATTTTCCATCTAGCCGAGAGGCTATTTTCCACCTAGCCGAAGTAGGCTAATTTTCATCAGAGCCGCTAAGTAAAAGCACCAGTGTCTTAAATAAAAGCCGTAGTGGGCTTTCTAAGTGTTTGTTAAGAAAAAGTGTGAAATCGGGCGTAGTCGATCACAGCAGGAATAAAAAACAGTAAGTCAACAAAACTCCCTTCAATAGACTTATTCGAGAGTAGCGCCTTAACTGCAATGAAAAACAGACTAAAAAGTGAAGTGTAAAGCACGATTTCTCGTCTTCGGGGGTTATAATAGTCTGAAATTTTAATGTAACAACTACTAGTTAGGCTAGAATTTGTTAGGTAAAACTGTAAAGGTTAGAACTTTTCATTTTAAAAAAACAAGAATAAATTTTCTTTTTTTGATTAAAGCTAGTGTCTCACTGAATATTTATTTTTCTTTTCAGGATAAGTTGTACTAGACTAATTCCTTTTAGTAATACCCATAAAACCCTTCAGCATTTTTCCATTTTTTTTAGCTGAAGTTAGATCCTTTCTATTTTAAAATGGATGGTGCCCAAAATTTCGTACAGCTAAAGCCTTTTAAAAAATAGAAATGAATTCCAAAAAAGACGTAAGACAATTATCTCTTACCCATATTTCTCTACCAAGGAAAACTGAGCTAGTGTTTGTTTAATTTCTTTAGTTCTTTTAAAAATCAGGATCCACTCAATTCATTAGCAGAAATTAAAGCGGGGCTGCAAGAAAATTGTGCTCAAGCTTGGGGCAACATTTTTTCACACGTTACAAAATAGCGCTGTCAACGCGGGGCTTTTGGAATTTTATTTTTTAAAAAAGGGTCAGTGTACTAGCTTTCGAACAAAATGAAAGCTCTAACTTTGCAGATAATTTTATTTCATAATATTTATTAAAAGAAACTACACTATAGCAGTAAGACAAAAGCAGGAAATTTGTAGAATTTTTTATTTCAATTTATCTGATGATATGAGTTAGATATTTGAATTTTGTTGTTGACTCTAAGATAAGCGATTCCTACTTTTTTCTTAAAAGCTAGCTTTATAGTTCAGATTAGCAGATGTGCTGGTCGACTTTAATTTTACACTGTTTATTTTGCGGATAGCCGAGGAAAAAACGGTACGTTTTTTTCTCACCTATATTTTGCATGAATATTAAAAATACTTTGCTGATACGGAACGGTATTTGGAGATTTTTTTGTTGAGAAATTCTTAACATATTTGGTAAAAGAATTTAAATACAAGGCGATACTTAGAATTTTTTTTGAAATTGTCGAAGATTTTTTTGAATGAGTGGTAAAGAAGTTTACATATTTTAAGTGCCTTTATATATTTTTTATTTTGACTATTGGGAACACAGGAGAAATATTTTTAACGACTTTTTAAACAATTTTTTAAATTTTATTCATTTATCATGGAAGCTTTCAATTTTAAAGTCAATCACCTACTGGAAAATGAATTAGACTATGAACTGAAAATCCGTCGTACTTTCTCAGAACGTCCGGTCGCGGATAAAAGAAAGATTCTAACGAGGATCTTAAGTAAAGAAATATTCCAATAGATCGGATTGGACTAAATAGTTACAAAAAGTTTCTGATTTTTTTAAGTCTAATAAAAATTCTCTTTCTCAAGTTAAAACTCCTGCTTCTCCAAATGGTCACATGTCTCCTTTATTCGTGCATAAATATTTAGATAATGGACCGCATATAAAGATATATCTATTAGGTGCCCATTTTTCGGCTTTATTTGACTCTGGTGCAAATGCCTCCGTTATAGGTCAGAATGGTATCAAAATTTTAAGTCGTTTAAGTATAAAAATATGCCACGTCAAAAATAGAAGTGTTACCACTGCAGATGGCAGCCGTCTAAAAGTTTTAGGTACGGTTGAGTTGCCGCTAGTCTGCAATGGTCATTGTTTAGTAATCTCTGCTTTAGTAGTACCTTCTCTATCACATACTTTGGTTTTAGGATGTGATTTTGCACAAAAATTCGGAATTTTAGTAAATTTTTAAAAGATAATTCGTGGTATCCACAGTCCCTAGAAGTCGATTCTAATACAGGTTTTAAAGATTGTTATTCAGAAAGTTCTTTAGAAAACCTTTTCTCGCGTCTATGTACCCTAGATGATCTCTCGCGGACGGAACGCTTAAAGGCAGAAAAAGTAATAAGCTCTTTCAAAGAAATAAGTAGTAAAGATAGGATAGGCCGAACGAATAAAATCACCATGTCTATAGATACTGCTGATGCCAGTCCTGTAAAGACAAGGCCCTTCGCCATGTCTCCGTATATGTCAAAAGTATTAAATAAGGAGTTAGACGAAATGTTGAAACTCGGAGTGACATCGTCTATGCTTTGACGGAAGAAAGCTCAACGAGGTCAGCAAATTTGATAACTATCCCTTACCGAACATCGACAGAATTTTGACATCACTCAGGAATGCTAAGTATGTATCCTCGATAGACCTTAGAAAGGCTTTCTGGCAAATTCCTTTGGACAAATCCTCTAAGGAAAAGACCGCTTTTGCAGTAGTAGGCCGAGGTCTATTTCAGTTCGTCACTATGCCGTTTGGTCTAAAGAACGCTGCTCAAACTCAGCAACGTTTAGTGGACGCTATATTTGGTCCGAAATATGAGCCACATATTTTTACCTATCTCGATGATATTTTAGTAACATCGGAAGACTTCGAATCGCATATTCGCTTACTTAAGGAAGTAAAAGATAAATTGAAAGAGGCCGGACTGACGATAAATTTGAGCAAATGTGATTTTTTCAAAACTTCTCTAAAGTTTTTAGGCTATATTGTAGGCTCAAATTCCTTGCGTACCGATCCGGATAAAGTAGCAAGCATGGTTAATTATGCGAGGCCTACTAATACTACGGAAGTTAAGCGCTTCGTAGGAATGTGTTCATGGTATAGACGTTTTATCGAGAATTTTTCTACCTTGTTGTCGCCTATTAATGATCTTTTGAAAGGACGAAAAAAAAAGGACAATCGATAGAATGGACAAAGGCAGCCGAAGAATCTTTTATAAAGATTAAAGAGCTATTGGTTTCAGCTCCCATTTTATCCCAACCAGACTTTTCCCAACAGTTTTATATTTCTAGTGATGCTTCTAATACCGGTTTAGGGGGCGTCCTAACACAGAAAATCAATGGTGAGGAAAGAGTGATAGCGTATGCCAGTAGAACTTTATCAAAGGCTGAACGTAACTATTCGGTTGTTGAAAAAGAATGTTTAGCAGTACTCTTTAACATCGAAAAGTTTCGACCTTACATAGAAGGTGTTCCTTTCACGGTCATAACAGATCATTATAGTTTATTGTGGCTTAATTCTATTAAAAACCCTAGTGGCAAACTAGCGCGTTGGGCGATTAGGCTGAGACAACATACGTTTAATTTAATTCATAGAAAAAGAGTCCACAATGTTATTCCTGACGCTTTGTCAAGAATCCCAGATCATACAGCGGACGAAAACAGTCTTAATGCAGAGATTGGCGTAAGAATTGATACAGTTGACATAGATCGCATTGACCCATGGTACGACAATTTACGGCAGCAAATTAAAGAATTTCCTGAAAATTTTCCGCAGTGGAAAGTGGAAAATGATTTCGTGTACAAGTTTATCCCAAACCAGTTGCCTTTAAAAGTTAATGTACCCGAGTGGAAAATACTAGTTCCTAAACCACAGAGAGAGGAAATTATAGACTTGTGTCACACTCCTCCTACTTCTGGTCATTTTGGTTTTTATAAAACTCTTCACAGGGTTCAGGAACAGTATTATTGGCCAAAAATGCGTTTTGACATCGTAAAGTTTGTGAGGACTTGTGAAGTATGTGGAGCGCAGAAATCTCCAAATGCACTACCTATGGGACTGATGGGAAAAGAGAAAACGGTTAATTACCCTTTTCAAGTCATAGCAGCTGATCTAGTAAAATTTAGATTTGGATGTCAATGTTGACAGCGAAATAATTCCGGGTAACAGGGGTGCGTACGCCGAAAATTTAAAGGGTTTAAAAGATATTTTCACCGACGTGCGTAGTAGGATACATAAGGCTTAGGAACGGAACAGTAAGTCTTACAATCTTAGGTAAAGGGATTTTGCCTTTAATATAGGTGATCACGTTTGGCGAAAAAATAAAATTCTTTCCAGTGCAGCAGATAAATTCACATCTAAGTTGGTACCTAAGTATGTGCATTGCGTGATAAGAGAAAAGATTTCAGACTTAGTTTATGGTTTAGTTAATTTAGATGGGACTAAAATAGGACGATGGCATATTAAAGACTTAAAACCATTCAATGAACCTAACCCTAATGAAAGTTTGTCAGAAGAAGAATAGGTTATATTTACATTATCTTAATTGCTTTACTTTACCTTTTTTTTTTTGATGTTGCTCTGTAGAGGTGACGACCTCGTTTTTTTGACGGTTATAAAAGTTGAGCAGAGTATAGCTTACTTTTATAGTTTTTTGCTAAGGTTTTGGGTATTGGCCATATCCCAAACTTAGGTTGATTGTGGGTGATGTTTAGCATCGACTCAGCTGTTGCGAGCTTGCGAAAGAGTCACACTCAGGATATATCATAAGACTGGTATGTCGGTGGTCACGGGATTTGATTTGCTTAAGACCCAAATAATATCCAGTTCTTGACACTTGGAAGCGAAATTTTGATTAGAGGCAATCCAAGGTGATCTTGAGTTAGGACAAGCGCAAGATGTAGCTCGTGTAGTGTGATGTAGAGTCAAAATTTTTATGAGCAATTTCAAAGTTTGTTACCCGAGTGGGTGTATTTTTATTACCTTAGTGGTATATGTTGGGTGCAATTAAGAGTAAATTGATTTTGGTTTATCCAGTAAGTCTAAGACTTGGATTATTTTGATTTAGATCTTCTTCTGAGTTGACAAACTGAGGGTATTTTCTATTTTTTTTCCGAGCCGTTTAAACGTTACCTTTGAGTCACTAATTTTTTAAAAAATTGTTTTGCATGGACTCATAGGCGTATGTTGAGTTTTTTCGGTTTACTATCAGATGGATAGAAAATTGAAGTTCTGCAGGAGAACTAAAGGTTGATCATTTACAGGAGATGAGAGCAGAGTAAGACAGTCGTTTCACAAAGAAATGATCAAAATCTGATACCGAGATGAGAACCTTGTCAAGAGAGGCTAAGCGCAGTGAAGGAAGATTCCTAACCGAATTTTTAGATTTCCAAGAGGTAATCTAGAAGTTTGGGCTGACAGAAAATGGTTATGCCTGATACCTGTAGCAGTTTCTTCTAGAGGCTATTGTCTAGGGAGACGATTAACACCATGATCGAATATTTTAGCTGTCAACGATGTTTTCTTCTTGTTTCTGATTAAGCTGGAAAGGCTCTTGTCGTCTTCAAAGTTTTGTTGCGTTGCCACCAAAAATTTGAGAAATTTTTGCTTCATGTAGCTTTTTAAGCTCATTTTCGTTTTTTTTAAAATTTCGTTAGAAGCTTGGTTAAGTCAACCTTGTAAACCTTTTAGGTTGTATCCCATGAGTTATTTGTTTTTACAGGCTGTGATGCACCGGGTGCTAACAGATGCCGTTACGACGTTTGGCAGGGAGTTAGCCTTCCTGAGGAACAGACTGATTGGAAGGGTAGTCTATGGGGGGTGAACGTTTGACCTTTGGGACCTTTAGGGGTTTTGTTACCCAATGGTTATTTCTATTTGAACCAAAGGAGAGCCTAGCTACTGTAGTCGACCTCAGCTCCAATTAGCCTATTAGTGGTGACAGGCTGTTGGCAGTAGTGTGTTTCGGAACACCCTATTGATTAAATTTTTTTTTGACTTATGGTGGTGTGGTAGACACCGTTTCAGTTTAGTGGATGCTATAATCTACTCCCTTTTGTTGGTGGACACCAGGGTCACCAATTCTGTATTTAATTGTCTCCACCATTCAGTATATCGTGGTGAGGTGTTTGTCTCCTGTTATGTGGGATGGATTGAATGTTTTTCGTTGTTGTTCTAGGGCGAGACCAGTACACGAGGGTTCTTCATGCAACTTGAAGAGGCGCAATGCTGGTTAAGTTTTATATCTCTGTATAGCCACCCTGAAGAATGACGGAGGGCGTTTGTTCTGGCTCACGTTTCTAGGCAGATTTGTCACTTTGGTGCGATGTGCCGAAGATTTGATTAGCTTTTGCTAAGAGCTTTCACCAAGCTTAGTATGGAGTTATCATAACCAAGAGTTTGGGATTTGAACTCCTGTATATATTTCTGTACATATTTCTGTATATATTTCGGTGTATGTTGGTTGCCTGAGGGCATGTGCTCAGAATGCGAGATTTTGAGTCGTTTTGCTTATGGACTCCCATATATAGGATTATGACTTTAGGGAGGTCCTATTTCGAGACTTGCTGTCTCATATAGTTATGTTGGGAATGTTTCCTTGAATGTTAGTTGTGCGCAGACTAATCATTCTGTTCTTAGTGAACATTGCTTTTTGAAGCAGGATCATTCAGTTTGGTGAATTTTAGCTTTTATAGCTATTCACTGTGTTTAGGGTGAATTTTAGCTTTTGTAGCTATTCACTGTGCCTATAGTGATTTTGTTAGCTTTTATAGCTGCTCACTATGTTCAAGGCGAGATTGTTCTTTTAGAACGCAGACTTTGTGTAGTCGAGGACTACTTACAGAGTGTTTTCTTGGCGAGGAGCCAAGGCTTTTTCTGGCGATATACCAGAGTGTTTTCTTGGCGAGGAGCCGAGGCTTTTTTCTGGCGATATACCAGAATGTTTTCTTGGCGAGGAGCCGAGGTTTTTTTCTGGCGATATACCAGAGTGTTTAGTTGGCGATAAGCTGACGAGTTCCCTGGCGATTTTTGCATGTCTGGATGTCTCAGGACGTCGACATTGCGCGATGTAGCGTTTTCCCTAGCGATTTTAGCATGTCTAGATGTCTTAGGACGTCGACATTGCGCGATAGAGTGCGATTATTTTCTGAGTGCGACTAGTAGTGATACTAGATTTAGAATGTTCTCTTAGCGATGAGCTAGAGCATGGATAGCGATTTTTCCCGAGCGTTTGTCTGGATATTTATCCAGATATTTTTTTGGCCTTGTGCTAAATGGTCTGACAAGACTTTTTTCTTTTTAGTGTAAGTGTTTGCACTAGAATCATTTTTTATTTTTCTTTATTTAAGAATTTTTCTAAATTTCTTTTGCTGATATAGAAAATTTTCAGACAATCCTTAAAATATTTTAAGGGGGGGTGTTCATATTTTATTTCAGTTCATTTTTTTTTGATTTAGACAAGAGTCTAGACAAAGTTAAATTATTTTTTTATTTTGGTAACGATAACAGAGCTGATTCTTTTATATAAGAAGACCGCGATTGTTACTTTGAACAGGTATTTCTTATGTTCATGCAAGGATTTTCATTTACTTTTTGATGTACTTAACCTTAGTGCTTAATTAAGTTAGGTCTAGTTATAAGATTCTTGTGTACTTGCAAAGATTTTCATTTGGTTTCCATTGTACTTAATATTAGTGCTTAATTGGATTAAGTCTAGTAGTAAGGTCCGAAGTTTGTAATTTTGTTTTAAGTTCTGACCTTAGTATTAAGTGATAGTGTACCACTTTGTATCTTTTCATAAGTAGCCTAAGTTTAATAGACTAGTGTAGTCTATTTCTTTTTGGAAGGGGGGTAAATGTAACATTCATTTTTTCCTAGATTTTAAGACCATGTAATGTTACTGATTTTTCCATTTCAAATTGTACTTATTTTCATTTTGGTATCGAACGGTATATTAAACAGGGATTCCCAGACGTTCGATATATACGGTTGTGCGGGTTCCTGACCGAACCTCTCGCTACGCCGCGATTGGTGAAATGTTTGATCGGCAGTTTTGATTGGAGCGTCGTGATATTACCGGCAAAAGTCGCACGATTATTTAAGGCTCCGCAGAAGCTTGAATCGAGGCTGTTTTCCATCTAGCCGCAGCCAGGCAGTACCGTCTAGCCGAGAGGCTATTTTCCATCTAGCCGAGAGGCTATTTTCCACCTAGCCGAAGTAGGCTAATTTTCATCAGAGCCGCTAAGTAAAAGCACCAGTGTCTTAAATAAAAGCCGTAGTGGGCTTTCTAAGTGTTTGTTAAGAAAAAGTGTGAAATCGGGCGTAGTCGATCACAGCAGGAATAAAAAACAGTAAGTCAACAAAACTCCCTTCAATAGACTTATTCGAGAGTAGCGCCTTAACTGCAATGAAAAACAGACTAAAAAGTGAAGTGTAAAGCACGATTTCTCGTCTTCGGGGGTTATAATAGTCTGAAATTTTAATGTAACAACTACTAGTTAGGCTAGAATTTGTTAGGTAAAACTGTAAAGGTTAGAACTTTTCATTTTAAAAAAACAAGAATAAATTTTCTTTTTTTGATTAAAGCTAGTGTCTCACTGAATATTTATTTTTCTTTTCAGGATAAGTTGTACTAGACTAATTCTTTTTAGTAATACCCATAAAACCCTTCAGCATTTTTCCATTTTTTTAGCTGAAGTTAGATCCTTTCTATTTTAAAATGGATGGTGCCCAAAATTTCGTACAGCTAAAGCCTTTTAAAAAATAGAAATGAATTCCAAAAAAAAAAGACGTAAGACAATTATCTCTTACCCATATTTCTCCACCAAGGAAAACTGAGCTAGTGTTTGTTTAATTTCTTTAGTTCTTTTAAAAATCAGGATCCACTCAATTCATTAGCAGAAATTAAAGCGGGGCTGCAAGAAAATTGTGCTCAAGCTTGGGGCAACATTTTTTCACACGTTACAAGCTCTAGAATAGATTAGATAACTATGTAAAAATTATCAACTCATGTAGGTACTACGTCTGCATCTTTTCTGTGTCTGTTTTGTATGTATTATATACCTAATTTTTATATTTTAAAATAAAAAATGTCATTAGACTTATCAGTATTACTTGTTTTTTTATTATATTTCTACTGTAAACTCAAAAATAAACCAAAAAAAAAAGCAAAATTTTATCACTTAATAACAAAATATACGAAGTTTGCTCCTAGTGGTACCAGGTCACGTTTTTGGGGCTAAAGGCTGTTGTAACTCGGTTTGACTTAAAATAACAACAATTATGTATAGAATATAAATTGTGAAGAACAACATTAGCTTTCTTTTGAGATATTAAGCGTGTTTCTATTATTTACCGTTCTGGAGTTATGGCTCCATATGTCAGCTTTTTGGGCCAAAAATTTGGATTTTTTCAAACTTTGAGCGACGAGCGGCACAGGTTAACGTCGTCTAATCGAGCTCAAATTTCGGCTATCTCAATATCTGGAAAGGGGATTCGTTTTGTGGGGTTCAGAGGAACAAGATTCCGACATTTTTTTTTCCCCTCTATGAGATCCGGTCACTCTAATATATATATATATATATATATATATATATATATATATATATATATATATATATATATATATATATGTATATGTATATATATATATATATATATATATATATATATATATATATATATATATATATATATATATATATATATATATATATGTATATATATATATATATATATATATATATATATATATATATATATATATATGTATATATATATATATATATATATATATATATATATATATATATATTTATATATTTATATATAAATATATATATATATATATATATATATATATATATATATATATTTATATATATATATATATATATATATATATATATATATATATATATATATATATATATATACATATATATACATATATATATATATATATATATATATATATATATATATATATATATATATATAATCCTTGTGAATTTTTCCTGTGTCTATTGTATAAGCGATGTTGACGTTTCGCGGATCACCTTGCCGACTTCTTCAGAGCTTGTTTCGAAAACTCACTTTTTCCGAATCTAGCATGAAACTGTTTTCAGAGTTTTGTTCTAAATTTCCAAAAAGTCAGTTCTCGAAACAAGCCATAAGCCAGTAGGATGATCGACGTAACGTCAATATCATTTATTCAATCGATACACGAGAAATTCGGAAGGATTATAGCTCTAAAAATAATGTAATGTGTGATATGTCAAAAACGCTATATTCGATTGTTTCTATTCTAACTGTAGAAAAAAATTTCTTAAAAGCGCTTCGACTTCTGTAGTAAACATCTTTGCCCAATTTTTTAATAAGTTGACGAATTCTAGATAATTGATAATTGTGTATATATTTTAGTGCAATTAGTGACATAGTTACTTGATGAAAAATAGATAATTTAAAAAAAACACACAGATTACTAGACTGTAATAAGTTGTGACTTTTTCTAAACTTTGAGAGGAAGGGGATATATGCCCGTTCTGCTGTTCCATCACCTATGCCAGTGACTACAGTGAAAGTGAATTTTAGAAAAACTGGAAATATTTTAGACAATAAATGTTTGAGTAATGAGGTTATCTACCCAACCAAAATGTGTAGAAATAATTTATGGAATATACTTGTTCTTGGATATTTAAATTTTTAAATTTAAAAAAAAAAAAAATTTAATTTTTTTTTAAATTTTTTAAATTTAAATACCTGGGCACCATAATAACAAGAGAAGCAACATCCGAAGAGGAAATGAAATCGAGACTGGGACAAACGAGAACCTGCATCAGACAGTTAAACTCAATATTATGGGATAAGCACATAACGAAAGCAAACAAAGTCAGAATATACAGAACAACATTGAAAGTATCATGACATACGGGTCAGAAACATGGACCATTAACAAGAAATATAAATCAAAAATAAACGCGGTAGAGATGAAATATTAGAGAAGGTGTTGTAGGGTGACTCGGACTGATAGGATTAGGAATGAGGAAATTAGAACGCGAATGGGAATAACAAAAGACGCAGTACATGCCATAGAAGAAAAACGATTGAAATGGTATGATCACGTAAGGAAAAGCGACGACAGAATGTGGATTAAGAAAATCACAGAGTGGAGTCCAACTGGAAGAAGAAAGAGGGGAAGACGTAGGCGCTCATGACGTCGATGGGGCAATAGAAAACAGAGGGTTACAGGAAGGAGACTGGGAAGATCGAAGAGAATGGAACGCGAGGTTGAGAGAAGGGAGACAGCGTCAGCTGTAACAGACCCTTAATATATATATATATATATATATATATATATATATATATATATATATATATATATATGCAAGATACCTCTTCTTCTCTTTAACCATGAAAAGTACCTTGTTGTTGATTAATATATTGAACTTGTGTAGAATGTATTGATGTGTATATTGAAATTGATTTCGAATATTGATGAAAATTTAAATTTTCTAATTCATATTAGTCAATATCGGAGAGTGCTGGGGATATTGATCAATATAATGACTGTGTGAGGTCATAGTTCAATATTTTCATCAATATTCAGTAGAGGAGAAGATTTCGCACGATGCGGTTGTGCGATATATGAGGTCATTACAAATTAGTTTACGATTTTGTTGAATCTTGTTTTCGCTTCCTGTTTCAGTAGTATAGCTTGTTAGGTCTTAACCTACCACTCTGTGCGAGTGTATTGTTCTATTGTTTCTGCATGTTTTCACTAGTTTTCGTTTAATTTGAAGTTTGTCGAAATGGAGGAAGATAATTTGGAAAACGAAGACGCTATGAAGCGATTTATTGAAGTATATGAAAAAATGCCTATAATGTGGAAATCTCGTCTAACATCATATAAAAATAAAAAGAAACGCCGAGAAGAAATGGTACAACTGCTTTCCGTATATCAAGTTTTAAAACCAGAAGCAACCGTGAAAGACTTGTCTATGAAAATTAATAGTATGGGAGTCAACTATAGAAAGGAACTTAAAAAAAAAGTTATCGCCTCTAAATGGTTAGGGAGCTGTCCATAATCCGTCTACGTCCCAACATCATGGACATATAATGCACTTCAATTTTTGGGCGATTCATAGCTTTCAGTCCGTTACCAGAAAAATTAGGTAGGTTTATAACTTTTCGTATTCAACTATAACTTTTCTGTAAAGAGCTTAATAATTCATGGTTTTTTTCTTTACCATGATTTCAAATAGACCAATATAATATAGCATTTTAATCCCTCCAAGGAGAGATAAATACTTAGGCCCGTATTCAGACTGAGTTTAGAACTTGGCTATCTAAAGTTAGTTATTAGTACTTAACTCAGTTCTAAACAAAATTTGAATCCGTTTGTTTACAACTCCACACCTTGTATGAATAATAATTAAAATCCAACAACATAATAATTACAAATTTTTGGTTGACAATGTATGTCAAAAATTACAAAATGTATTGTTGACAATATATGTATAAAATTACGTAACGAACACATTCTAAGTACATATTATACCTAAACATTACTAAAAATAATTAATATTAAGAAACAATAATCAGTGTTTTAAGTAATTACGGAATAAATATAAAACCTTCCTTCTACCACAATATTGAATACAATAATGAATTATCCCACCTTTTCCCTTGTTAAAATTAAGAACAATAAAAAATAACTTTATTTTTAAATTTCTCTACTCCAAGAACCATGAAGTAGATGATATACATATATTAAGTTAACCCTGACTCACTATAAAGTATTATGTTTAAAATTTATTTGTAATCACAATAAGAAATAGGACAAATTTTTCCGATACTGTTAACACAATACATAATTTATCGACTCCAATACCTTTCACCAGCTCCCCTGAAGCAATACCCCCCAAAAACTATAGATTCCATACTAACATTAGTTGTACTATAATTAAATTATTAATTACGAGGTATTATTAATTAAGTAGCAAATTTCAAATGGTCAAAGATCGATATGTCTTATCATTCGAGAATCATCCTTTCAGAAAACCGGCAAAGAGAAAGACTGGCAAACCTACCGAAATGGGAAAACTATTTAGATGTGCAACCATCTGGAACGCTAATTTTTTCTCTTCCATATATGATATATACTCTAATTATATGTCCATCTTTTTCACTATACGTCATCTCTTAATTGGTGATCTGAATGTAATATGTAATAATAAATCTTCGGGCTATGTTCATCTGACTGCAAGTAGTTTCTTCCAATTTCTTGATGAATCTGTGATAAATATGTATTACCACTTCTTCTGAAGTCTTTTCATCTATTTTGTAATTCTATTATGATTTTTTTACTTGCAGTTATATAGGTATCTGAGAATCCTATTGGAGATTGTAATGATTCACCGTCAACAAATGTCTCCTTTTTGCTCGCAAGATTCTACACTATCCAAATATAAATTTGCCAAATCGTTATAATCTAATAGGTAGAAGGCCGTTGGGCACACTGAGAATACGCTAGCGAGATAATATTGTAAAAGATCCCCAAAAGATAGGAGAGGAATTCAATCTTTATATTATGACGGATTGCCAGAGATGGAAAAGGGTCGTAGAAGTAGCCAAAATCCACCAAATTGGTTGTAGAGTTTTTTAATAATCGGAAGAAGAGGGTGCAAAAAAGACTTTTTGCCTGTGAGGTCTTGCTTACCCACATAAATATTGAGATCGCAATGAAACCTTATAAAAACGTCATAAAATGTACGTAAAATGACGAAAAAATATACAATTGTTTTAGGGAGAATAATATTAAGGTAAGAGAATTTGCAAATATTTTAAAATAATATTTTTGAGTATACAGGGTACAGGGTTCAAAAAAGTGTGACGCCGATATAACATGTTTTTTTTTTTAATGGAACAAAAAATCCTATTTTCTAAAATGGAATTCCTATTTTCTTTTAAATTCTGCGTAAAATTTTATAACTCTTTAATTAACAATGTTATATATAAACCTAATATTTCTAATATTTATTTAAGGAAAATACTAGTTTTCAGTTTTGTAATATTCATAATTGGTACGAGCGTTCTATAGAAACGAAAAAAAGATATATGTAAAGAAGTTTGAGTTAGATACTATAGGGTGTTCAAAATAAATTTATATATTTTTTACTATACTACTTTTTAAATTGAAAAATCTCAAATTTTTTAAATGGCACTCCTTGTATACTATTATTTTTTTTATAGATTTGACAAAACCCAACTTTTATTAAGTATGTTATATACCTATTTCTAATAGTTTTCGATTTATTTTGAATTTTTCAATTTTTACCCTTGTTTTTAATATTTTTGCTATTGTGAAAACATAAACAAATAGTTAATAATAATTTTAATATAGTTTTAACTTATCTAATGATTAATTATTATGACGTAATAAATGTTCAAAAATGTGCCCGTCTACTTGAATACACATGTTTAGTCATTTTACTATATTTTCCTTCACTTCCCTTAGCATAAAGGGAGAGGGAGCCACTGAATGAATCCATCCCTACCGATCCATTTTTGTAGGTAACGATGATTTAAACATTCTCGAACTTCCCGGTGGTAATGAGCAGGAGCTCCGTCTTGTTGAATCCACATTTGTTCCCTTTCAAAGTTATCAACTTCTTCAAGAACCTGGGGTAATTCGTTTTGCAAAAAATTTAGACATCTAGTCCCGTTAAGCGGTTCGCGGAAAAAATATGGACCAATAATTCTAAAATTTAACATTCCACACCATACATTAAGCGACCAATTGTTTCGATTTTGAACTCCCCGGACCCAAAATGGATTAAGTGTTAAATAATAATGCGTGTTATGGCTGTTAACTGCTCTATTACTGCGAAAAGTAGCTTCATCAGAAAACATTATTTTGGATAAAAAATTTGGATCGGCCTCTACTGCCCATTCATGGTGGTACAAAAGTTTACTCGTCGTTCAAAATCACGGTCTTGAAGTTCTTGATGTAGTTCCATATGAAAGGGATGATACTTGTATTTTCTCGTGGTGCAATTAGCCGTAGATTGGGATGTGTCAGCTAGTTAACCGCTGCTGACCTGGGTATTATCTTCAACATGAAGTAAAATCTCCATTTATTTTTCCTCATTCGTAGCATTCTGGTTTACTACTTTTCGTTTCGTTTACTCAACGCCACCACTACCAACAAACCGTTCCATTAAGCACTGAAAAGATTTCCTAGATAATATACGTCTATTAGGGTACTTAGCTTCGTAAAGCCTTACTGTCAAAAGACAATTTTTCCCGCCTCACCCAGTATATAAACCATATCAATTAATTCATTTTTAGGAAAATCCATAACTATTACCTTTATACGTTACTACAACAAATCGAACTATTTTTACTTGCTTAATAGACATGTCAAACTTTGACAATCCTTACATTTTTGTTTTGTCTTGGTAACTATGATGTTATAGCGTAAGTGTATTAAAAAAGGGTAAAAATTAAAAAATTCAAATTAAATCGAAAAACTATTAGAAATAGGTACAAGCATATGATATACTTAATAAAAGTTAAAGGGTTTAGAAAAAATATAGTAAAACGACTAAACATGTGTATTCAAGTAGACGGGCATATTTTTGAATATTTATTACGTCATAATAATTAATCATTTTTAAAACTTTAAAATTATTATTAGCTATTTGCCTATATTTTCACAATAGCGTAAGTGTATTAAAAACAAGGGTAAAAATTGAAAAATTCAAAATAAATCGAAAACTATTAGAAATAGGTATATGACATACTTAATAAAAGTTGGAGGGTTTTGTAAAATTTATCAGAAAAAATAATAAATATAGGGGGGGTGTCACTTAAAAAATTTCAGATTTTTCAATTTAAAATAGTCGAAATGTGTAAATTTATTTTGAACACCCTGAAGCATCTAACTCAAATTTCTTTACATACATAATTTTTTTCATCTCTATAGAATGCTCGTTACAAGTTACAAAATTTTACGCAGAATTTAAAAATAAATTAGAAAATAGGATGTTCAATTAAAAAAAACATGTTATATTGGCCACACTTTTTTGAAGTACCCTGTATACTCAAAAATAATTTTAAACTGTGTACCTTAACAATTTCTAAAACTATTGTATTTAATATTTCTTCGTCATTCCCGAAACAAATGAGATAATGAACTTTATCGTTGGCTCACCCTGTATATACCATTTATTTGCCTTTTTAAACTTAATTAATTACTAGGCAATAAGTAATATATCAAAAGAAAACCAGAACGAAAACACGAAACAATAATATCAGCCCATGTAATAATTAATCAGCAGGAAAAAAAAACTGAACAATTTATATAAAAAAATAATCCAGCGTATTTTCGATTTCACAACAGCAATCGAATTAATAATATCAGGGAAAAAAATGTTTATCTAATTGGAAATCAGTAAGCATCATTTATCTTTCGGAAATTTATCATTTATTGTTGATTTACCGAAAAATGTTTTCAGTTAATCATGGTCTAATTGTAAGATAAAAACATTTGAAATTTTGCAATTAGTTTGTTTTGTAGAATTGATATTTTTATGGATTCGATAATCGCTTTGAACATATACGCAGGTTGACATTGATCAATAGCAGTCATCAGGAGATGATTATAATCGTGCCTTTTTGGCATTTATAGACCATAAATTGTGTTTTATAAAAATGATAATTGTAATTCCTTCCGTATTTTTTAACTATGGCGTAACTATAGGCCAAAAAGTAGTGACGCTGCTCCTGGTGCACTAAGCAGACGGAGCGAGGCTTGGATTTATGGGGTTGGGTAGAAGTTAGGCTGAGTTCCCAGTTGCTTCCGAGCCGTTTAGAGTTTAGATCACGAGCAAAGTGGATCTTTGTTTCAGATGTGCGGAGCTCCTGGCAAAGAAAAAATGTGCCATTGCTATCAAATCCCCCTCTAGCCGGAATCTTTCATCAACTGACTTTTTTCTTTTCCTACTTCTAAATTTCAGTTTAAAAGAACAACATTTCGGGACCTTCGAGAATGTACAAGTTACCATCATATAAGATTTAAATGGACTTTCAGTTCGACATTTCTAGTCTTGTTTTGAAGAGTCACAATAGCGTTGGAGCAGTTGTATTAATGCACCAGAATATTAAAAATTTCCAATAAATCGTGTTTTGTGGAATCAATCTCAACACTTTTTGGACAAATCATGTACGCCCCCTGAATCTAAGGATGTAGGGTAGTGACAAGGCTGTTTATATTAGGGGTCTTTTTTTCTGAAAAATGCTCACCGCTGATGATCAATTTTTAAATTGATTGTAAATTTTTAGAGTTATTTTTACAAAAAATTCCCTTCCCCAAAAACCTTTGATCCTAAAAAGGAGGAAGGGTGTAATTTTTTAGAGTTTGACTGAGAAAAGGGTCGTTTTTAGTGAAAATTCTCCGGTCCCCTGTCACTGGTTTTGATATTGAGTGTAAGCTTACAAAGTTCTGTATAAGTAACTGTATGTAAGGGGTCGTGAAAAATTTCTACGCCATAGTCTTCGACTATTATTTTGATGTGTGTGTAATTTTTTATTTTTTTCAATTCCACCAGAAAAAAAGAGTAAAAGAAGTTAAACGGTCGTTAAATATTGTATAGTTTCAATAGTAAAATGACAATTTTGCCAAGTTTTTAGCTGCGAGAATGGACAAACTTTTAGTATTTCTAGTAAGATATGTAAAGGGTTAAAGGAATGGAATATAGGTTGGTGTATATATATTGTATGCTGCTATTTCAGTGCAAAAAATTTAGACATCTAAAACCTTTAGTTTGTCTAAGCTTCTGTCCACTATCGCTTACGTGACGCTTGTAATCTTCAGTACCTAATGCCTACCAAAAAACTTGACACGGAAGTACAAAAAAAAATTAGCAGGTCATTAAGTGGGGTGTCAAATGGAATCTTGTAAAAACACGAGTTCAAAAATATATATGACGTAATACTTGCGCACACTTTTCTTTGTATTATTTTTAAAAAATTGTGAAAATTTGCTGCCCTCCCCCTCTTATCTCGGAATGTACTAATAAAAAATTTTGTAAAAATTCTGAAATATTTTTCACAGGGTCTAGATTGAACGAAAATTGTCACAAGTCTATTACCTTTAATAATTTATCTGACATATAAAAAAACAAAAATTTCAAGGTCATCAGTTTTCAGTAAAGATCGTAAAAAACTTTGTTTTTGAAAACCATTTGTGGTGTGTTTTTGTGAAGTCACTGATCATTTTATACCTCCGTAAGAAAAGCAATCAACGTACGGAACGGAATTGCGCAAATTCGACTTGCACTTGGCCGTTTATTTATATTAAAAACGAAACAGAGGTAAGAAATCTGCTTACAATCAGAGATAAGTAATAATTTATGTGTTTTTATTGCTAATTCTACAGTGTCCATTACAGGCCACTGACTTAAGAAATGTTTTCTGAATGGTCTCAAGTTTTCTCGTAGGCATGAGATATTGAAGGTTACAAACTACATACGTAAGCGGTAGTGGATAAAATTTTAAACAGACTGAAGTTTTTAGATTTCTAAACTTTTTCGAAGTTTTATGTATGCACTAAAATGGAGATATATTACCATATATACAACAACTTGTTCCCCATTTCCTTAACACTTTACATATTTCACTATGAATACTAAAAATTTTGTCCGTTTTCACAACTAAAAACATGAAAAAATTGTCATTATACTATTGAAACTATAAAATATTTGCCGACCTTTAACCTCTTTTACTTCCTTTACCTGTGGGAATTAAAAAAAAAAAATAAAGGAATATATGATTTCTCAATTGAGAATCTAGTAATTACTAGAGTCCAAAAACAATGATAATAGCCATCCGTGAAACCCCCTTTATTACCATTCTAGTCTCTAATATGATTTGTTATAGATAGCTGTCTAAAATTTGTCCATTATCTTAACAAAATGCATATAATTGTATAATACTACTGAAACAGTATAAAATTTAATGACTACCCTCTTTCCTAGAAGCAATAATGTTTAAAAAACTGTAGGTTCCATTTTTACTTCAATATTACAAATGTACCAAATATGAAATCGATATCTTATTTCATTCGAGAGTAATCATGCCAACAAACTATGTTTTTCGTAATATATCTGGAAACGTAAAAAATGCAAAAAATCGGAGACAGATATTTTTTTGTATGATTACAATACTTTCCTTCAGCAAGGGAAGTAAAAATTTATCCTGATTTAAGCAATACTAATTTTCCATTATCTTCACATTTCGTGACGTTAAATTGACATCTCTCATTGTTATCTTCTAGTATGTAAGAATAACAAGAAATATGGTTTATTATGTATATCAAAGAAAAATACAACATTTGTCAAAAAGAAATACTAATATTAGTTATTAACATGAATAGTGTTTACACACCAGATGTCAGTAAGCTAAAGGACGAAAAAAATAAATTTTATGACGAACTACAGGAACTACTTGATAGTCAATAAGTCAAAAGTCTTCATCGTGGGAGATTACAAAACGAGAATCGGAAATAATGTCATACCCGGTATCATACAGAGATTCAACGAAGAGACATTATCGACGACAACGGAGAAATGTTAGTAACCTTATGTGCACAAAACATACTTCGTATAAACAACACATTCTATGAACATAAAGAACAGCATAAATACAGATTTGCTAATACAGGAAACCAAAATTCAATCATTGATTATATTATAATTAATAAAGAAATATACCCACGTCAAAGCCTAGATGTAAGAACTGTAACATCAGCACGTAGGAACTGTACATGGATTGGTTCTTTGTAAATATCGTAAAACAGTAAATCTACAAAAGAAAAAATCCTCTCTTTACGTTGAAAAATTTAACATAGTAATTTAAAGATGAAACAACGAAAACGTTATACAAGAACAGGATGGAAGAAAAAAATAGCATTAAATCCAATTTTAGAAGGTGAAAAAGTAGACAATATTTGGAAAAATTCAAAACAATTGTAATAAGTAATGGTAAAGAAGCCCTAGGAATCAGACAAGCAAACATTAATAGAAGACGAAACAACAAGTTATGGTTCAGCGATGAAGTAAAGAATTACTGAAACGACAGAAAGACGCGTATATAAAGGATAGAAATATAAGAACAACAGAAGAATAGAAACATATAAACAGGTTGGAAACATAGTCAATGAAGTAATAAAAAACATAAAGAACCTATATTGGGAGAAATTTTCCACAGAGCTGGAACACGACCATTATGGAGGACAAAAGAGAATCTTGAATGTATTCAAGAGTAGAAAAGAACCGTTAACGAAGAAATACAAGTAAATTCTATATCACCTAACAAATAAAAAAAAACCCACATGAACAATCTATTCAGTAGATAGCAAGAGGAGACTGACGACGACCAGGTAGAAACTAGATGGCGAAGAAGGGCTGTTAGATGAAGAAGAGAATATATCTCAAGAAGAAGTACATGAGGCACTAAAAAAAAAGAACAGAAAAGCTCCTGGGCCTGGTGACATCACCAAGAAAGTGCTCAAGTATTGGAATGGAAAAAGTCTTGATAAGCTTACTTCAAAAGATAATCTTAAGCCAGAAACTACTCAGTATATATCACCACTACACCAAACACTTTATTTTTGCACTCGACGTGCTTTTCGCTAACTATGTTGGCTTCATCCGGATCGATGATCGACTGTAGTAGTGTCATTGTGCCAAAGTTTCCACATTCCTAACTTACTTAAGCCAGAAAATTTCTGGAGAGTGAAGAAAGAGTATTACGATCCCAATATACAATAAGGGAAATAAATCTACCCCTACAATTATAGAACCATTACCTTTTAAATAGCACTAGTAAATTTTACTCATCAAGATTTATGACTGCAAGAATAAAAAAAAAGACTCAAATAAGCGAAGAAACCCAAGAACAGCAAGGATTTGGAGAAAATAGATCTACAGTGGATACTATATTTACATCCCACAATTGATTGAATTAGAATTCAAGAATCCACTATGTCTGGGTTTAGTTGATCTAAAAAAAAAGCATTCAATAGGGAACGATTGGGAGACATCATACAAATTTTACGAGATCACGACTAACTAACTAATTTAAAGTGATTGAACAACTCAATAAAAACAATAGGACACGTATAAAGACTCATCAAGGATTGACTGAAGAAGTACCAATATCTATGGAATTGCATGAGTACAATACTTTTTAATTTAATAATGTACAAAATAATAAATAGTCTTATTGAGGTCAATAGCAGATATAAAATGGGACGAAAAAATTCTAAAAATATTTTGCTTTGCTGATGATGCAATATTAACAGCAGAAAATGAATATTACAGCTTACAGCAACTAATACATCGTTTCCAAAGAACAGCCCAAACTTATAACATGAGAACATCAGTGGAAAAAAAACAGAATCAATAGTTATAGCTAAAGATCTCATTAGATATAAATTAGCCATCTACTACAATACAACAGCAAAAAAACATGCACTGCACATACCTGGTAGTACAGCTAGCGAGCTCAGAAAATCTACATCAAGAGATACTCAATCAGACAAATGAATCATTGGGAATATCTGGTTGTTTGAAAGACTTAATATGGCAAATTGCCTACATGTATACGGAAAGCAACGAGCGTATATATAGAACCGTGGAAAAACTGGTTCTAATTTATACAGCAGAAACAAGAGCGGATCTAAAACAAAAACTCTTATGACAGCTACAGAAATAAAACACCGCAATTCATCAAAGGAATAACTCTGAGAGACCAGATAAGAAGCACGACTATAAGAGAAAAAATTAAAGATTCAAAATATCGTCCGTTTCGCAAGATCAAGACGTCCGATATTGAAGGGATCACATGGGTGCTGCTGATAATCGATTGCCGGTTAAGATGGACAAAAAGATGAAAAACCAGAAACAAGAAGACCACCAAAAAGAAGGCATGAAAACTGGACATCTACGTCATAAGAAGCTTAAAAACAGACGAATCAAGACCTAAGACCTAGAAATACTAATATAATTGGATAATCATAATAAAAAAAACTCTTAATCCAACTAGTTGTAAACCATAAAAAGCTGACTATTTAAAATACAACTAATAAACATTTAGAAACACTGAAAGAAAAAATAAATATTTTGAATAATAAATAAAAAAATATTATGTAAGTCTTAGACAAATGACAACTTTACCCCTCCTCATAAATCCATCACTGTTTCCAGGGTACCATTTTATTACTGATCTTCAAATTAAAAAGATATTGACATTATATAACCTTGGTTATTTTTAAAAAACCGGATGTCGTTTTTCTTACAATTTGAAATCATAGCTGAGTCCAATTATTATCCGAGATCTAGGAATTTTTTGAAAAATATAGCCCAATGGTCTAATTTGCCCTTATTGTATTTAAAATTATACATTCTAATAATATTCAAAAACTCCCAAGCTAAACAATGAAAAACCTGGTAAATGGTTTAATACATAGACTTGATTGTGAGCCATAAATTGATGAACAGTGGGTTTCACCAGCAGTTAAGATGGCCGTCGATATGAAGATATATTATCACTCATAAAAAGTTTTAATAGTTCAAAGAAATTGATAATTTGAGCAGATAAAATAAAATTCAAGATACTTTTGCTGTCGTAGAAACTTTGTTTTATTTCTACGAACTTATGGTTTAGTGTGGTAATTTTGATTGCCCTTTTGTAGTTGATTGACATTGGTATTACTATGATAGTTGTCGGTAATAATTGATTTCAGGCAGTTTGGATTATTTTCTAGAGGGCTTGTGTGATTTCCGTGGAATGTTGCACTCTCAATCATTTTTAAATATTCGCTTGAAATGTGTCGAGAAGATTTTCTCTAGA